>JAHLJS010000071.1:1393479-1790961 GCA_038502445.1 Eremochloa ophiuroides
GGACGTAGTCGGGTGGTCATCCCGGCTGAAGGTGATCGCGTCGAGCGACTAGTCGAGGAAGCGGGGTGTCGCTGGCCCGACGGAGTAGACCTCCCGGCGCTCGCGCTTTCGCTGGCGCGGCGTAGGGGCGGTCCCTGGTCCGCCAAAGATCATGAGACACTTGTCGATGGGCGGGAAGTCGTCGTCCTTCTCGTCCTTGTCCTCCTGATCCTTGGCAGGCTTTTTGCCGGCTTCGTCCTTGAATGCTTGCCGGCTGTAATGCTTTTTGAGCATTACGCATTGACCGAGCGTGTGCTATACCGAACCTGCGTGGTACGGGCACGGCTTGGTCAGCATTTCGTCAAAACGGCCCCGAGGGGGCCGTACCCCCTTGGGCTCGGTGGCTGCCACCAAGGGGACGCTGCGTGGTGGGAGCTTTCCCTTCCCCTTCTTCTTCTTGTTGGTCGGGGCTCGGGAAGAGGTGCCCTCGGGGGCCTCCTCCTTCCGTTTGCCCTTAGGGTCGGAGAAAAGGGCTCCCACTGCCTCATCCCCTGAGGCGAAGCTGGTAGCGATCTTCATGAGCTCGGCGACGCTGGTTGGCGTCTGACGCCCTAGCTCATGAACTAACTCTTTGCAGGAAGTTCCTGCCGCGAATGCTCCGACGACGTCAGAGTTGGCGACCTGGGGCAGCTCATTGTACTGCTTGGAGAAGCGCCGGATGTAGTCCCGAAGGGACTCGCCTGGTTTCTGCTTGGAGCTGCGGAGGTCCCAAGAGTTACCGGGGCGCACGTACGTGCCCTGGAAGTTCCCTACGAAGATCTTGACCAGATCGTTCCAGTCAAAGATCATCCGTGGGGGAAGATGTTCCAGCCAAGCTCTTCAAGAGTCGGCGAGGAACAGGGGGAGGTTGCGGATAATGATGGGGTCATCCTGCGCGCCGCCAATCTGGCACGCAAGATGGTAATCCGTAACTAAAGCTCGGGGTTCGTCTCCCCGAGTATTTGGTTATGTTGGCCGGCTGTCGAAACCGGGGTAGGAACTTGGCCCTCGCTGAAGATGCGAGGTCCTCAGGGCTCGGGTGAGGGTTCACGATCCTCATCCGAGTCGTAGCGCCCGCCCTGATGGACGCTATAGCTGCGCGCGGCTCCGTCAGTCTTCCGCCGGCCGCGGGCTCGCAGAATGGCTCAGACGTCGACGTCCTTGCAAAGCTGTTGGTGGACTGGTGGGGCCCTTGGAGCCTCGGGTCGAACCGAGGCTTCGCGTTCGTGGCGTGCTATGCCGCCACGCTGGTGACTTTCAGCGCCACGGTGTCGCGACGCTGAGCTTTCCGCCTGGAGGACGGCTGCATCCTCTAGGAGGTCTTTGAGTCGATTCCTGAGCTATCGTGCCTCCTCGGTGGAGGGCTCAGGTATGCTCCGGAGCAGCATCGCTGCTTCCGCGAGCTTTTGGCTTGCCCGGGGGGCGGCCCCCGGTGTCTCGGCCCCGTCATCAGCAACGATCCAGGCCTGAACATCTCGGGCTCGACGCCGAGCTGCTCCTCCATCGCTCCGCCGCTCGTCGCGCTCCAGCGTAGCTCGCAACTGGGTGAGGCGCAAGCGGTCCTCGTCCATCCACGCCTCAAGCTCCCGGAGCTGCTCTAGCTCCGGGGTTTGAGGTGCGGGGCGAGATGTTCTGCCCCCTGATCCAACGGCGGGGCTGACCGTGCAGGCCGCGGGGCCGCTGAAGGGGGCGTGACTTGTTGGTGCTGGGGCTGCGAGGGAGGGGGTATGTCGTTGTTGTCCCCCGAGTGGACGTCCTCCACCCGCCCCTCATCAGGGTGCATCAAGTTGTAGCACTCCCGTGCGGGGTCGATGTAGGACTGGTCCGAGTTGGAGAAGACGCTCAGGGCATTCTCTCCCCGAGTCGTCGGTGTGGGTGGCGAAATCCACGTTTGCCCAGAACTCGTCATCATCGTCGCTGTAGCTGCGACGAGATGACGAGGTTCAGCCATAACGGTCCCACCCCTCCGAGTGTTCTCGAGGGGTGAGGTTGACGGTGGTATCAGTTTCCCCACAGCCATACGCCCTGATACTTTCCCTAGGGGATGACGGTGGGGATGCCACGTGGTCTCCCACGAGGCTGTCCAGGCGCTGGACTGGAGTGTCTGACAGCTCGTGCAACAATGCGCGAACTGCACGAACGTGGGCGTCCATGGCGGTCTGGAGCCCAAAGAGGGACGATGGCGTCGTTCCCCTCCCCCGGTGAGGGCGGAGAGAAAGTTCGACCGGCGTCGTGTTTCCGCTCTCTCCCGTCCTTTGGGCAATAGGCGGATGCGTGGCTGCTGGTGCCGGAGATCCCGGGATAGCGGCTGGTGCAGTACTGGCTCCCCCCGTTGGGGGTGCCTGGTTGGCCGCACCTCTCGCGGCCAGAGGCTGGTTGGCGCTACTGCGCCTCCTCCTCCTGGTCCGTCGGGAGCGGCGTGCAACGTTTCCCCCATCCTCTGAGGCGGGTGGAAGCGTTGCAGGGGTCCCTTCTCTGGCCGCCTGCTGGGCCGGAGTTGGGACGACAAGGACGCGGGGCCCGGTCGGGCGCAGGTTCATCTCGAGCCCTTGGCCGGTGGCCACGAACTCGAGAGTCCCGAACCGGAGTACCGCGCCAGCGGGAAGCATGGTGGAGCTGGCTGCCATTCGAAACCTACGTCAACACGCAAAAGGCCCCTACCTGGCACGTCAAATGTCGGTGCTAGTTTTGGCAGGCGCTAACACCGGCTAGTAACTTGTGTTTTGCGGTTGAGGTTTCGGATGGTGTGCAAGGAGGAACATGGGAGATTTATACTGGTTCAGGCCAAGAGGGCCCTACGTCCAGTGGAGAGGCGAGTCGTGTTGCCTTACACTGAGGTGCTTGTAGTAGGGGGTTACAAGTTGAGTTGAGAGAGGGAGAGTATCCCAAGTCTCTTGTGCGCGGAAGAGGATGCTTTCGTTTTCGTGTAGCTGTGTTGTGTGTATGTTGGTGTCATGAACTTGGTCAATCTTTTTCTGCGACTGGCCTCCGCCCTCCCTTTTATAGTTACAAGGGAGAAGCGAGAGTTACATGTGGTGACCTATGATGACGACACTCGGCATGGTGGGATCAGAGGTGATTAGTGGCTATCGTCAGCCACGCCATCGTCTTGGCGCTTCGGCGATATGGCTTCGGTCATTCGACTGATCTTCCACTGTTCGATCGTTGAGTTCCAAGGTGGCACAGTGTATGGGACGTAGCTTGCTGCGTGGCGGTGCGTCACGGCGTCGCGTCCAGTCCTGCACAGTGCAACGAGAAGACTGGTTGACTCTCAAAGATTGACTCCTGAGGCTTGAGAGCCTTCCTTGCCGTCAGGAGCGTGACGGGACGGGTCATTAGGGGTGTCCTCCCTCGGGCGTGTTTTTCTCTCATGCGCGGTACCTTCCCGAGGGGCGAACGGTCCTGTTGCCACATTGCCCATACTCCCGGTCCCACCTACGCATCTCTCGCTTCCTGCACCCGCGCTCGAACCCACACTCGCCCCTACCTCGCGTCCGGCGTTTCCCCAGCCGGCGGCGGTAGTTCCCAGTGCTCGCGGCGCCCCTCCCCTTCCTCCCCCGACGCGACTCCTGCGATACTGGCACTGGCGGCCGGTAACGACGTAGCACCTCTCCGCAGCGGCATCCTTCTCTCTCTCCACCGCATCTCCCCTGGCCTCCACCTTTGCTGCCTCGCCGTGGTCGTCGCCGGCATCCTCCGCAACGCCGACGCCGCTCGTGTCGCCTGCAGCTCCACTTTGGTGTCGGATTCATTATGGTTTTGCCTCCCTCTAGATCTGGCTGGCACCACTTGCCTCCTCTGGATCTAGCCAGAGCCGCCTCCTGCCTTGCCTCGGTGTGGATCCATGGTGGCCATGGTCAGATCGAGGGGCCATGCATGAGGTGGAGCCGCAAGGACTATTTTGAACCTCTCCCTCACCAATGCACGACTACGGATGGCAAAGATGGAGGCACCGCGTTGTCCAGTTAATGCCGCCGACCTGCCGATACCTCTGAGGCCCATGCGTATATCCCCTTCCCAGCTCCTTATTTGCAGCATCTCCGCCTTCCCCTTCCCCTTCATGATCAGATTTGATGATTGGGATTAACTGCAGGATATGTTGCTTAGTAGCAGCAATCTTATCTCAGTAGGTGAGTTTCTCTGTTGCAATGTTGCATTGTGTTACTCCTGGGGGAAGGATCTGCTGCATGGGCAATTTTGAGAAGCCTCTGAAATCTGAACATGGTCTCTCATAGCTGCAGGGATAACACAATGCTGAAAAGACTAATCCCATGCGTTGAATGCTTTAGGCTAAAGTTCCTTAGAATAAAGATGATGTGAACAATTAAAAAAACGATGCTATGAATTGGACAGCTGGTTAGCAGGAGTTTTGTATTTAATCTGAGAGGATTATTCAGATGCATCTTAATGTGCTTGCTATGTCAAGTGCATAGATAGTGACGAACTAATATACATTGTTATATGACACCACGGTACTATGTGCGTGGCATCTCTTGATGAAGTAGCCACTTGTGAGCTGCCTGCCAGTTGTTAGAGAGAACAAAGTTCAGCTAAAGCCTCCATAGAGACCAGAAGAAGGTGGCTCTGTATAAAAGTAAATAAAAGCAATTGTTACTTAAGCTGCCTTTGGTTTCCATAGCAGTGACAAACTGGATCTTAGTTGCTTACATATGAATTGCAGTCCTACTTATCAGAATGTGATGCTCTGTTCAAGCTTGCTACTAGATCTTAGTTGCTTACATATGAATTGCAATTATTACTTTAACTGGTTTTGGTTTTTCAGTTATTTTAGATTTTGAATTAACTTTGGACCACTCTCTTTTGTACGATCTCCCAGTACAAATCTAAATATTTACATTGGTTAGCTGCTTACTTTGTCTTGATCTCTCATTCACGGAGCGCTGAGAAGGCCAGTGGTCCTCTCTTGTCATTTACCTACATTGGTTAGGCTGTGACATCGCCTATCAGCTGCCGGTATAAGCTACATCACACCCTTGTTTCTCCATTTCCATTTATTTACATAACAAGGACAAGCAACATGTTTCTCATGAAAATGTCACTGATAAAGATTAGAAAACCAGTTGTTAATGATCAGTGTATGTCAAGCGAACAAGAATTTCTGCTACTCATTCATGTAGGTAAAGCCGTAATCCAGAGCCTCAAGCTCCAAATAGGGGAGAGTATGTATGATGCTCCATTTTAAACAAGAGCTATACCTGAATATTTTTTGCTGCTAGCTGTTTGCTTGCTTGTCGTAATCACATGGAAGAATTATTATTGCGGCTTAATACACTAACTAAAAATAGGAACATTATTTGTTGCTCTGAATATTGTAACACTTGAGATGTCAGGCAAATAACAAATTCTTTAGTCAAGCTTTCGATGATTGAGATATTTAGTCAGGGTTCTGTGCGTGCTTAGTTGTTTGTCATTATATTTCTTTTCCCCCTGTTCCAAATTATTGCTTGGGTATGAGATTTTGAGAACAACTTCATAAAAATAGTACCTAAATGCATAAATAACTCTGGAGTTTTTGTTTGATGGCAGAGATAGAATAGAACACGTGTGTTGGTCCTGAATTGGCATGAAGCTCATATGGGTGTGGTCTGATGGTCTCTATGGTTTTTTTCGAAGGACCAGGTATTACAGGCAATTGTGGGTTATTCCAATGGAAATTAGGGGCTTTCCAGCACCATTGGGTGACAAGAGGCAATTGTGGCTTATTTCTAACAAGCCTCTTTTCTTCTATGGTTAATAAATGGATGAGATTTTACGTATGTTCTATCCACGTAGCTATCTGTCGTAGTTTTTATTTTAATTGCAGGCAATTGCTAATGTCGTAGTTTCTAACAAGCCTTTTACTCTACTCCTTACACTCACTTGGAGCAGCAGTTTCTGAAAAGCTTGCTGGTAAATAACATACGAAGAACCTTGCAACATAATGGTTAGGATTAGTCGTCTGCTTTTTTTCTTAGTTAAGAAAATCAGATGTATCTTGATTAATGATTCTAGCACATATAACCCAGCAACCACAAGAGAGTTTTTATTGTGGATGATATTGACCTGCTTATTGTTGATAAAAACTAGTTTGAGAGTTTTTATTCCCATAGTTTTAAGGACTTATATTAGTAAGGGTCAAGAAGTTGCCTCGCTCTTGGTGCTTTGATCGCTCATTGTTTTGAAGCAAATCATGGAGACACAAACTTTGTTTAGCTTGTCCTTTTGGACTCGATGACATTTTGTTTGATAGAGCTGCTCAGAAATTTCTTGTACCTGTACCTACAGTTCAGATTTTGCGGAATTGGTACATCAGCTTTAAGTCATCAGTTTAAGATTTTAATCATGCGACTTATGTGTTTTTAAAAGTAATAAAAGTTTGTCCCGTAGCAACGCGCGGGCACGCTACCTTGTTCAGTTCAGAATTTCAGAATGGATACAGGCAGAGAGAGAGTCAGACAACAGCGCAGCGGACCAGGAACTTCTTAGACACTGTTTAGTTCCAAAAAAGTGTAAGATTTTCTGTCACATCGATTGTTTTTAAAAGTAATAAAAGTTTGTCTCGTAACAACGCGCGGGCACGCTACCTAGTTCAGTTCAGAATTTCAGAATGGATACAGGCAGAGAGAGAGTCAGACAACAGCGCAGCGGACCAGGAACTTCTTAGGCACTGTTTAGTTCCAAAAAAGTGTAAGATTTTCTGTCACATCGATTGTCCTTTACGCATGTATGGAGCATTAAATGAAGTAGCAACTGTTGCATGTTTGTACTATTTGGCTGGCTTTCTTGAGATGAATCTTTTAAGTCTACTTGGATCATAATTAAACAAAAGTTGTCAAACACAAACGAAAATGTTACAGTATAATTTTTGGCAACTTTTTGACAACTAAACAGCCCCTTACTTGCAAGTAGCATCAAAATGCTGTCTATTGACATTGGATCATACGCTATGCCTGTTATGTACTTGTTACAAATGTCAAACTATCTCTCTCTTTGTTGGTTTACATCGATCAAATCATTTACTAAATACTCCGTAAATGATAGTATATACATGTGTTTTTTGGCACTCCTGTGAGAGACCAAACTGATCCTGACAGCCATGAGATGTAGAGCTCGTGTCCCTCCTGTTTCACTACTATAAATTCTTTTACGGTGGCGGGCAAAAAAGATTAACCGAGACGGTTTTTACAACTACTTAGGATCAAAGGTCACGGTTAATCCGTGTCTTTACCGAGGCGGTTGTGTGACCGCCACGGTTAATTAGAATAAAAAATAAAAAAAAGAAAATCAATGGATAGGCTCGCTAAGCCCATCCATGGGCCCGGCAGGCCCATCCACAGACCTAGATCTGCAACTGGGAGCGCCGCCGCCGGGGTGCCATGCTCGCGCCGTCAGGGAGCCGCGTCCACGTAGATCCGCGCCACACCGTGCCGGATCCGGGCGCATGCGGCCACATCGGAGCAGAAGTGCCGCCTCACCGCGTAGCAGCACCGCCGGCCGGGGCTACACCGGGCCACACACCACCGCGGCCGGGACGCACATCACGTGGCCGCGCCGCTCCACCGCGAGGCCAGGCCGCCGTTGCGAGGTTGACCTCTGAGCTCCTAGGCCGGCCACCGCCGCGAGGGGCAGCCCCCGCGCCCGGCCTGGAGAGAGAGAGGGGGGAGAGGGGATGGGTGGCGGAGAGAAGAGAGAGAGAGATAGAGTGGGGGTGGGTGGTGGCTGAGGGAGAGAGGAATTGGGTGGGTGGCGGATGAAACCCTAGACCCTGTTTATATAGTTTGAGACATCTATCGAGCTGGGTTAGGATTTTCTAAAGTATAATGGGCTTGAGCTGTTTAAACGAGGCGAGCCGCTTATAAACAACCGCCTCGTAAAATAGCTCTATTTTACGTGGCGGGCCTCTTTTAAATAACCGTCTTCGTATATCGATTTTATGAGACCGCCTCGGTTAATAAAAAAATGACCGTCTCGGTTAATCGAGGCATTAACCGAGGTGGTTTTCAATGCTGCCCGTCAAAAAAAAATTCTCAAACGCCTCGTAAAAGATTTTCTGTAGCAGTGTTTCGTGCATGTTCTCCGGCACAACACTTCGGTGAAGATGGAGTTGTCCTCGTCTCTCTTGATGGCATTGTTGCTCGCCGTAAAGTGTCCTTCACATATGCACTGCCCCTACCCGTTCTCAGAGTTTTTGTGTTGTGGGTACGCCCCTGTACGCGGCAAGAAAACCCCGGTGCCTCTCTGTTGCCCTCTTCATCAGGTTTGGAGCACTGTGAACTATAGCTTGACGTCGCCTCGGCTATAGAACTGGAACAAACTTTAGAAGACCGGTCGCCCATACAGCAAGGCAACACTTACGATATGTTGGCGTTGGCATTGTCGTTGCCACGGATGGTGCGACCCCGACTATCATACCTATAGATACGTAACTGTGAGCCTCGGGAATGGTGATGAGGCTAGAGTCGGAGAGGCGATTACGATGAAATTGTGATCTTTTTACATCACCGAGGATGCTGACAAGAAGCCAACAAATCTCATAGATTATGGCTTTGTGCCGCAACTCTTTAGAGTTGGTAATGCCAATATCCTTGCAGATCCCTAGTGGTAATAAGTTGTTAACATCATCGAGCTCATACATGTTCTGAAACGACCTCGATTTCCACGAAGGGAAATCCTCAGGCTCGAATTGTAATTCAACAGATTGCTTGGAACAATCCATGAAATTACCCATATCTCAGTTGCCACCAGGATCCATACAACGGTAAATAAGTCTTACATAAATATTTATTACATCGCCACACTGGCGGAATCAACAATCAGAGAAGCTTTGGAAGATGCGGAAGCGATTCATCCTTCACGGCCAACTTGAGTGTAGCACGTGACCCTATTCCTCGTCATCATCTCCCTCGAAGTCGTACTCATTCTCGTCACCTGACAGCAAATTTATCAGTACGATTTGTACTGGCCACGGAGCCCACCTATGCAGCATTTGCTTTGTGGAAAGTGGATGCAAGGCTATACAAGCAGACCTATAGGCTGAGGTTTTCCTATGCAGCTGTAATCAATGTTTAATTAGTCAAGTTTTATCACCAGTTAACACCATCATCCCTTTTCCCATCACCACACCTCACATACCCACACCTCACTCTCATTCGACAGGCCCAACTCCCTCTCGGGCCTATCTCAGCGGCACACTACCACAACGGGTACACTGCCGGAAAAATGTCATCCAGGGGGAGAAGAGAACACTCACTACACTAGTAGAAGCTTCACAGGAAAGGTCCATAGCCAACAGGTTGGCATATGTATCGATCGATCAACCATACACTCTGCAGAGGTTTCACTACCCACAAGATTAGCCATCATAGGTGTTGCGCAAACACCTAGGCAGAATTCCGGGTGCTTGCTTGCCTAGGTCGATGCCACCCTACCACTCAGCCCTGGGATATTCCGGATCCTACACCGTTATGCTGAGACTGGGAGACACAGTACCGGGCCCATCCAGTGGTACTGTGCATCTAGAACGGAACGGGAACCCATCGACCGTCTCCGCCCACCCTTATCACCTTTCAACCTAGCAGTAGTGGCACCGTCCTACCAAGTAGTCCAGCCGTCTCCCGCCCATCAGAAGCGAGTGAGTAGAAAAGGATTCCCATGAACCTGAAACTAGTTCATCCTAGGTTTAACCAAACAGGCATCTCCACTTAGGGGATACTCTCCCCGTGCTATCACAGCACCTTCGTCCACGGGCTTCAAACCACCAAGGCTATCCCACCCGGAACCTCCTCAACAACTTTACCCGCCACAGGTATCTCGCTTGGGGATGCCCAGGTTGCACCCCCGGCACGACTTGCCCCATGGGCTCGTCTCACATCCCACTTGGTCGACATCAACCCTTACCACGCACCCAAGACGCACGCAGCACTCTCTCCCAGTGGTTTTAATCAGTTATACACCGTCCCAATTCCACCACATAGCATGAGTAGAAAGTAGTGGAAGAGTAACAGTAAATTAAGCAGCAGCTAACCTAACAGCGGATAGCAGGGTAAAGTCTTATCAAGGCAGGGGATTCAAATATACTACCATGCAACCAATCCATACATAATCATAAAGCAATAGCAACAGTGTCATTTGCAATGCGTAATAGGATCTAAGGATTTGGTGGGACGTTGCACCTTCGTAGTCGTCTCCTAGCTCTTGGAAGTACTCGTGGTCGTCTTCCTTAGTCAGATCCTCCTCCGGCTCTGAAATCGAACACGAAATAGTCGCGTCAGCGACTCCTATAGAGTATTTCAGAAAAATCCAATAAAACAAAGAGCCAAATGCACACAAACATAGTTTTAGATTGTAGATCTCATTTTCCTGAGAATTTTGATATATGGTGCGCAATTTTTGGTCATCGTATGAATAAGTTATAAATTTCCAAAGATTATCCTATTTTCTGAAAATGGGAAAACTGGTCGGTTATTCAGGGGCAGCTCGGGATGTGGCGCGCGGGTTCAGTAGTGCGGCATGTGGCGCCTCAACAGAACACAGACCCGATGGTCGCCCACCAGGTGTTCGATGCTGGTTCCCAGAGAGTTGCCGGAGTTGGCGTAGCTCGGCGTGGCTCGGCGGTGGTCGGTGGTAGCTCGGCTGTGGTTGGGGGTATCTCGGCGGAGCTCGGCGGTGGTCGGGGGTAGCTCGGCGGGGCTCGGCATAGTTCGGCGTACCTCGGCGGGCTCGGGCGAATCGGAAATTCGCGGCGCCGAGGGTGCCGCTCTCCCGAGCTCTCCCGGGGAGGCTCGGGCGAATCGGAGATTTGGTGCGCCCGAGGGTGCCGTTCTCCCGAGGTCTCCCGCGGAGGCTCAGGCGAATCGGAAATTTGGGTGCCCGAGGGTGCCGTTCTCCCGAGGTCTCCTGCGGAGGCTCGGGCGAATCGGAAATTTGGGTGCCCGAGGGTGCCGTTCTCCCGAGGTCTCCTGCGGAGGCTCGGGCGAATCGGACATTTGGGTGCCCGAGGGTGCCGTTCTCCCGAGGTCTTCTGCGGAGGCTCGGGCGAATCGGACATTTGGGTGCCGAAGGGGCTGCTCTCCCGAGCTCTCCTGGGGAGGCTCGGGCGAATCGGAAATTCGGTGCTAGCAGGGTTCCAGGGCGTCTGTTCAAGGCGGCGGTGTCTCTCCGGTGTGGCGGTCGGTGACAGGGCGGCGATGGCCATATTTCGGCAAGACAGGGCTCGGCTATCTAGCGGCGGTGCCGAGGCAGACTTGGCGAACCTCGGCGGCCTTTCTTCGCAGCGCGAGGCGTCCGGGGGTACTCGGAACGGATCTTAGGCGAGGCGGAACCTGTCGGCGGCGATGTCGTCGCGACGGTGAGGTTCCGGCGGGGCTAAGGAGGTCTTCTAGGAGATGTATACGCGTCCAGGGTCCAAGGCGATGGTATACCAACTACCAATTTTGGCTACCGAGCTTTCCAATGTGCTCGGTTGTGGCGGCGGCGTGTCGCCGACGACGGCGGAAAGCGGCATCGCGGCTACGACCAAGTATTGGTTCAATCGAATGCGGTCTTGTCAAATTGGTGAGGCCAGAGAGGCATACAACACTCTGGTGGCGAACTTAGCCATGGCATGACCTTCTTTTGGCTACGGCTCGCGGCGGCGCTCCGGTAAGGTCGCGGCGCACGCGGCCAAGGCGATTCAGGCTTCCTCTAGCGCTTAGATCCGCGTAGCTAGCTCAAGGGGGTCGTGGCGGTGCTCCACGACGTTCTAACCTGTACGGGTGCTAGTCGGATTGCTCGGAACGGGTGATTCGGCGTCGGAACGCGTCGGTGGTGAGCGCACTCCGCCGAGAACGCGTCGTGCTGCGTTCTCGGTCTAGCAAGCTTGTAATCCGGGGGTTTTGGCTGGTCGAGTGAGTGCATGGTGCAGGTGATCTTCCCGAGCCGGTATAGGCTCGTGCCTGCGCGTCCCGAGGGTGGAACGCCATGGCAAAAGCAGGGCAAGGTTCGGACATGGCGTGCGATGGCTCACCGTGGTGTCGGTGAAGCTAGGATGGCGGTGCAGTGGCGAGTCGGAGCCGTGCAGAGCGATCGCAGTGCCGTGCCGCTCCTCGTCCGCAGCTCGGCTTCTCCTCCGTGTCCGGCTCCGGCGTGCTCCGCGGCGGCGGCGCTCCGGCAGCTTCTCCTCCCCTGCTCCGCCCTTCTCCTATGCTCTCTCTCTCGGCTTGGTGCGGTGTGCCGGTCTGTGCTGCGGTGGCGGCGAGGGGAAATGAGGGTAGGGCTTCGGGGTGCTCCAATTTATAGGCGAGCTTGGCCAGCTCCAATGGCGAACGGTCCTGATTGCGCTCGGCCGATCGAAGGGCCGTGGCTCGAGTGGATCTAGGGCTCCGGATGGCGCGGGTTCGCTTGGCGGCCAAGAAAGGAGGGGACAGGAGGGGAACAGCGGGGTCCAGGGCTCTGCCATGCTGTCGGCTGTGGGACCGGGGTCACGCCATTCGCGCGACACCCCCGGCAGGCGCGTCGCCTTCGTGAGGAAGAAGAACAGTGGGGGCGAGAGTGGCTGACAGGCGGGGCCGGGTTGGCAGCGAGCGCGAGCGCGAGCGCGTGTGTGCCGGTCGTGCGCGTGCGCTGCCGAGCCGCGACGTGGGCCGCGCGCGGTGAGATGAGGAGAAGAAGGTCGGGCTGGCTCGGGCTGACTGGCTGGCCGAACTCTCTTTCTCCTTTTCTGTTTTCAGTTTAGTGTATATATACATATATTGCCCATTTAACATATTGAGTAAATACAAACATAAATTGCAATAAATCCCAAATGTGATGCATAAGTTATTATTCTACGTGAATGGAATTAAAATGCAAACTACACACCTTTATTTACCAATTTCATAATGAAACCTATATGCTTGCACAAGAAAAATGGGTTTTCACAATAAATAAATGAAAAATTTTAATTGGTTGGGATTTTTAGGTTGTGTGGATTTTTAGGGTTGTTACAGTCCTCCCCCCTCATTAGGATCTCGACCTCGAGATTCAGAGTTAACGTACCCATCGAAGAGGTAAGGAAACATAATCCGCAAGTCCGATTCCTTCTCCCACGTAGCTTCCCTTTCAGTGTGATTGCTCCACTGTACCTTGCACATCGGAATGGTTTTGTTTCGCGTCTCTTTGGTATCCCGTGCCAAGATCTTGATCGGATGTTCCTTGTATTCAAGTGTGTCTTGCAGGTCTAATGCATCCGTAGGAACTTGCTCCTCGGAAAGCTTCAAACACTTCCTTAATTGCGGGACATGGAACACGGGGTGTACTCCAGATAATTCCTTCGGTAGTTCCAGCTTGTAAGCAAGCTTTCCAATCCTTTTACAGATCTTGTATGGCCCAACATATCTGGGTGCCAATTTCCCTTTTACGTGGAATCTGACAGTGCCACGAAGTGGAGATACCTTGAGGTAGACATAATCCCCAACCTCGAACTCAAGCTTTCTACGTCTTCTATCTGCATAGCTCTTTTGCCTACTCTGTGCAATCCTCAAATTCTCTCTTACTTGGGCAACACCTTCTTCTGCTTCCACAATCTTAGCAGGACCGAAGAATGTCCTCTCACCTGGTTCTGACCACATTAGCGGGGTTCTGCACGGTCTTCCATACAACGCTTCAAATGGAGACATCTTAATGCTTGTTTGATAACTGTTGTTGTATGAGAACTCGGCGTGGGGTAGACAGCTCTCCCATCCTTCCTTGTACCTCAATAAGCAAGCACGTAACATGTCCTCGAGAATCTGGTTCACTCTTTCTGTTTGCCCATCCGTTTGCGGGTGGTATGCGGTGCTATAGTCGAGCTTGGTTCCGATGGACTTGTGCAAGGATTTCCAGAACTGTGATACGAACTGTGAGCCTCGGTCAGATATAATACTCAGAGGCGCCCCATGTAACTTCAAAATATTTGATACGTACAGATCTGCTAGCTTTTCGACTCTATATTTCCTTTTGACCGGTATAAAATGTGCAACTTTGGTTAGACGGTCCACTATTACCCATATAGAATCATATCCATGCTCGGATCGGGGCAGTCCTATTATGAAGTCCATGGATATGCACTCCCACTTCCATTCTGGTATCTCAACTGGTTGTAGCAACCCTGCTGGTCTCTGATGTTCGGCCTTGATTCTATTGCATGTATCACATCGGGCTACATGCCCTGCAATGTCTGTCTTCATATTCTCCCACCAGAAGTGCTTCCTTAGATCATGGTACATCTTGGCTGACCCTGGGTGTATGCAGTATTTGGAGTCATGCCCTTCCGACAGAATCTCTTCTCGTATCGCCGAATCCGTCGGTACACAGATTCTATCTTTGTACCATACAGTTCCCTGCTCATCTTCTCGGTATTCAGGGCCTCTTCCCAGCTTCATCAAACCACGGATATAGTCTATCTCAGGACAGTTCTTTTGCGCTTCACGGATTCGTGAGGTGAGATTGTACTCGACGCGAAGCTCATTTAGCGTGCCATAGGAGATTACCTCGAGCTGGAACGCGTCAAACTCTCTCCTGAGCGCAGGTGGCATAGAGTTGGTGATGAGGGTATGGCAGTAGCTTTTGCGGCTAAGTGCATCAGCGACAACATTAGCCTTTCCTGGGTGATAATGGATCTCAAGATCATAGTCCTTGATGAGTTCCAGCCATCTGCGTTGCCTCATATTCAGATCTTCCTGAGTGAAGAAGTACTTCAGGCTCTTGTGGTCAGTGTATATGTCACACTTGTTGCTCATCAGATAGTGTCTCCAAATCTTGAGTGCATGTACCACGGCTGCAAGTTCTAGGTCATGAGTCGGGTATCGCTGCTCATGCTCCTTCAACTGTCTTGAGGCATAAGCTATCACTCTTCCTTCTTGCATTAGTACACAGCCCAAACCTTGCCGAGAGGCATCACAATATACAACAAAATCCTTGTGAATATCGGGCAGGGCTAGTACAGGTGTAGTAGTGAGCTTCTCCTTCAAGGTCTGAAAACTCTTCTCACATTCAGGAGTCCATATAAACTTGTTCTCTTTCTTCAGCAAGTTGGTCATGGGTCTTGCAATCTTGGAAAAATTCTCAATAAATCTGCGATAGTATCCTGCAAGTCCCAAAAAGCTTCTGATTTCTGACACATTACAGGGTTGTTCCCACTCTTTCACAGCTTCAATCTTGGCTGGGTCTACTGCGACTCCTTCTCCTGACAGTACGTGTCCAAGGAAAGCAACTTCCTCAAGCCAGAATTCACACTTGGAGAATTTGGCGTAAAGCTGGTTGCGAGACAACCCCTCCAATACGGTCCTCAGATGATGTTCATGTTCCTCTTTTGTGGCTGAATAAACCAATATATCATCAATGAATACCACCACAAACTTGTCTAGCTCATTCATGAAGATCTTGTTCATCATGTTCATGAAGTATGCTGGAGCATTAGTGAGTCCAAATGAGACTACTGTGCACTCATACTGTCCATATCTAGTGACAAATGCAGTCTTCGGGATATCTTCTTCCCTGATCTTCATCTGATGATACCCTGATCGGAGATCGATCTTTGAGAAGTACTTGGCATTGCTCAGTTGATCTAACAGATCATCGATGCGGGGCAATGGGTACTTATTCTTGACTGTAACCGCATTCAGGTTCCGGTAGTCAATGCACATCCTCATCGTGCCATCCTTCTTCTTGACAAACAAAACGGGAGATCCCCAGGGCGAAGCACTTGGCCTAATGAAACCCTTCTCCAGTAATTCTCCCAGCTGCTTCTTGAGTTCCTTCAACTCATCAGCCGACATTCTGTAGGGTCTTTTGGCAATCGGTGCAGTCCCTGGCATCAGCTCTATAACAAACTCCACATCTCTATCTGGTGGCATTCCTGGCAACTCCTCTGGAAATACATCATTGAATTCACAGACTACTGGCACATCTCTGAATGTCAGCTCTGTCTTATCTGCTTTAGTCTCCAGAGCACATAGGAGGGCTTGGACTCTCTCGGTTTGGGGTACACATCGGACAGCTGTTCCCCAAGGGTGGGTTACCTGAACATATCTAGGTGAACAAGATATCACTCCCCGGTGTTTGGTTAGCCAGTCCATGCCTAAGATGACATCTAAGCTATTGGAGGGTAGTAGGGTTAGGTCAGCTCGAAAGTCAAGTCCCTCGATTGTGATTATCACTCCCCTACATATGTGAATGCTTCTGAAGGTTCCTAAGGGCGAGCTAGTTAGGATGGGGTTTGCTCTCGGGGTTACAGGTATGTTATGCTTTCGTGCATATGCAGATGAAATGTATGAACATGTAGCTCCCGAATCGAACAGAACTGTAGCCATGTTACCCTGAACTAGGAACGTACCGTACACAGCATCAGGTGCAGCTTCAGCTTCCTCAGCGGTCATGTGGTTCAGTCTTCCTCGGGTAGCAGATCCCCGGTTCGGTGTGCCCTGTGCAGCTGCTGGTGCACGGTTGAGGTCGGGGCACACAGCCACACGGTGTCCAGGCTTGCCGCATCCAAAGCAAGTGAAGGGCGCACTGCCTGCTGTAGCTGTCGCAGGAGCCTTCCAATTGCTTGTCCTTGGCGTGTTGGTAGCGGGGGCGGGTGTGTTCTGCACAGCTCGAGTCAGCGCAGGGTAGGTCTGAGCGGGGCGGTGATAGTTGCTGCTGCTGGTACCACCACGGCTCATTCCCGAAGAGGGTCCCTGGCGAGTCCGAAAAGACGGAGGCGCACCCGTTCGCTGTCTCTGGGGTGGAGCAGTGCGAGCGGGTCCCTCAGAGCGGCGCTTCTTTCCCTTGTTCTGGGCCTCGAATTCCAGTCGTGCTTCCATGCGATCCTTCTCGATCTCAATACAGCGGTCAATCAGCTCACGCAGAGTGTAGCTCTTGTTCCCTGACAGAGCCAACCTGATCTTGGTCTGAAGTCCCTTCCTGTAGTAGTACATCTTTTCCTTCTCGGAACTCACGCAAGACGCAGGTGCGTAGCGGAGCAAGCAGTTGAAGCGGGTGGTGTACTCGTGGATCCGATCAGCTCCCTGGGAGATGTTACGAAACTCGTTCTCCTTGGCCTCCATGACTCCCTCAGGAATGTGGTGGTCACGGAAAGCCTCGGTGAACTCATCCCAGTCAATGCGGGCTGGGTCCTCGTGAGCGCTGGTGTAGTTGTCCCACCATGCCCGTGCAGCACCGGTCAGCTGGTGGCTAGCAATCCCAACACACTCCTCGTCGGAGCAAGTGGTCAGGTCCAGCTTCTTCTCCATCTCTTTAAGCCAATCGTCGGCAGCGAGAGGATCGCTGTCGGTCCCGTCGAAGGTAGGTGGCCTCAGCTTCAGGAAACCCTCCAGTTTCCTTTGGAAGTCATTCTGGGGTGGCCCGTGGTGCCTGTTCATCCCAGCAGCTATGGCATTCAGCAGCTGGGTCTGCTGAGCCATCACTTCCGCCAACGTCGGTGGCGGCGGCGGTGGCGGAGGCACGTTCTCGCCTTGTGGTGGCGGATCGTTCACCGGCGGTGCATTCTCTGCCCGGCGCAGCTCTTCTTCCAAGTTAACTCCAGCACGTCTGCCAGCTGGGCGTCCACGGTTTCGACCACGCCCACGTCCTGGCGCAGGCGCGGGGGAGGGCTGGCGGTTCTCCAAACGCGCAGAACGCCTCATCGACATCTGAAATTATTAGGTACGTGCTCAGTGCAGTAATAATCTTGTAGTTGTTTAAGTAGGAGTTAGATGTTTTCAACGATTTAAATGAATCAAAACATTTTTCATGCTATCCTACACTCAACCAAAGAAGCATAAAGAACCATAAGAAGCATAAGATCCAAATGTCACTCATCACATGGTTATTATTACATAAAGGATGTTCCTAGCTGCTAAGAAGATCGTGCTATGCGCAGATAGGCAATGACAGGATAACTCATGGTATCACTAGTCTAAGGGCCACGCAGGGTCCCATAAGCTACTGGTGCATAAGGTCGAGTACGGCGTCGGGTATGCGGCTGTCCTCTGCCTCGATCTCGTCGTCGGTCATGGTCAGGCGCTTGACATAGTCGAGTGCTACTGCCAGCTCTGGAGTGGCCTCAATCTCCTGCATCCTTTGAGACGGACACGCTCTCAGGTTGAGCGTAGTGGGTGGTATACGGAAGTCTCCCTCCCGGGGCTTCACCATCTCCAGTGGGGGAAGCGAACTCTGTACCTTCCGAACCTCAATAGCTCTCCTGGCGTCGGACTGCTTCCAAGCTGTCTCTGTCCTCCGTAGCTTGTCCTTTAGGAACTCCACCATCTTCACGCGGTCGATCAGAATCCCTTGGTTGCGGGTGGACTTGTCCTCGGCTTTCTCCAACTGCTTCTCCAACTCCTTGATCCTGGAACGCAACGTGATCATCTCAACTACTCTGTCTCTGCTCCTCTGCTCCCTCTCAGCAAGTGCTCTCTCCTTGTCGTCCAGCCTCCTCTGTAATTCCAACACTCTGCTGTTCAGGTAGTCATTGCGAAGCCCAAAATCTCCGATCTTGTCTCGCAAGTCGGCGATCTCGGCTCGGTGTAACTCATCACAGCGCTGCATCTCCAACTGCAAGTCAGTGACTGCTCTGCTCAAACTCTCCAGGGTCTGAGTCCCTTTCTGCAAACTGTCCTCGACCTCTGCCATGCGTGCTCGGTCACGCCGCCTCCTTTGCTCCAATGAGTTGATGAACTCGTCCTGCTCCTGGAGGTGGTGTGCCACTGTGCGTAGGCAAGGGTCAGTCTCGGCCTGAACGATCTGGCCGGAGTACAGAATCCTCTGGATGGGGTCAGGGTGCAGCTCCAAAGCCTGAGGTAGCAGACGGAAGTGGGTCCCCTTAAGGTACTCGTATGCTGTGTACACAACTGCGCGTAGTACCTTGCGGGAGACAGACTGTACTCCGTCCTCCACAGTCTCTCCAGCAGTGTAGTCAGTAAAAACCGGCATTCCTGGAAGGGTCAGGCTGACGGGTGTCTCAACTCTGGTAGTGACAGGTCCTTCAAACCTCTCAGCCTCGACAAGCTTCCCTCGGCTGAAGTACTGGATCTGGTCAGACGGTGCTCCCAGCTCCTCCAGCACCTGGCGTAGTACCATGGCAAATCCGCCGTGGTTCCTCCCATTGATCGGGATCTCGATAGTGCCATCGTGCAGTGGACGAAGTGGTGGTCCAAGGCTGGTCATCTGCAAATTTTTCAAGAAACGGATTAGCAGGTCCTTGTATTAGATAAGCCATTGCATAAAAAGTGAATGCAAGGTCGGTAATATAACCGAAAGAGAGTCTGGCTTCCTATTCTAACGTCCATTTTCTATGGGTCTCGTCCTACAGTCAAGTATGGCTCTGATACCAACTGAAACGACCTCGATTTCCACGAAGGGAAATCCTCAGGCTCGAATTGTAATTCAACAGATTGCTTGGAACAATCCATGAAATTACCCATATCTCAGTTGCCACCAGGATCCATACAACGGTAAATAAGTCTTACATAAATATTTATTACATCGCCACACTGGCGGAATCAACAATCAGAGAAGCTTTGGAAGATGCGGAAGCGATTCATCCTTCACGGCCAACTTGAGTGTAGCACGTGACCCTATTCCTCGTCATCATCTCCCTCGAAGTCGTACTCATTCTCGTCACCTGACAGCAAATTTATCAGTACGATTTGTACTGGCCACGGAGCCCACCTATGCAGCATTTGCTTTGTGGAAAGTGGATGCAAGGCTATACAAGCAGACCTATAGGCTGAGGTTTTCCTATGCAGCTGTAATCAATGTTTAATTAGTCAAGTTTTATCACCAGTTAACACCATCATCCCTTTTCCCATCACCACACCTCACATACCCACACCTCACTCTCATTCGACAGGCCCAACTCCCTCTCGGGCCTATCTCAGCGGCACACTACCACAACGGGTACACTGCCGGAAAAATGTCATCCAGGGGGAGAAGAGAACACTCACTACACTAGTAGAAGCTTCACAGGAAAGGTCCATAGCCAACAGGTTGGCATATGTATCGATCGATCAACCATACACTCTGCAGAGGTTTCACTACCCACAAGATTAGCCATCATAGGTGTTGCGCAAACACCTAGGCAGAATTCCGGGTGCTTGCTTGCCTAGGTCGATGCCACCCTACCACTCAGCCCTGGGATATTCCGGATCCTACACCGTTATGCTGAGACTGGGAGACACAGTACCGGGCCCATCCAGTGGTACTGTGCATCTAGAACGGAACGGGAACCCATCGACCGTCTCCGCCCACCCTTATCACCTTTCAACCTAGCAGTAGTGGCACCGTCCTACCAAGTAGTCCAGCCGTCTCCCGCCCATCAGAAGCGAGTGAGTAGAAAAGGATTCCCATGAACCTGAAACTAGTTCATCCTAGGTTTGAACCAAGCAGGCATCTCCACTTAGGGGATACTCTCCCCGTGCCTATCACAGCACCTTCGTCCACGGGCTTCAAACCACCAAGGCTATCCCACCCGGAACCTCCTCAACAACTTTACCCGCCACAGGTATCTCGCTTGGGGATGCCCAGGTTGCACCCCCGGCACGACTTGCCCCATGGGCTCGTCTCACATCCCACTTGGTCGACATCAACCCTTACCACGCACCCAAGACGCACGCAGCACTCTCTCCCAGTGGTTTTAATCAGTTATACACCGTCCCAATTCCACCACATAGCATGAGTAGAAAGTAGTGGAAGAGTAACAGTAAATTAAGCAGCAGCTAACCTAACAGCGGATAGCAGGGTAAAGTCTTATCAAGGCAGGGGAATTCAAATATACTACCATGCAACCAATCCATACATAATCATAAAGCAATAGCAACAGTGTCATTTGCAATGCGTAATAGGATCTAAGGATTTGGTGGGACGTGGCACCTTCGTAGTCGTCTCCTAGCTCTTGGAAGTACTCGTGGTCGTCTTCCTTAGTCAGATCCTCCTCCGGCTCTGAAATCGAACACGAAATAGTCGCGTCAGCGACTCCTATAGAGTATTTCAGAAAAATCCAATAAAACAAAGAGCCAAATGCACACAAACATAGTCTTAGATTGTAGATCTCATTTTCCCGAGAATTTTGATATATGGTGCGCAATTTTTGGTCATCGTATGAATAAGTTATAAATTTCCAAAGATTATCCTATTTTCTGAAAATGGGAAAACTGGTCGGTTATTCAGGGGCAGCTCGGGATGTGGCGCGCGGGTTCAGTAGTGCGGCATGTGGCGCCTCAACAGAACACAGACCCGATGGTCGCCCACCAGGTGTTCGATGCTGGTTCCCAGAGAGTTGCCGGAGTTGGCGTAGCTCGGCGTGGCTCGGCGGTGGTCGGTGGTAGCTCGGCTGTGGTTGGGGGTATCTCGGCGGAGCTCGGCGGTGGTCGGGGGTAGCTCGGCGGGGCTCGGCATAGTTCGGCGTACCTCGGCGGGCTCGGGCGAATCGGAAATTCGCGGCGCCGAGGGTGCCGCTCTCCCGAGCTCTCCCGGGGAGGCTCGGGCGAATCGGAGATTTGGTGCGCCCGAGGGTGCCGTTCTCCCGAGGTCTCCCGCGGAGGCTCGGGCGAATCGGAAATTTGGGTGCCCGAGGGTGCCGTTCTCCCGAGGTCTCCTGCGGAGGCTCGGGCGAATCGGAAATTTGGGTGCCCGAGGGTGCCGTTCTCCCGAGGTCTCCTGCGGAGGCTCGGGCGAATCGGACATTTGGGTGCCGAAGGGGCTGCTCTCCCGAGCTCTCCTGGGGAGGCTCGGGCGAATCGGAAATTCGGTGCTAGCAGGGTTCCAGGGCGTCTGTTCAAGGCGGCGGTGTCTCTCCGGTGTGGCGGTCGGTGACAGGGCGGCGATGGCCATATTTCGGCAAGACAGGGCTCGGCTATCTAGCGGCGGTGCCGAGGCAGACTTGGCGAACCTCGGCGGCCTTTCTTCGCAGCGCGAGGCGTCCGGGGGTACTCGGAACGGATCTTAGGCGAGGCGGAACCTGTCGGCGGCGATGTCGTCGCGACGGTGAGGTTCCGGCGGGGCTAAGGAGGTCTTCTAGGAGATGTATACGCGTCCAGGGTCCAAGGCGATGGTATACCAACTACCAATTTTGGCTACCGAGCTTTCCAAGGTGCTCGGTTGTGGCGGCGGCGTGTCGCCGACGACTGGCGGAAAGGCGGCATCGCGGCTACGACCAAGTATTGGTTCAATCGAATGCGGTCTTGTCAAATTGGTGAGGCCAGAGAGGCATACAACACTCTGGTGGCGAACTTAGCCATGGCATGACCTTCTTTTGGCTACGGCTCGCGGCGGCGCTCCGGTAAGGTCGCGGCGCACGCGGCCAAGGCGATTCAGGCTTCCTCTAGCGCTTAGATCCGCGTAGCTAGCTCAAGGGGGTCGTGGCGGTGCTCCACGACGTTCTAACCTGTACGGGTGCTAGTCGGATTGCTCGGAACGGGTGATTCGGCGTCGGAACGCGTCGGTGGTGAGCGCACTCCGCCGAGAACGCGTCGTGCTGCGTTCTCGGTCTAGCAAGCTTGTAATCCGGGGGTTTTGGCTGGTCGAGTGAGTGCATGGTGCAGGTGATCTTCCCGAGCCGGTATAGGCTCGTGCCTGCGCGTCCCGAGGGTGGAACGCCATGGCAAAAGCAGGGCAAGGTTCGGACATGGCGTGCGATGGCTCACCGTGGTGTCGGTGAAGCTAGGATGGCGGTGCAGTGGCGAGTCGGAGCCGTGCAGAGCGATCGCAGTGCCGTGCCGCTCCTCGTCCGCAGCTCGGCTTCTCCTCCGTGTCCGGCTCCGGCGTGCTCCGCGGCGGCGGCGCTCCGGCAGCTTCTCCTCCCCTGCTCCGCCCTTCTCCTATGCTCTCTCTCTCGGCTTGGTGCGGTGTGCCGGTCTGTGCTGCGGTGGCGGCGAGGGGAAATGAGGGTAGGGCTTCGGGGTGCTCCAATTTATAGGCGAGCTTGGCCAGCTCCAATGGCGAACGGTCCTGATTGCGCTCGGCCGATCGAAGGGCCGTGGCTCGAGTGGATCTAGGGCTCCGGATGGCGCGGGTTCGCTTGGCGGCCAAGAAAGGAGGGGACAGGAGGGGAACAGCGGGGTCCAGGGCTCTGCCATGCTGTCGGCTGTGGGACCGGGGTCACGCCATTCGCGCGACACCCCCGGCAGGCGCGTCGCCTTCGTGAGGAAGAAGAACAGTGGGGGCGAGAGTGGCTGACAGGCGGGGCCGGGTTGGCAGCGAGCGCGAGCGCGAGCGCGTGTGTGCCGGTCGTGCGCGTGCGCTGCCGAGCCGCGACGTGGGCCGCGCGCGGTGAGATGAGGAGAAGAAGGTCGGGCTGGCTCGGGCTGACTGGCTGGCCGAACTCTCTTTCTCCTTTTCTGTTTTCAGTTTAGTGTATATATACATATATTGCCCATTTAACATATTGAGTAAATACAAACATAAATTGCAATAAATCCCAAATGTGATGCATAAGTTATTATTCTACGTGAATGGAATTAAAATGCAAACTACACACCTTTATTTACCAATTTCATAATGAAACCTATATGCTTGCACAAGAAAAATGGGTTTTCACAATAAATAAATGAAAAATTTTAATTGGTTGGGATTTTTAGGTTGTGTGGATTTTTAGGGTTGTTACATGTTCTTACAATAGTATTCATCCATCATGATCGGACTAAGTTGCCAAAGTGATCAGTGTAGGTGGCTTGTGTTTGGTCAAGGTGCTTGACGTTAGAATTTGGAAGAAGCGTTGTATGTCCCTCTCAAAAAAAAGAAAAAAAAAAAAAGGAGAGAGAGAGAAGCGTCATATGTAGGAGGATATTCATAGAAGCTATCTAAGACCTGCTGTCTAAATAAGATATGAAGTTTTTTTTTTTCGCTCTCTCTTTAATAAACATACCGACTTAGACTACATTGTAGGTGCAGAGTGCCATAACGTGAGGTCGTCTTCTACCGCCCTCTAGATCCAAGAAGCAATGTTGTTCTTGCTCTCTTACTCTAACTTAGCTGCTCTCTCCATTTGGGAAACATGCACACCATATTTAATCAAAATTTTAAGTAAATATTATTCATATTTATAACTTTAAATTAATTTATTATAAAATACATTTCATAATTAATCTAGTAATATTTTTTATATCATAAATATTAATATTTATAATTAATCAAACTTAAATACTAAACAATGCTATATTAGGATTGCACATTTTTCAAGGACCGATAGAGCATTTCGCGTCTCTACTTACTCTATGTAAATTGGGACTGTACACCAAACTGCTGTAATTGTGGTCAGGGACCAACAAGGACTCGGTGAGATTATTGCTGGCCACTGGGTTCTCCACTTCAGACCAAGTGATGCCCGATGAGGCCTGAGAACACTAACAACCAATTGCAGCTAAAGAGTATATATACATGCACTACCTTCACCGTAAAAAAAAAGCCTATTTAGATCGCCGGCTAAATTTAGCTCCTAAGATCCAAACGGTCCAGCTAAAGTCTTGCTAGGTTTATCGATTTCAACCTAGCTAAACTCAGCTAAAGTTTGAATATATTAGCTGGAGGATCAAAGACCCCAGCTAGGTTAAAGTTTAGCTAATAAAATGTTTAATTGACTAAAGTCTGCGTTTGAAATTTTATCTAGTTAAGGGCCTGTTCTGATGAACCAAGACTAATGACTAGTTAGAAGTAGTAATTAGCTAACTAGTACTTAGCTGACTAGTGATTCGTTTAGTTTTGTTTGGATCCAAGCACTAATAGTACTACTATAGACTAAAACTAGTTGTTAGCCCCAAATAGTTGGGTTGTAGAATTAGTAAACTAACAACTAGTAGGGATTATATTATATTAGTTGTTAGTCCATCTAGTAGTCCACCTGTTTTGATTTTCAAAGGCTAAATTTTGACCAGCTAATTGTTAATCAAGTGATCCAAACAGGCTTAAATTTTAGTTGGGCTAAAACTCGACACAATCAACTCTGATCCACTTGCTCTAAAGGCCTGTTTGGATCCTAGGAAATGAAACTAATTCCAGAAATCAGATTCCAAGGAACTAAATAGGCCCTAAAATAAAGCCGCCCTCTACTACTAGCAGGTCGTAATAATTCCTCTCTAGCATGGATCATTTTGGTTGCAATCTATCCCGTCCACGTCGTATGTTGCAGCAGTTTGCTGGACGCAAATCCGCACGCAACGAATCATCATCAGATCAGAAATTCATAATGCTATCAACTCGACCGGTTTAGGAGCTCATATATTGGAGGAGCCGCGTCGGATGCATGCAACGATCATATCGGATGGATAGTTACAGGCACGATCGACAAAGATTGCGGCACCTTTTTTCTGTGATGTGACGTGCTGTCTTCTCGTTGCAGCTGCAGCACCTGGTTTAACCGAAAACAAGCGGCCGCATCAACCGTTTCCCGCAGCATTCACCATTCAGATTCAGTGGCCAAATTTGGAGGCATACTAACAGACCGAAAGCACTACCAAAAGCCACATTCTCAATTTAATGGTCCTGATGATACAAAAGAGTTTATTTGCAACAGGTTTCACCTAAAAACCAAAGCCATGCATATTAGATGAAACACCATTTTAGTTGCAAAAAATGGCCTCTCCTCTTTAGAGTTTGTCACACGAAGAAAAACAAGAAAAGTTTCAGTTTAAACCCCTAAACCTACTAAATAAAACCATGTCTTTATATATCACATGTCTTCGACGAACTCTATAAGATCCATTCTCTATACTACAGTGGTTGATCGTAATTTTTCCTCGTGTAAAAAAAAAATCATGATAGAGCTCGTATATATCGAATTAGAAAGAGATGTCTCTCCATTAGTGAAAATATTGCTAGTTTTAGCGTGTGTTTGGTTTTATGACTACTGATGAGGGGTTAGACTCAACCTAGACTTTTGGCATGAGATAAACCCATTTCATGTTGGTTGAGGAGGTTTGGACCATTATAGTTAGAAGTTGGTTTTGCAGTTTCTTGTAGAAGTGGGATGGGTTACAGACTTGTGTGGAGCTCATGTGGCAGCCCCTCAACTCTCTTCTTCTATGTAGCAGTAGTAGGTCACACGTTGTGCCCCTGAGATCAATCCACCTGATGGAGCTTCACCGTGTCCTCAAGCACCGCCTTGATGTCGTGCCATGCGCACCACCGTGATGCCTGCTCTGGCCCTGACGTTACGCCACACTAAGCGCGCCCACTTTGCATGCTGCAGCACACCCGTGCCCGTTCAAGTTTGTGCTACCCCTAGAGCACACCCATACTCGTTCCACCCGCAGGAGCTTCTAACGTCGTGCCGCCCCAAGTGTGCCTGCTCCACCCCCGCGCAAAAGCTTTGTTGCACCATGAGCTCCGCTCCATGGGAGCTCAATTGTGCCTACAAACTCTGCCCGTGGGAACTCCTCTATGTCCCCAAGCATATAGGCCCCACGTCATGCCTGAGCTCTAACAAATGTCACTACCAGTGTCCATGCGCCCACGTGAGTAAGTGGGCTCAATTGGGTTTTCTGTTTTTGGAGGAATAAAATGAACCCACATCAACCAACCCTAGAGCCCCCAAATTGAACCAAACACCATCGAAAACAGGTCAAATTTAATCTAACCCACTTTAACCTCTAAACAAAAAAACACAATAGAGAGGAAAATATAAAGAGTGATTTAGAAAGCCTAAATAGAGTTTGATTTTCTAGTTTATTTTCTAAACTTTATAGTAAATAGCCATATTAAGAGTCTCTATTAAATCTAGGTTTCCTCTTTGTTTCTCTCAGGGTTTGGTTTCTAGTGTTGTCGACGAGCACCTCGACGACGTTTGCTCTAGCGCCTACGAAGGGCCATTTAGAGCATGGTTTGTCATATCTATTGGTTCTCGTTAGATCTTGGCAACAGGTGTGGTTATCTTGGGAAGTAGTTGGTTGACTTTCAATGCGATAATTTCGATATCCATTCTATTCGATAGCGAGGTTTGGTATTTTCAGCATCATGTTCTGATGGCAAAGGATTTCAAGGCTGTGTTTCTTGGAGTGTTCCTCCGGCCGATATTCTTTTGGTGCGCACTAGATTTCGTTATCAACGACGACTGATTTTTGCGGTCTTCATAGCCATGCTTGGTGAGGATGATGTTTGTAGATGTTTCTTTTCTTTATCGTCTGTTTAATGCACATTTCAAACTTCAGCAAGTAGCAGAATCAAAGAAAGAAGACAATTCATTTAATTTTTTTGACGTACTCTTATATTTTTTAAGGGTGTATCTCGACATCAAGTGCCTGATACTGTCAGTCAGTCTCACGCTCGTGTTACTCCTTGAGTTTTCTCGGTGTGCAGCAGCAACCAACGGGAGGAGAGAGAAGAAAGCAAGTGACTGATAGATAAAAAAAATCAGACGTCTGTGAAGGAGTAAATCTGATTTTTAAAAAAGTCATTTTATGTCTTATTATCCATCTTTTTTATTAGTCTTTGTTTTCCTCGATATATATCAAGATATGAGACACTCATTTTGAGTGCCTTTATAAGAAAAAAATACGCAAAGTACCCGGCCGGGCTGTTTAGCCACCGGGATCAAGTTTTGAGTGCCACTATAAATAAAGAGGCTTTTATCTATGTACCATTATAAAAAATAGTCTTTTCCTGTGTACCATTAAAAAGTTGGTGCACATCTAGATACCACGCATCTTATTTTTTTATCTTCCATACCATTCCGTCCATCTTCTGTTAGCATTCCACCATTGCACAGCTCTGACATGTGGACCCGAGCAGTTAAGATGTCTAAAATACCCTTCTCTCAACCCTGTCTTCTCCCCACTTTGTCTATCTGGTGGGGCCTACCAGTAAGTGACCCGGACACTTCCTGTATCGTCACCCGCGAGACCGATGTTGGCATGTTGCCTAGGCGGAGATTGACCGTGGCGGCCGGGGCCGTGCTTCCCGCACGCGCACCCGCGGTGGCCAGGGCAGAGTGTCCCCATGGCGGCCGGGCGCAGCTCCCCACGCGGGCACCCGCGCACGGCTGGGGCAGAGCGCCCCCATGGCGGCCGCGCGGAGCTCCCCGCGCCGGCACCTGTGGGCGGCCGGGGAAGAGCGCCCATTGGCGGCCGGGCGGAAATCCCCGCGCATGTGCACGCGGCCGGGGCAGAGGACCCCTATGGCGTGTCGACCGGGCGGAGCTCCCCGCGCGTGCACATGGCGCTCGGGGCAAAGCTCCCCCATGGCGGCCAGGCGGAGCTCCCCGCGCGGGCACCTGCGCGCGGCCGGGGCAGTGCGCCCCCATGGCAGTCGCGCGGAGCTCCCCGTACATGCACCCACGCGCGGCCGGGGCAGAGGGCCCCCATGGCGGCCCGGGCGGAGCTCCCCGCGCGTGCAGCCCGTGCGCGGCCGGGGCAGAGCGTCTCCCATGGCGACCGGGGTGGACCTCGCCCGCGCGTGCCTCCGCAGCGGCTGGGACGGCTCGCGCGGCTCCGTGACGCACTGCCGGCGTCCTTGCAACAGCCACACGGGACGACGGTGCCTTGGACGCCCACGCACACGCCCGGTGGCATGGCAGCCTGGTCGCTCGCCCACGCCTACGCAGCTGCGGCATGGCGCTCACCTGCTCGCCTGTGAACACTCGACGGTGGAGCAGCGGCACGCCCGCTCGCCCAGCGACACCCGACGGCGGCACCAGTGCGAGCCCACGCCGCTCGCCGAAGACGTGCCTCCGTCGCTCGCCAGCTGCTCTTGGTCGTCGCCTCGCTCCATCCACCACATCAACTCAGCGACGGACGCCTCGGCAACGGACACGGAGTCGCCGCCGACGATGATGAGTGGTGGTTACGAGTCGCGGCGACGATGATGGCTCCGAGGCGCCGAGCAGCGTGTAGGTGGCGTGCTGTGGCGTGACATGCGCATGGCCGCGGCGGCGCGCCAAGCCCAGCGAGAGCTTGAGCACCGCGGCCGCCTCCGCGGTGAGCGACTGGTGCACCATGTATGGCCCCGCCCACGTCGTTGTGTCGTGCCTGTGTGAGTGTGACACACTGCCGCTCACTTGTGGAGGGGTTCCAGTCCAGAGATGGATGGATGCAGGGCAGCTTGAATGGAGCAGCTTGAGAAGGCCAAGTATGAGCTGGCCGAGGCAATGGATGCCAAGAACGAAGCGCTCAGGTGTATGGAAGGATTAGGGAGTTCAGACTTTTTCCACCACAATTTAACACCGTCAGCTATAAAAGTGGACGGAATGGTATAAGAGGTAAAAAAGATAAGGTGAATGGTATTTAGATGCGCGTGAACTTTTTAATGATATACAGAAGAAGACCATCTTTTATAATGGTACATAGGTAAAAGCCTCGAATAAAAACTAGGCCGTGTTTTGTTTTTCTCGGGTAAGGAGCAACGGGTTTCGGTGGGACCCGTTAAGGAACAGTAACTGATTTTGGTAACAGTGTAGAACCCGCTAAGGAACAATAACGGTATTGGTAACAGTACAAAACCATTATGGAACAGTAACGGGTGTACTGCTAAACCCGTTATGAAACAGTAACAGAAGTGTGTTCATTGAACAGTAAAATGAGTCTTGGGAGCGCCCGTTACTGCTAATGTACAATGATATGAGAGTGAGGAGGTGGTATACGTATAGGTAGATTCTCTATTTTTTTCGATGGAAGTATCCCATGAAAATTCCTCTTGTTGACATCAGGGGACGTTTAGATTCTAAAATTTTTAGGATTTTGATACTGTAGCAGTGAGGAATCTTTTGCAATAAGTGTCCAATTATAGCCCAAGTAAACTCATAAGATTCGTCTCGCGATTTACAGGCAAACTGTGCAAACATACAAAAGTTTTGTCTATATTTAATGTTCTATACATATACCACAAAATTAATATGACGGAAGTTTTGAGATTCTAGGAGGAACTAAACACCCCTCCTATGTCTACGTGGTCCTATTCTTTTTTTTTCTTTTTGGAATCTGTGGCTGTGTCCTCGGTGTCCCCATATGGCCATATTCGCTTGCGCACCTTCCAAAAGTCGGCCATACGGACGCTAACCAGGACAACGGGTCCACCTGTCATCAAGAAGTCCCGTGCACCGCCCGGTTCGGCCACTCCTGGGCGCGCCAGCAGGCGACGCTGACACGCGTGGCCCACATCCCAGTGTCTAGTGTCTTACACTCGGCTCCGCTCCACCCGCCCTCTTCGTCGTTGCCGTCTCCACAGTTCGCACCCATCCACACATTCCATTTTGGCTTTGGCTTTGGCTTTGGCTTTGGCTCTCCTCTTCCGTCACACCTCCACCCTCCTTGCTCGCGCCTCCCCTCCTGCGGCGCACTCATACTACCACCACCGCCACCACGTCGATGCGCCGCTCCGCCGGCATCGCCATCCCCGCCGCGCCGCCGTAGACGGCCTGGCATTTTTTTTTTTCTCTCGCTCCTTTTATCATCCCAATTCCCACGAACCTCGCGCCGCGCGGCGAGGAAAAAAAAGAAGGATGGCGTCGGAGCCGGTGGCGCGGGCGGTGGCGGAGGAGGTGGCGCGCTGGGGCGCGATGCGCCAGACCGGGGTCAGCCTGCGCTACATGATGGAGTTCGGGGCGCGCCCCACGGAGCGGACCCTCCTGCTCGCCGCGCAGTTCCTGCACAAGGAGCTCCCCATCCGCATCGCGCGGCGGGCGCTCGACCTCGAGTCGCTCCCCTTCGGCCTCTCCACCAAGCCTGCCATCCTGAAGGTTGTTCTCGTTTCCTGCCGTCTACGTGCTTCCCTCGTCAGTCGTCATCTCTTCCCTGCGAATTCGGTGCTTGGGCGGGCGGTTAATTTGATAACTATATATATACAGGCACCTTCCTATATTTTCCTCCTGCGCTCAATTTGTTGCGGGGAGAGGTCTCTTTCCTCGTCTCTTCCGATTGATTGAAATTTGGGGTTCGGTGACGTTTTGCTTCGTCGGTTTAAAAAAAGCGTCAATCTGCGTATCTAAGGCTGCGTTTAGTTCGGAAATTTTGGGAAGTTCTGTAACTGTAGTACTTTCGTTTTATTTGATAAATTTTGTTCAATCATGGCCCAAATAGACTCAAAAGATCCATCTCGAGATAGCCAGACAAAAAAAAGTACAAATATGTAACAGGCGCTATTTTATTTAGTGCTCTATGTAACGAAAAGTACAATCGATAGGATGAGGAAAGAGAAGGAAATTTTGTGAACTAAAGGCTGCCTGACTTTTTGCGGACCAAGGCTGTTTCGTTTTTCGCGAGTAATGCGCCACTTGTTTATCTCATAGGATGTTCACAATATTATGATAGTTCTTTTATGATTATATGAATACAGTGCTCTGCACCTAGATTTTTTTTATAATATAATAATGTGACCGCTCCATTGTAGATCTGTTGCCAATTCTTGCCTTATTGGGGAAGAATAATCATGGACAATGCTAGCTATTATTGCGGAGATGGCCCTGTTCCTAGATGGTCTATTGGTTATCCTGAATTACCTACTGCCTTTTGTAACCTTTTGAGCCTGACATATTTGTGAACTATAAAGGAAAGGATTGTTAAAATCCCTTTTAACATGGTAGCTGTCTTGTCATTGTCGGTCTCTCAGTTTCACTAAGATACACCATCAAATCATTCTTTTCAATCCCAACCAGCTTCTTTTGAAAACTAATTGTCACTTTAAATCCTGTAGGTGCACCATAGTTACTCCCTCCGTCCCAAAAAAACTGTCATTTTAGACTTTTCAGACATCACGTTTGACCATTCGTCTTATTTGAAAATTTTGTATAAATATCATTTATCTTTTTATGATTTGTTATATCATTAGAGACACTTTAATAATTATTTATTGATTTTGTATTTTGTACAAAATTTTTGAATAAGACGGACGGTCAAACACAGTTTCTGAAAAGTGTAAAACGACAGTCTTTATGGGACGGAGGGAGTATATCCTAGTATAATGAGGAACTTTAGAACATTCTTATCTCCCATATTTTCCTTGTAGTTTCATTTGAATCTTTATCTAATCCTGTTGGCTTCTCAAACATTTTGGTTCGAGAATCAGAAGCACCTAAATCTGCATGTTGCAAGTTTTTTAAAGTGGTATTCACAGATTTGAACAAGCTAGCAAATTCTTGCGTGTGAAAAGCAGCCATTTACAGGACTAATTTTTGATCTATTTGCCTCTGCAAAGGTGAGAGATTGGTATGTGGAGTCATTCCGTGACATCCGGTCCTTCCCAGAGGTGAGGAATGAGGAAGATGAGCTCGCCTTCACCCAGATGATCAAAATGATCAGGGTGCGGCACACCAATGTGGTGCCTGCGATTGCATTGGGTGTGCAGCAGCTGAAGAAGGACTTGGGCGGTCCAAAGGCGTTCCCCCCTGGAATCCAAGAGATCCATCAGTTCCTTGATCGCTTCTACATGTCAAGGATTGGGATCCGGATGCTGATAGGTTAGTGAGCTTAGCACTCCCATCTCTCTCATGTCCAGTTCTCAGAAAGGTGTTTGGTCAGTCTTGGTAAGATTAGCACTTTAGGTATTAACACACTGTTGATAAAAAAAGCAATATGGCTACAGTCCTAATTCTGCTACCTGTTACCTATGAAAGTTCACCTTGCTGCTACTGCTTTCTTGCCCAAAGAAGAACATCTGAACTTGTCATTCTGTCTGATAGATTTCTTAATGATATTTCAGCCCTCATTTATTTGGAAACTTCAGTTCGGGTGCAAACATATAGGCATCATAATTTTGACATAATTCTGTTGTTATAATAGTTAGGAAATAAAAACTTTATTTCTTGGCTGGATACTAGAAGTAACTGTTGTAATGTTCCTCAAGATCTAGTGGTTTATAGATAACTAATTATATTACTCCTTCATTTAAAAAAAAAATGGTTGCCATATGGTTACTTGTATGACGTCAATTCAAAAAAGGAAGCATTTGTGCTTCTGCTTTCGTTCTGATATGGAGTAACCATGTTCTGGTTTGCTTGATTCAGGGCAGCACGTCGCTTTGCATGACCCTAATCCAGAGCCTGGTGTGATAGGGCTTATAAACACAAAAATGTCACCCATGACAGTAGCTCGAATTGCTAGTGAAGATGCACGTGCGATTTGCATGCGGGAGTATGGATCATCTCCTGATGTCGACATATATGGTGATCCAGGTTTTACATTTCCGTAAGTCCCTATTCTGAAGGCTGCTCTCTGCATTTGCTTTAATTAGATGCCATCGTACTTTAGTTCAGGATTCAAGTGTATCTTTTGACACATTTGACTTTTCTTCCTGCCCATCTTTTTTTGTGAACATATTGCTTGGCTTGTTTGTATCTGACATTTAAATTGATATTCATGTATTATTATTGTGTTTTAATGTTAACCATTCTACTTGTACTTTACCCTCTGTAGAACAATCTTTGACTGAACTGTAATAACTAAGAGCCTGTAACTGCTGTGAAGTGTGAACACCCATGTGTCCAGTTTGCAGTGCATGATGGACAGAGGTCTTGTTGGCCCTGGAACTCTAAAAGATCTTTTGTCTAACAGAAAAGTAAACAATGGACTCCCTCTGAATGATATTCTGAGTTATTCTTGAACTCTTGATCACAGATATGTTCCACCACATCTACATCTCATGATTTTCGAGCTGGTGAAGAACTCCCTTCGCGCGGTACAGGAACGGTATATGGATTCTGATAAGCTTGCACCTCCAGTTCGAATCATAGTTGCTGATGGAGCAGAGGACGTAACTATTAAGGTGTAGCTTTAACTAAGATTCTCCATTACCTTTTCTTATTGGGAAGTTTGTAGTTTCAAAAATGGTATTGAAGGTTTTTTTTGGCAAATTCACAAGTTTGCAGTTTTTGTTACTTTTTATGTATTAATTTATCCTTAGTAATACTTGTGGTAGGCAAAGAAAACAAATTTAACTGTAGACAACTAAAATTGCGAGTCGTCTTCTAAGTGATTTTACCTGGAAGATAGACACTGTTGTCATGCAAAGTAGTTTCATTTTTTCAGCTGACCTTGATCTTGATGCTAGACTTTTCTTGTCTTGGCATGGTTCCATGGTGCTAATGGTATCCAAAGGAGTAAAAAGAGATTTGGGGGGAATTGGCTCTATTTAATTCTTGCTGGCCTAAGGAAACAAGTTCCATATTAATAATAATCCAATAATATTAGCTCGTACTTCATATCATACCGCCAGCCAAGCCTCATATTTTAGAATTAGTTGCTGCTACATGACATCGTTAGTCGGGGCTAGTGCTTTTCTAAGAACCCCATGTCCGCTCCCCCGAGTGATTTCTCTGATTATAGTCAAATGCAACTAGCAGAGATGAAAATCAAGCTCCCATTTGATGCTAAGGTATAGTCAAATCCAACTAATTAACCAAAGCCTTTTGTTAGAATTTTCTCTCGTTAATTGTGATATTCGGTATACAAACTTGTATCTTCTGCACCTATATCACCAAAATCAATACTAAAATCAATACTTTTGGTTATTCATGATCCGGTACAAACTGTTCGACTAAACCATGCTTTTGCAGATTAGTGATGAAGGTGGTGGAATACCAAGGAGTGGCCTCTCAAGAATTTTTACGTATCTCTATAGTACAGCAGAAAACCCTCCTGATCTGGATGGACATAATGAAGGAGTAACTATGGCTGGATATGGTTATGGGATCCCTATTAGTCGTCTTTATGCTCGATATTTCGGTGGGGACTTACAGATCATCTCTATGGAAGGATATGGTATGTACATACTTAACCTTTGTAGAATGTGGCTGTATTCATCTTGCTCTTTGATTTTCATAAATCAATATGAAGTTTAGACTTTCTGAGTGCAGATTACTCCTATTTTGTAAAGTGCAAGTGAAGGTTAAAATATTGACACATAAACCTTGGGACGTTAAGCATATAATATATGCTAATTCTTCCGCATTATTTTAGCTTTCCTAATTTGCTATGGAAACTTATAATTCCTGAAATCGAGATGTTCCATTAGCATCAAGATCACAATTACTATAGTGCCGCATCAGCTTCCATCTTACAGAAATACTACAGCATAGCTACATTCTTGTCATTCAGTTGATCACTATTATTTTTTGTGTTTTCATGTAGGAACTGATGCTTACCTCCACTTATCACGGCTGGGAGATTCGGAGGAACCCTTGCCTTAATCGATTTGGAAGAAGCCATTCCTGTAATTAGGACTTTATTGCTTTCTCAATTACTGTGCTGGTATGCAAATATAGTTCTGAAGGCCAGCCACCTATAGGCTATAGTTCAGTTGTTCATGTTGTACTTTGTTGTTCATTCATCATCTCGTTGGAATGTGATCATAATTCAGAATCGTTTTGCTTCTGGTTTGTACTGTCACTGCAATTATTCAACCTCCAAAAATAGTTGCCATCGAGCACCCGAGGCACTCCATTGCCTCCAAAGCATGTTTTTTTAATTTCAGACCACCTTGTTCGAGATAGTACGAGGAATGATCTGTCACTGAAATCATTCGATGAATGTATTGTTAAAATAGACCGAGTATGCAAAATGTGTAATTCTTTGAACCAAATGCCTGCCAAATAGTATATCATTGGTCGGAGGGTGAGATATGAGATTGTTCGTTTTTCCCAGGGCGGCTTATTTCATCCGTATGTCACAGATAATCTGTGTCGACATGTCAGCTTCAGAAATGCAACATTACTGGTATCCGTTATCGTGCACAAGGCGTGGATTTGGTTATGTTTGTTCGGCGTTTGTTTTTGGACCCTGTTGACAACATGTTGATCAGTACTCCTAATTCACAATATATTTTTTGTTAAATAAGCAGTAAAAGTAGGCTCAACTTTTTCATGTACTAGGTACAATATAAACCCACATTAGTTAAAATGGTCAGTCGATGGTCGTCCATGACAATCAATTTTCTAACCTTTTTAATTGAGATTATTAGTGCGGGATATTGGTGATTTCTTTTGTGCGTGACATTTTTTATGTTGATGAAACGGTGCTCTTTTCTTCTCTACACCTGTTTGTAAAGTAATATTTTCATGTTTGGCTTAAAATAACCGTACATCTTTCTTTTCAAAAAGTTAAACTTCTTAGTGTAGCGAAATATATATGAAAAAATATTAATCTTCGTAATGCATAAATAGTAAAATGTATTTTTATAATAAACGAGATATAAATGTTGGTAACATTTTATGTAAATCTACAAATCAAATCTAGAAAAGTTTGACTCACTAAAAGTGAGATGTTTATTTACTTTAGCACAGGAGTCTTAGTGAACTTTTGTCTCTGGCTGAAATTGCAAACCAAACATGTTGAATGTTGAAATTGCCCAAAGCAAGACCTTGTTTGGTACCATCTAATTCTAATTCTTTATAGGAGCCGATTCTCTCAAAAAAAAATCTATAGTTCAAGATGATTTTTTTATTCTTTAGCATAAATTCTTAAAGTCGCGATGAAGAATCACTTTATAAAATGAGAAGAAGCTATTTTTTCCAGTTCCGAACCTTAGTTGGTTTTAGATAACCACTTAACAAAATCAGCTCTTTCTAAGAAAAACTATTTGGCAAGAATGAGGTTCTAATTAGATTCTAATTAGATACTTATTATTAAAGTTAGCATATGTGTTACAGTATCCAAAATTCAATCTATCTACTCCCTCAGTCTCAATATAACTTACTTTTTTGACTTTTAGATTTCGCATTTGACCGTTCGTCTTATTCAAAAAATTTAAGCAAATACTCCCTCTGTCCCTTTAAAACTGTCCATAGAAAACAGTGTTTTTCTCACAAACACGCTTCTTGGGCGTCATTTTTTAAGGGACGGAGGAAGTAATAAAGTAAATAAATCATAGTATAGTATCTCTATGATAGACTAAGTTATAACAAAATAAATAATATTTATATAAATTTTTTAAATAAGATGAACAGTGAAACATAGAGTCTAAAAATTAACAGAGTAAATTATTTTAAGACGGAGGGGTAGGATGTAAACGCAGTCTGAACTCTCGTAGCTCTGGCAAACTTGGCCTCAGACAGATCGAGCTCTCTGGACTCGGAAACACAAACACCAAACAGACACGAATTGATCTGATCCATTGAATTTAACGAGTCACCCTAGGTCTGGTTCCTCTTCTTCTTTGTCTCTGCCTCCTTTTCGTTCCTTGGCGGAGACGGCGCCGGCGTCAAACAAATTACAACTCACCCGCCCCGAAGGCTCCACTGCCGGCGAAACCCTAAGCCATCGCGGATTAACCGCCCATCGGGCCCGCGGATGCAATGGGAGAGTGCGCGCCTACGGCGACGGCGGCGACGGCCAAGACGTCAGTGTGGTGGGACATCGACAAGTGCGCGGTGCCCCGCGGCCGCTGTGACCCGCACCGCATCGCCCACAACCTCATCGCCGCGCTCGCCGCTGCGGGGTACGTCGGCCCCGTCTCGATCGCTGCCTACGGCGACGCCGCCCGGGTCCCCCCGCCCGTCCTGGCAGCGCTCTCCGCCACCGGCATCTGCCTCAACCACGTCCCCGCCGGTACAGTACAGACTCCCCCCCTCCCTCCCCCCCCCCCAGCTCATTGCCGCCCGCCTAGTTGAATTCGCGCTGCTAATCGAATCCCTTTCACCTGACGATTGGCAGGGAGCAAAGACACCAGTGAGAAGAGGATGCTTGTCGACATGTTGTTCTGGGCATTCGACAATCCTCCACCGGGCAACTACTTGCTTATCTCAGGCGATCAGGATCTCTCTGATCTCCTTCACAGACTTAGGATGAAACGCTATGATATCCTGCTAGTACGACCTCCCAATGCATCGTCTCAGGTGCTTGCTGCTGCAGCTAAGAAGGTCTGGCTCTGGGAAAACCTTACAGCAGGAGGAGAGCTGCTGCTACCAGAGCCGCCGCCTGCAAGAAGTGTGCTAGGTTGCAAGCTGCAATTGGATAGTTCAGATACCTTGAAGTGTTCACATAGTAAGGTTCGTTTCGATTATGGTAAGAGCGATTGTAATGGAAAGGAAGGCAGTCAAATTAGAGTGAGAACTCTTCAAAAGTATGTTAAGAAGGCAAGAAATTCATCTACTACCGAAGATAGTCAAGATCCTGTAGTGCCAGCTGGTGGAGTTTCTCAAAGGTCTACAGGAAGGACACTGAGTGAGGTTCACCATTATTCTGTTTCTTCATTATCATCATCAAGTTCTAACGCAACAGAAGGTGCAAAAGCAAATACTTCAGTTCCACCGGAAAATTGTACTTTGTCCAACTTGTCTCAGAGACATGTGCTGTCTACTCATTCACAAGCAGAAGCAACAAACCAGCCCGTCCTTGCTGACAAGCCGGGCATATCAACTGGGTGTTTGCCAAGAAATGCAACTCTTAATTTTGGTGCTAGTAATGGTCAATGCAATCAAATGTCTCAGCATTTCAGATACTCTGATGCACAGAATAAGCTTCATTCTGATTTTACAACAGGCAGTAATAAGGGAAAGGCAGTCAATCGACATGGGTGTAGGCCACTTCAGATGTATGTAAAGAAGACAAGTGTCACATTTTGCTCTGCTAATAAGCCGGTTGGTTCAATTGGGGTTCCTGAATGTCCTGTAGGAAAGAGTACAATTGAGCTAGTCCAGGCATCTGTTTCAGTATCACCAATTTCTACTCAGTCCCATGAATCAGCTCAAAGACCTATAGCTTCTGCTCATTTGCATCAAGCGAAAGCACCACATGAATCCATCTTTGGTAAGAAGTCTAGCACATCAGTTGAGTTGAATCAAGTGAAGGCACCACATGAATCCATCCTTGGTGAGAAGCCTAGCACATCGGTTGAGTTACTGAGGGTACCACATGTGTCCATCCTTAGTAAAAAGCTTAGCACTTCATCTGAGCATGCATCAAGAAATAGGACGCTTGATTCTGATGTTTGTGCTATCAATTATAACCCAAAATCTTCTGAAGCACAGAATAAGCTCCACTCTTGCTCTAATGTGGGTGATAGCAGTGGGAGGTTAGGAAATGAATACAAGAGCAATAAGGAGCAACCCTATGCAAAATGGATAAATGTTTTCACAGCTTCAGAAAGCAATGAAATAAATCCATCTACTAAAACTTTTGAGGATTCTAACGGAAGTACTTTGAGATATCCATGTCAATCTTTGTCAGCATCATCAAGCTCTAAATCGCTTCAGAGTGCAAAAGGGAATGACTCAAATCTGCTGTTATCAGATCATGTACCTTTGCTTGCTGATAACTTGCATCAGGATGGAGCAACGTCCATTTTTGGTAATAAGAATGGTACATCATTTCAGTGCACTGCCAAAGGTGGAACTTTTATTTTTGGGGCTAGTAGTGGCCAGTACCATCAGACATATCAGCAAGCCCGGTCTTCTCTGCTGTCAGAGCAACATAATTCAAGTACTAGTATAGAACATGGTCATTCTGACTCAATGAATTCGCATAGAGGCAGCTCTGCTTCGCCATCGGTAGAGCATAATGGTGTTCCTTTTGCACAAACACGAACATGGTCCAGTGGCTCAGCTTTTGAAGGTTTGGATGATATCTGCAATGGTTTTAGTAGGCTGAATATTTCTCAAGGAACTACTGAGACCAGGCCTCAAGGTCCATCTACTAATGGTCCTTCAATGGGAATGCACTCTGGAGATAAGCCAAGACAGCTGCCAAATTCCACTGAGCCTGAAGTAGGAATAATATTGCAAGTTTTGGACATATTGAAGACTGAAAAGATATTCCCAACAGAAACAAACATTGCAGACTGTATATGTTATGGAGAGCTGAATTTAACAGGTTTTGATGTTAAGAAGGCTCTTGAGCTTGCCATTCGAAATGATGCTGTCGTTATGAAGAAATTACTAAATGACATGCCATTATTTGTTGCAAAAGATGAGAACCTCTGGAAATGTGTCAATGTAACAAATACCAAAGCAAAGAATCCCCTAGAGGAGCTAGAGACAGTTTATCAGTACATTTCATCCCCCCATGGCTACTCTGCAATGATGAATTCTATGTCAAGGTCAGGATTTTTGTACCTTTTAGCTTGTGCTAGTCATTACATCGTTTTATTGTGGAATGGAAGCTACATATTTGCATTTCCTTTTCTGGTAGGTATCAAGCTGCAATGATCTTGAAGAGATCGTGCATGCAGCAGTATGCACTGGGCGACATTCTCCAGGTCCTGCATATCGTTATTGTTCGAAAGAAATGGCTCGTGCCTCATTCTTCAGGCTGGCAACCGCTGTCCTTAAACACACCAGCGGATACTGCAACTACTGATGCCACATGTAAAGTTAAATCTTCTTTTCCTGTGGTCGTCTAGGTTAGATATCTTGATGCCCTGATGAGTGGCAGCCAGAAAAGGTGAAATGATTAATCATATGATAGATATCTTGATGCACTGATGAGTGGCAGCCAGAAAAGGTGAAATGATTAGTTATAATAATAGTATTAAGTTATCGGATAGATTGTTTATGTGACAGTGATAGGTCAGTCAATGGAGGTCTCAGGTCTGTGTATCAAAGAACGTGAATACCCTGCTGAAATTGCCCCCAACAGTACCGGAGCAATGGAGGTCAGAGCATTTTTGCTATCTGCGTAGTTAGTTCTGTATATTATTTTGAGAAGAGCAAGATAGAAAAAAAAAGGGCTTTTGATGTGTCTCCTGAGTGGCTCTGGCACAATTGTGCCTGAGATTGGTTTGAACTTGGTCTGTGCATCTCTTAGTTGGGCTACAGAATGTCATCCTCTGATATTCTTTGCTGAACACGATGATGCTCCGACTCCAAGGACCAAAGTATGGCTTCTTCTCGTCAGTCTTCAGATAGTGTCATGTGACTGATACAACTGTTTGATAGTGTCATGTGACTGATACAACTGTTTGCAAAGTACAATACCTCAGCGGCTCTTTGTTCAGAGTGATGCCAAACTCTTTGACGCACTCAAACTTCCCTAAGATATTCCTCGTATGGTCTCCAGAATGCATCTACTGTGCAGCTGTGCTACATGGGGAGCTATTCGATACTCTCTTGCCTGTTGTCTGTCTTGTCGGTTGGATTGCATCAACAGCGTTGCATCAGCAGCGAGCGGTGCGATGATGTTCCATGTGCAGTGAAAAAGGCTGACATTAGAAGCTTGTTGATGTTCCATGTGCAGTGAAAAAGACTGACATTAGGAGCTCAGCTCACATTCTTTTGTAAATTTTAAATAGGCTAGATAAGGCACGATACGACAATCTTTATATAAGTTATTATATATAATATAAATAAGAAAGACGACGCGGCTAATCTGCAGCAGTGCAGACAGAAAATCAAGAATTACAGACGAGAAAACCACTTGTTCTGCTGCTGCTGCTGCTCGAGCCTAGAGAAATCTACCAGTAAAAAATGATCCTTTCTTCTTAATGGGTTATGGACGATGCGCTATCTGCAAGAAGACGACGCGGCGCTGGAGCGAGATGCTGAACCCAAGATCATCAGGTGTTCATGCCTCCGGCGTACGGCGCGGACCTGAGTTCCTCCAGCGCCGCCCTCGCCTGGTCCTGCAGCAGGTCGATCCGGCGCAGGTACACCTCCAGCTCCCGGATCCGCTGCTGCCGCCACCTCTCTCCTTCCATTGGCACCCCTGCGAGAGGCGGCGGCGGCTCCAGCCCCAGAAGGGACGTGCCGCCGCTGCTCAGCATCGCGCGTACCATCTCCTTGAACAGCGCCGCCAGGATGGGGTTCTCCGCGGTGCTGCTGCCGGGCACGGCCGTTGCCGCCGCCGCAGCTGCTGACAGCGCGGCCGGCAGCCCAGAGGCTGGGTCCACGCTGATGCCGCAGCCGCCGTCCATGACCGCCGCCGCCGCAGCAGTCACCTGCGGGAACGAGGGGAGCACGTCCTCGGTCATCACCGGCATGGGCGCCGGCGGCAGCGCGAGCGTCTCGGTGACCGCGTCGGCGGGGAAGTCGCCCGTGCGGCGGCGGCGGCCACGGCGCTGTGGCCTCGAGGTCGGGGACTTGGCGGACTCCCCGTTGGCGGCGGCGGCGTCGATGGCGAAGGTGGCGTCGTGGGCGTTGCCGCCACCGCCGCCGCCCTCGTCGTCGGAGTCGCGGCCGTGCTTGTCGGAGGCGGGGCGCCAGATGGTGCGGGCGATCTCGAAGATGGCCTGCTCGTGCGGGGAGCGGAAGGTGAAGGTGGCGCCGGCGACGCGGAGGCGCTCGACGCAGTTGCGGTACTTGCGCTTGAGGCGGCGGATCTTCTCGACGAGCTGGTTCTTGGTGAAGCCGGTGTTGAGGCGGCGGCGCATGTCCTCGTAGAAGGGGGTGGTGTCGTACTGGTGCGACGCGAAGGAGGTGCCGCGCTGCGCCGTGAACTCGGCGAAGGCGCGCAGGATCACGATCTCGTCCTCGTCCGTCCACAGCCGCTGGAACAGCGGGCGCCGCTCCCCGGCCCCGGCCGCGCCGGCGGACGCGGGGGTTGCGGCGCCCGCGGCGGTGGCGGCGGCGGGGGAGGAGAAGACGGGGTTGGGGTTTGGGTCGACGGGGAAGTCGAGGTCGTCGGAGTCGCCGTTGCCGTAGGCGTCGGCGTCAGGGAAGGAGGACGACACCATGCCGCCGGCGGCGGACGGGTCGTCGACGGTGGGGAACATTAGATCGGATCGGATCGGAGTCGATCGGCTCGAGTCGGGAGCTAGGGTTGGGTTGGGGGTTTCTGCTTCCGCTGGATTGGGCTCGAGCTCGACCGCTTGCGCCCGGGTGGTGGGGTTTGGTTTGGTTAGCCTATACTGTACGCGGCGGCTATCGGTATGGTTGGACCGGGGTAACATGTTACTACGACCCGTCCTCTCCACCATCACCACTGAATTGCTAAGCCGTGGAGAATCCTAAAATGGGCCATTCGATTGGGCTCCTGCAGAAATGAATAGACACTTCACAATGCCAGCCCATACCCAGCATCACCATCAGGCGCAGTTCGAACGCACCAACAATCACGACCCAAAATACAAGATTCAATTTTAGATAATTTTAGGCAACACTCATATCATCAACTAGTATAAGTATATTGTTACTTTTATGATTTATTATTTATCTTTGTGCCATGACATATTAAATTTTTGTCTTTGTCTTCCAATAGAAATAATTGTAAATTGTTTATCTTTGTGCTAACCCAAATCAGATTGCATATATAGAAATTGCAATGAACGAAACCTGCAGTTTTAGTATAAAGTATATGCAATAACCATTGCCTGAAAGAAAACTAAATTTCAGGCACCTGAATTTTAGTAAATCCCATATTTTAGTAGTGCTACATGCAAAAAGTTCTATATCTATTTTTTTCTTCTCCAACAAGAAAACTTAAAAAAGAACCCTTTCAGTAAATGGGTCTTCAGGAGAGAAGATGCTCATTTTTTTAGTTATGTCACTCCTGCTATAAAAAATAGGCCTCTTATGTAAGTACCCTGTTGGAGTCTATAGATATTATGTTGCAAATCCATTTTATACTCTAGATCTCTTGTTGGAGACAGCCTTACCTGGTGTTTGGTTGAGACTTGAGAGTCGTCAAGGGGTAGAGTCACCCTTGATGAAATATTCGTATCAAATTCGAGGGGCAGCTTTATCCCTCCTCCCCTAAACTCTAGCGGACATGGTCATCCCATCGGAAACATGGGCTCTGTGCACGATGTGGAGAACAAGACGATGCAGAGAACAGGAAAGAGGTGGTCGGCAAGGTTAGGGCGCCACCGTATGCCATGTTGACGAGCTCCGACCCGCCTTTACATGGGAGCAAGCTCCTCCTCGTCTTGTCGCAAGCCACCAGAAGCCGAGATTTGTTGGCCGCTGGCCAGTGAGATTTGCCCTGGCCTCAACCTGCCATGGCGAGCTCTGCCCCTACATCGCCAGTCCATCGCGAGCAGGGCACGGGGAAGAGGGGAGAGTAGGGGAGGAAGATGACGCGTAGGGCATGAGTTGCTGATGGAGGACACACAGGGCACGGGGTGCATGGAGCTCGTTGACGGAGGAGACATATGGAGCTCACTACAAGAAGGAGAAAGAAAAGAAGAAAATAGAAAAATGACAAAGGTGCCTGCCTGTCTTAGGCTGATCCCGCTTTAGATGTCTTCGGACCAAACAAAAAATGAATTCATCCCTATCCCTTCACAACCAAACATAAAATGAAATCATTCTATCCCACAACACAGAGGTAGGACCATTCCACCTCACCCTTGTCTCTCAACCAAACACTACCTAAGGCCTCCTTTAGAACACAGGATTTTCAAAACATAGGAATAGAAAAAACATAGGAATAGCGAATGGGCATGTGGTCCAATGGTAGGACTGTCCACGTTATCCACCAGGGTTCAAATCCTGGTTGTCGCACCTTTCCTGGATTTATTCTAGATTTTAACGCCGTTGTGCTTTCAGTGGTAGGCGACGTTTCCGTCGACAGCGAGGCGTCTATGGTGACTTCGTCAATCTCGAGATCTTTCGGAGGTGCTCATAGGGGTAGAGTTTGCGTGCTTGTGTTCATAGGGTGAGTGTGCGTACGTTGTGAACATCTGTGTTTGCAAAATTCTGGTTGTCGCATCTTTCCTGGATTTATTCCAGGTTTTAACGCCGTTGTGCTTTCAGTGGTAGGCGACGTTTCCGTCGACAGCGAGGCGCATATGGTGATTTCGTCAATCTCGAGATCTGCCGACACAGTCTTTCGGAGGTGCTCATAGGGGTAGAGTTTGCGTGCTTGTGTTCATAGGGTGAGTGTGCGTACGTTGTGACCATCTATGTTTGTACTGTGTAATTCGGAAATGAAAAATTGGCCAAATAACCGGACCACCGCCCCGGGCGGATGTTTGTGCCGGCGTCCTCCGGCCTAGCAGTATAATGCACATCATTCCGATCCCCACTGCAACGACAATGTACAACGTTGCACCACTGAAAATTACAGTACGAAATAATCATGTCAAAAGAGCGCGCACGATTGCACGAATAATGGGGGCGGCAGGAACTTGGTACAGGCATCATGCTATCTTTCCCCAATTAGCAGCCGGCCGATTGATAGGTGCCGCATTCGACCGTCCATTCCCGTCGGAGGAATCGTTTCCTTCACACAAGCAAGCAGCTGCTATCTAGAGACATGATAATAAGGTTATGTTAGTGCCCAACCCATGTTGGCAAGATATATCTTTAATTAAATATCTTGCAAACAAAGCAAGCAAAATCCATCGCGCATCTCCTCGGTATATGCCAAAGCCAAAGCGATAGCAAGCTGTGCTGCGTGTGTATATTGGACTGTGTAGCAAGAAGCTGTAGCCTGTAGCAGCGGTAGCAGCTGCCACCTGCCAGGCATGTATGCATCTCATCCCCTGCTGCTGCTTAAAGCATACAAAAAGGCCACCGACCGATGGATCCATGTCGCCCAGGAGTGCAAGCAAACCATCCTCGCGCGCTCGGGAACAGATGATCCATCCTTCCAAGCAAACCGTTCCAATTCCTCTCGCGCTCGCCCGTCCACACGATGCATGTCACTATGTCCGCATATGCCTTAGCTTGCTGCCTGCAAGTACTCCATCAAGCGCGTACCGGGCCCTATAAATCGCGTTCAATTGCATGATTTGCATCATATGATTCGTACTCCTATCTCTCGCCACACCTGAGCACATTGCAGTCAATATATCCGCAGCAGCCAAGCTCTCGTCGTCACACTCAAACAGCAAGAGCAGACCGATCGATCGACAAACCAGCAGCAAGAAGGCCGCTGCTGATACAACGCCATGGCGGCGCCACGGAGCGTGAGCTTGTCGGACCGCGCGCTGCGTGGCGTGTCGGACCTGATCAAGCTGCTGCCGAGCGGCACGGTGTTCATGTTCCAGTTCCTGAGCCCGCTGGTGACCAACAACGGGCACTGCGACGGCCGCACGGTGTACAAGGCCCTGAGCGGGACGCTGGTGGCGCTGTGCGGCGCGTCGTGTGCCTTCTCCTCCTTCACCGACAGCTACGTGGGCGCGGACGGGCGCGTGTACTACGGCGTGGTGACGCCGCGCGGGCTGCGCACCTTCGAGCCCGACCCGGGCGCCGCCGCCAGGGACCTGTCGCCGTACCGCCTCCGCGGCGCGGACTTCGTGCACGCCGCGCTCTCGCTGCTCGTCTTCGCCACCATCGCGCTCCTCGACGCCGACACCGTCGCCTGCCTCTACCCGGCGCTCGAGCTCAGCGAGCGCACCATGATGGCCGTTCTCCCGCCCGTCGTCGGCGCCGTCGCCGGGTACGTCTTCATGGTGTTCCCCAACAACCGCCACGGCATCGGATACCAGCCCACGCCCGCCACCGACGACGACGTCCAGCACAAATCCTAGCAAGCTAGCGAGCCAATTAATTAATTAATTTATTTATTTTCATGGTCGCTGGTCTCTGCTGGTCTCTGTGTGTGTTATTTTCATGGCCAAGTGTGTCTTTGGATCGTCTGATTTATTTGCTTGCTGGTGTGGTGTGGTGTGTCGTCTTATTCATTTGGATTTTAACTTATCAGGTCTGTTTGTACATTGACTGATGATGATAAGGTGATATATATAGCTTGCTAAATAAAATCAGAACGATTGCTTTCTTGTCCAAATACTAGTAGAAGGTTGAAGCGTGCTAGCTTCTTCACTCGACGCAACTCATGATTATACGAGACTAAAAATAAAACTATCTGACGGTGGGCGTGAAGAGGATTCGTCAGTCATCCGGAATTAAAAAGAAACTGCAGGCTCTCTGACTGCTTGACCCGTTTGCCTCACACCTCAGCCCTCAGGCCAGCAGTCAGCTTTTGCTTGCACTCAACTCTGCGTGAGCGTCTGGAACACTAGCTTGAATTAAGCCAGATGTGTCATCGCCACAATACTACTTGTGCATTTGATTTGATGGAGCCGCGAAGAATAGGACACAAGGTATATACTGTACTACTACTAGTAGTAGCTTCCTTCACCCTCAAAATTAAACAAGCCTAGCTAAGATTGCGGTGGACGACTCCTTTAGGCCGGGGTTTCATAATACGATTTATGCACGTTTAATAGACCGCCACGTCAGTAGATTTGTACTTTTTGCATGAAATAAACAGATTTATACCCGAGATGCTTCTCTGAGATAACTTGGAGACTCTAGCACCAACTTTCTTGGCATAGGCTACACACCCAAAGGTGCGTAGATGCTTGACCCTTGGCTTCTTCCCGAACCAAGCCTCGTATGGAGTCTTCCAATTCAAGCTCTTCGTTGGTGCCCTGTTGAGCAGATACACCGCCACCTTTACTGCTTCCCCCAGAAACGCCCGGGAACCTGCGCACACTCTTGAGCAGACATCGAGCCATTTCCACGACGGACTGGTTTCTACGCTCAACCACGCCGTTCTGTTGTGGAGTGAAAGGCGCAGTCGTATTGCGTTTTATGCCATGCTGAACACAATAAACTGAGAACGAACCTGAATTGAATTCGCCTCCACGATCTGTCCTAAAAGCTTTCAGTCGTTGGCCCGATTCCACTTATGCTGCCATCTTCACTTTCTTGAATGCCACGAACGCCTCATCCTTCGTGTCCAGGAGCTCTAGCCACATACTATACATCGACTGAAGTCGTCCACCATTAACAAGAAGTAAGACTTCCACCCGACGTCGGTGGCTTGATGTGCCCACAGAGATCTCCATGCACCAATTCAAGACTAGTAGAGGCACCGAACATCGAGGCTCGAGGGAACGGTGCACGATGGTGCTTGCCAAGTGCAGACCCATCACACACCTGCTCCCCGCGCTGTATCAGAGGAATACCTTCCACCATTCTCTTCGCACCAAGGTCACGCAAGGATCTGAAATTCAAGTGACCATAATGAGCATGCCAGAGCCATTATTCTTCATCCATTCTGGTTAGGAGACATACATGTGTAGTGAGATTTACATTCATGATGTAGAGCCGATTCTTCCTCATCGCCCTTATTAGAACCCCGCGCTGCTGATTCGTAGACAGCTGGTGCTCAAACACTTCAATCACGCCATTATCAATCTCCATACGACACCCAGCCTCCTCCAATTGCCCCAAGCTGACAATTTTACATTTTAGAGAGGGAATGTAATATACCTCCGTGAGGACTCGATGATCCTGGTTCTTCCCGGCGATTGTGACTGCACCGATCCCGCAGATTTCAACCTTTGATCCATCTCCGAACTGCACCGCCCCTCTGACTGTCTCATCGAGCGATGCAAGTGACTGTCGACAACCCGTCATGTGATTCGTGGCTCTAGTATCCAGTACCCACGATCCGACGTCATATTATGAGGGGTACACGTTCCTGGTTCAGGAACACCTGCTGCGGTCACGAGACCGTGGTGCGAACCACGTTGCAGGCCTACGCCACCAGTAGTGCTCCTGTATCGGCGTCGTTGCCAACGTGATGAGCAGCCTCCTGTCGATCTTCTTTCGGCGGCGACTTGCACTCATTTGCCCAGTGGCCATAGACACCACACTTACAACACTTTCCTTTACGGAGAGGGGTTCCCGTAGAGGTCAATCTCACGCTAGAGTCACATGCATCACCGCCGCCACGCGCCCCGTCTTTGTCCTTCTTAGAATAGTGCTTGCCACCACCGCTTCTTCCAGATGATGACGAATGATCCGTCACCATGCTGGATTTGTTCCTGGCAGCCCACTCTTCTTCTGTAAGAAGAAGCTTGGGGGTTTTTCTCCCCTGCTTGATCTGTCGTTGGCTCGAACCGATCTTTAGCAGCGCGTAGTCGTCCATTGAGTTCTTTGATGGAGAGTGTCTTGAGGTCGCAGAACATCTCAATCGTCACCGCCACCTGATCGTAGTGCGGCGGCACGACCCTGACATGAGTTTCGGTGATGCTCTCCTCCCCTAGTCCACGCAGATCCGTGGCCAGCCTGGAGATGCGCACGGCGAACTTGTCGATTGTTTCTCCTGTCTTGAATGTGATAGACTCAAATTCCACCAGTAATTTCTGTGCATTCACCTCCTTTACTCGTTATTATGCACCCAGACGCATGGATCTAATCGCCTCCCAAGCCTCCTTTGTTGTCTTCTTGCTCAGCAGCATTGAATGCATCTCTGGGGGTACGCCACGAATCAAGGCGAGCCGATCGCGACGTGGCTCGACCTTGTCCAATTCCACTGCGTCCCATAGGTACATGGCCTTGAGGTTGCATTGCACATGTGCGGACAACTCCTGGTAATTCGTGTGCATCAGCATCAGCCAGACCAGATTGCATGAGGCCTGATTCCACGCGCGCTCCATCTCGTTGTCTTTGCCGTTGGTGCACATGTCACTTGTCTTGATGTCGGGACTCATATCTCCCGTCTGTCTGGCAGGCGTCTTCTCGTTGTCCACTGTCTTCTACTCCGCCTTCGTGCCCCCCGATCGCCTTGCGGCAACCTCAGCTCCGATATCACATGTTAGAACCTGTTCGCGATCATCGAGCTTGATCACGACGTCGTCGACCCCGCGGTGACCACGGCGAGCGCGTTCGAGTAGATGAGAACTCACACAACAAACACACGAAAAACACAATATGTGGCGCTACCAACCTGTTGCGTTACGGTCTCTTTATTCATGCTTCTATATGCTTACAATCTCGGTGCTACCGAGTCCCACGCCACGACGCACATTGTGCGTGACACCATTTCTCTGCGGTGGCGCACTGCGTGCGCAGCGCCCGCCATGGCGTGATCGACCAAAACTCCCTAGGCGATGTCATATCCGAGCACGCCTCCAGATACGTCTCCCTACTGACGTGCCAAAGCACCTACGATCCCTAGGAACTGGACTTACAAGATAACATGCAACAATTTAACTAACAAACCACACAAAACTCCCGTTGAGACCCTCGGTTAGTTTCATGTCATCTGCTTCGTCTTCCTGGGTGAGGTCCGTTGCAGATTCGCCGGGCAGGGGCGCAGCCGGCCGCGTCCGCAATTCGCCGTGAGCTCTTCTACGTGCGCTCGCTCCGCCGCGGCTCGCCTCCACCGCCACGCATGCTCGCTCCACCACGAGGGGATTGGCGATGAGCGGGAAGCGGAGCGCCTCAAGGAGTCCGAAGTCGGCGAGCGCGGCGATGTCGTAGACGACTACCTGGCTGGGGATGTCGAAGGTGCTGTCCTAGTCGGCAGCGTGGTCGAGCTCGAAGACGACCTGGAGCATGGAGATGCGGTTGTGGAGGCGGTCGATGGTGTGGGGCGGTCGATGATGGGGACCGGCGGGGGCCACGACGCATCCATAGGGATGAGGTCCATGCCCTGCGACGTGGCCTGGGCCACCAGGGACGGCTGAATGATTCTCCGCCGCCACGTGTGCTCGCGCCGCCGTGGCTCCACGCGCGCTGGCTCCGGTGGGAAGAAGCTCCTCTGCCTCGCTCCGGTGGGGAAGAAGCGCCTAGCGCGCTGGCTCTCCGGTGTGAAAGAGAGGGCAGAGAGACAGTTGGACCAAGAAAAGGTAAAACATTAAGGGAAACCGTTCAGAGAAACAATACATTGAGACAGATGTCTATTTCATCTATAGTTTCATGTTTTTGGAAACCAGGACATGAAACACTGCATTGAGAGGGCGGAGCTAGACTAGTTTAACAGGGTCAGCCGACCCCAGTGGCGAATCTAGGATTTCATCCAAGGGTATGCCGCTAAAAAATTTTCATATGCAATTCGATAAATCTATTTTAGCAATTTGGTAATTATTGCAAAACTGACAACATAATACAATCTATATGCATTGAATAACATAAAAAAACTCTTGCATTTTGGACCGTGCCAAATAATTAAATAAATTACGCTTGCACAATTGAACTGTCACATATGCGATTATGGATCACTCATGTGATAAAAATGCGGAAGAAAAGATCAATTTATATCGACTCTGATGATGCAAAAGAAATCCTCCGTCTCACTGCATGATAGATGATTCTATAATTTTAGCGCTAATAAGCAATTAGCAAAGTACACGTAATTTTTTTAAAAAGCGAAAAAACAAAGAATCTAATAAAAAAATCACCTAGATCATGAGGACGAGGACGAAGACGAGGACGACTAATAACAACGGGCGGACGACAGCTGATTGCATGAATGATCCGTATTGGCGGCGGATGCGCTTCCAGGTTCCTTGATGGTTTGATCCGATACGTACGTATTGACTACTACCGGCGGCGACAGCATTAGGGCATGACGCATGAACGATGCAGATTAGCGTATATACAGTCGAGATTGTGTATATGTGTACTGGCTGTCTCCGTTGGGCCTTGGAGCATGGGCCGCGTGCACATGTGGGCCTGACGCTCGCGACTGGATCTCGCTCGCTCGCGCAGCAGCGACTGGCTCTCGCTCACGAAGCAGTCACAAATGAGCGACGCCGGCGACTATAACATATATAATACACCCGGCCTACCCCAACAAATTCTTGAAAACTCCATGAAAGATCACTGTTCATAGTGCTAATGACCCCATCTGCTAATGGAGCTGACCCCGGTGGTTTCGATTTCTAGCTTCGCCCTTGATTGAGACTGGCCTTAACAGTAACCCCCAGTCCATCCTCCTCTTCCTGTACCACTACTTGTACGATAGAAGAAAATAAAAAACAGATCGACAGAAAAATTGTTGTTTCCAAGCCGGCCGGAACAACCCAATCGCGTAGTACGTGTAAATGCCAATGCACGGACGTCAATGCCTTGGTGTGTCCCGGTCATTCGATTCATGTGGCGTTACTGATCATCACTAGTCGGCCTTGATGATCACCAAGATGGCGTAGATGATCCCCGGCAGGTAGCCGAAGAAGCACAGGATGAGGCAGACCCAGAAATCCGCCTGCACGTACGGAGGGAAAAAAACGTGAATTCCATTTCCTCCGGCGTCGTGCGTGCGTGTGTTGATTCGTGTGTTCCTACGACGGGCGATCGAGCGAGCGACAATGATCGACGTACGACGACGAACCTTGATGCCGCGCTTGTGGAAGACGCCGAGCGGCGGGAGGATGATGGCGAGGATGAGGCGGATCAGCGTCACCGTGTTGTCGTCCGCCATTATCGCCGCCGCTGCTATATAGAGGAGGTCAGGAGGATCGGAGATCGATCGTCCGCACCTGATCGAGGAGATCCTTGTGTCCCCTTCCGCGCGCGCGTGTGTTTGATGCATATGCTGATATAACATGGTTGGTTGAGGGCTTCTTGAAGCGGCCAGCCACGCAACCATACAGGGCAGGAGCTTCAAAGCCCAATCGATATATAGTATTCTAGAAAGAGGCCACGCATGTTTGTCCATTATTTTTTTAATCTTTTATTACTTTTCCATGATTCCATAAGCGATGGCTATCTGAGGCACTGATGATCAGGCTTGAAGCTAATAAGAGCATGCATCTCCAATAGTTCCATTATTTGTTTTCTAAATTATGCTCCTAAACCAAGTATGGAGATAAAAAGAGTACATCTCCCAGAGTTCACTATATTTCACAAAAAAAAAATTCAAATTTGATCTCCCAAGGTTTTGTGTCAGCAATGCTTTTTCCACTGAACCCCTCGGAGCCCTGGGCAAAAATAATAGAGAATCGAATCGAAAAAAACCAGAACCGAAACAGAAAGAATCAAAACAAAAAGTTCGGTTCCTTATATTGAGGAACCGAAATAATCAAAGAAAATTCGGTTCCTAGTCTCGGTTAACCCAATTAACACAAATAACCGAATTACGTGAATTATACTTCGCTTACTTGCATTTTGTAAGATTATATTTGGTTTATGTGTAATGTTTTATATGTGAACTGCTATATATTCGTGTTACTATATTTGCTATTGTTTTCTTATACATTATTATTGTTGTTGTTGTTGTTGTTGTTATTATTATTATTATTATTATTATTATTTAAAAAGAATAGAGTATGCATAAATTTGTTTTAGAACATCTCTATTTATTATTGTCTTGAAGTCTTTTTAAAAAGTTTGGTTAGTTCGGTTACAACCAAATCGAAATAACTGAGAATCAAAATGCTCGATTTTTAATTTTTTTTAGAACCGATCGGTTCCTATTTTCTAAGAATGAAGTTTCATCAATACTCAAGGAACCGTACCGAAACTAAACTGAGAACCGAACGGCCACCCTTCGCGTGCCACATCATACGACATATGCTTCGCTTAATCTCGACGTAGATAGGCATTCTAATGTGACTGTTGCTATAAATTTTTTTTAAATGACAAACGGCATGTTAGATATATTATACACCTGTGAATGGGTCTGTAGTTTAATGGTAGAACTATCCAGTGGATGTTACTTACCAGAGTTCAAATCTTGATTGTCGCACCTTTGTTGGATTTATTCCAGAATTTAACGGTGTTGTGCTTTCAGTGGTATGCGCCGTTCCCAACGACAGCGAGACGTCCGTGTTGACTTTGTCAATCTCAAGATCTATCAATGCAGTTTTTCGGAGATGCTCATAAGGATAAGGTTTGCGTGTGGCACCGCCGCTGCCCTGCACGTGGCTCGCATCCGATGGGGAAGAGAAACAGAGAATTCATATGCTCTGTGAGGAAGAAAGAGGCCATGCATGTTTGTCAATTATTTTTTTAATCCTTTATTACTTTTCGATGATTCCATAAAGCGATGGCTATCAGAGGCACTAATCAGGATTGAAGCTAATAAGAGCATGCATCTCCAATAGTTCCATTATTTGTTTTCTAAATCATAGTGTTTACTAAGTCCTAAAACAAGTATGGGGAGAAAAAATAGTCCAGCTTCGAGAGTTCCTCACCCTCCACTTAAAAAAAAATTCAAATATGATCTCACAAGGTTTTTTTTTTGTCGGCAATTCTTTTTCCGCCGGGCCCCTCACCTTCGCGTGTCAGATCGCACGACACATGCTCCTCTTAATCTATTAACGTAGATAGGCAATCTAAGGTAACTATTCCTATATATATATATATATATATATATATATATATATATATATATATATATATATATATATTTTGAAAGCCAGGGGGTGAGGGAGATCCCCACCTGATTCAATTACAGGTGGCCTTTGACGGATACTACTGTTCTTGACAGATACTTTGCCGCTATTATCGTCTTTGCCAGATGTTTTGCCGCTAGTTATCCTGGCGGATACTTTTTGCGGATGCTTTGTCGCTGTCGTCGCTTTGGCTCCTTAGCTAATACTTTACCGCCAAGGTCGCTTTATCTTTCTACTTTGCTGCCACTGCTGAAGCTTGTCTCGTCGTCGCCATTGCGATTTTACTATACAGTTGGCTACTAATGTGTTATTTTTCCTTGTAATCGGCCAGTCGGTTGGGGTGTTTGTGGATTTGCGCTAATTACCTGCAAGTCCTTTATGAAACGCTACTGCTTAATGAATACAGTGCGCAAAGCACGTTCGAGAAAAAAAATTATATGTGGCCTAAAACGGCTCGTTAGATATTACACATCTCACAGTCGTCGTTTTTTTATTTTTATTTTTATAAGTCCATGGGAGAGAGAGAGTCACTCACCTGAGATTTCAGTTCATTGATGGGCTCTAGAAGCCTTAGACTATCCGTACTCATCATCCTTTATACATCCTGGTCATTAAAATTCTCTCCTCTATACTCGTTTTTTCTGCACCCATCATCCTCTATATCTCATAGTATATACCAACTAGCATCAGTGGGTCTCACTTATAATTTTATCTAAATATATCCATGTGAGATCTTATTTTGAAGTATTTATTGAAACAAATTTAATGATATAATCGAAATTTAATTGGTTTTTGATTTGTGAGTTATAACAATTTTTTTTTAAAAAGTGGGGCCCGCCACTGCTCTCCCATGCACGCTTGCATGCGCTCTCCATCTGCTGCTGGGCTGCTGTTGGAGGTGGGCCAGCGCGCTCCTAGGACGAACGCTACTCCGCTCCGCTGCATATATCAGACGGGTGCTGGTTGCGGACTGGTTACTGGACAGCGCTGCGATGTTTTTTTCTGCTACCGAGCTCCTGCAGGATGCTTTTACAGTATCGTGCCACTTCCAAATGTGCCATGAGCAGAGCAGAACGAAGGAGCCAAAGTGTCTGAGGGATGTGGTTTCGGGCGTCGGATCTCTTTCAGCATCGTGATAGGCCACTGTTCTTCTGTTGTAACGGCTACCGCGCTCCAGAATTGGTGTGCATTGGCACAGCCGAAGATGATATGTGCTGAGTCCTCACTCCTCAGACTTGGCACTGCAGAATGTGCCGGTTTCAGAGATAAAGTACAGTAACATAAAACATAAGTTTGTTTCTATCTTGGCAGCTGTCTCATGGGGTTTGGGCCATTGCCGTGCGAAAGAGCATGCACCAATGATCCACCGCCGTTCTCCGTTTCTTTGGAAATCTTACTCTCCATTGTTCCATCTCGAAGCTGATGAAGCGAAGGTCTCTCATTTCTGAAAATAACTGCATTCTTTCTTTTCCATAAACTGCAAGCATGCTAGTGCCACTAGAATCTCAAAACACTATTGATGAAAGTTTTTTGGACGATCAAAACACTATAGCTGTAGGCGAAGGCTACAGTGTAGTGTTTTGTCACCTAAGACTGTCTCCAACAATCGATATGCAAACACAACACGCATTCTAGTATCTGGGTCGCGCACAGTGAAACGATGAGCACCTAAAAATCGTCGGTCACCAACAAGCGACGCAAATCTCATGCTCCACCTCCGTCCTCCGTCCTCCTCCACGCCGTCCTCCGCCGCGCGTGCAGACCGTCCTCCACCTCCTCCTCTGCCCCGTCCGAGGTCCCCACGCCGCCCGCTCCCCGCCGTGCGGCTTGCTCGTCGCTGCGGCCCATCCTCGCCACACCCCGCCGCCGTCGAGTCGTCGTCCGTGGGCCGCCGTCGAAGATCCACCTCGCCGTCGTTGAGTCGTCGTCCGCGGGCCGCGGATCTGCCTCGCCGTCAGCGCTTCGTCGTGGGCGCGCCTCGTCGTCCGCGGCCGTCGCGGATCCTCCTCGCCGACCACGCGCCGTCGTTCCCCACACCTCGCCATCGTCGACTCGTCGTCGGTTCCACTAGGCCCACCACGCGAGAGAGACGACAAGGGGAAAGCTGGAGGTCTAGGCATTTGCATCGGTGGAGAGAGAGAGTGCATTTTGCCTCGCGATCTGGCTCGCACGCAAAATGGGTAGCTGGACTGCCTCTCCTGTTGGAGCGTGATTTCTACGGTAAAAAGTATTGTGCGCGATGCATTTTGCGTTTGCTTCCTCTTTTGCATATGCTGTTGGAGTTAGTCTGAGGTGGAGTTGCAGTTTCAATAATAATGCTCACATGTGTAGCTCCATCCATTTTTTGACTAATAATACTGCTCACAGATTTGACGACGTATCCGATGTCAAATTCGCGTGGCTCCGTGTGTCAAATTTGCGTCGCCAGGGTCCATCCATGTGCATATGTGTCACTTTCGCGTCGCCAGGGTCCATCCATGTGCACTCGCAAAAGACACAACGTCGATAACGATGGCGATGACTTATGGAAGTAATTTGGGCACATCTAGTGGTAGTGTGTTTGTCTGAAACGCTTCTCCTTTGCTATTTAGAGCAGCATTTTCTTTTTCTCGCTTCGACACCGCACGTCGTCAGGGCACGCCACAGCACCGCCACCGTGCGGTAATCCTCCCAAGGCTGCGCGAGGAGATCAAACCGTGTGCGGCCAGGCCATGGCGCCCGTGCTGCTCCTGGCGGTGGCGGTGGCGGCGGTGGCGTGGCTCTGTGACTACGCCGTGGTGCGCCTCCTGTGGCGGCCCCGCGCCGTGGCAGGGATGTTCAGGGCGCAGGGTGTCCGCGGGCCGCCCTACAGCTTCCTCAGGGGCAACAACGACGACATGAGGAAGATGAAGGCGGAGGCCGACGCGCTTCGGCTGGACGTCCGCGATCACAACTACATCGCCAGAGTCATGCCCCACTTCCTCACCTGGAAGCAACAGTACGGTATGCATGCCTGTTCTTCGATCATACATATACGTACCACTTGAGGCCTTCGTTGCTGGACGCCAGCTTCTATTTTTTGAAACTCTGTTTCTCCCTAGTTCCTGTATCGTGATGGTGTTTTGCTGGGATTTCTCGCCGTACTATGCTAGTTTGTAAGTGCTGCCGTTTGTTGACTATCGTAGGCGATGTTAGTTGGTTGGAATATCCGACAACTAGGTGCCGTCCTTATGCTCTCTTTTCATCTCGCCTGTAATCTCTAAAACTCTGTGATTTCCGTTACTCGTAATGGAAATGGGATTATCCCGAGTCGAAAAAAAAAACATATACATACCACTGACTAGCAGATCGGCTGCTCCTGCTAATTAAGCGTCTCCTGTACTGCTAGTGTTGCTCAGGGAAAACTGCACTTGGCTCCCGGCTGTGCGACACACTGAAGCGAAAAATAGGGGGCAATTAGCCATATAGGCAGGATTACAGAAGATATCTCCACCGAAATCTTGAGACGATGATAATATTGTAGTTTCCATGGCTTGATATAAATACTAACTCTCCAGTATAGGGATGAACGTATATATCTTACTCAATCAGCCATGTCCATGAGGAATAGAATTAGTTTTTCATCCCAACGTCGCGCAGGAGGGCCATTCCTGTACTGGTTCGGTCCACAGCCCCGGATCTGTCTCTTCGATTACGAAACAACAAGGCAGGTTCTTTTTAACAAGTCTGGCCATTTCTTCAAGAACGATGCGCCCCCCACCTTCCTGGCAATGCTCGGCAAAGGGCTGGTTTTGGTGGAAGGCGCCGACTGGGTGCGCCATCGCAGGGTAGTCAACCCAGCTTTCGCCATGGACAAACTCAAGGTCATAATGATAACATGCATCTCCATTTTCAGCTCACCTCCAATTATTTCCCGCTGGTCACACTCACACACACATTCTCAATATTCCTGTCTTGTCTTTGCACGCACGATGCAGATGATGACGGCGACGATGGTCAGCTGTGCTGAGGGATTGATCCAGGAGTGGGAGCAGCTCGCATCCAGCAATGAAAGCAGAGAAGTGGAAGTGGAATTCAGCAAACAGTTTCAGGACTTGACGGCAGATGTTATATCACATACCGCCTTTGGAAGCAGCTATAAGGAGGGCAAAGAGGTCTTTCATGCGCAGAAGCAACTCATGGCACTCGTCATGGCAACTCTCCTAAATGTGCAACTGCCAGGATTCAGGCAAGTCAGTATATTTATTTCTTGGTCAGAAGTAATCATGCTTTATCTATGCATCCTACTAATGTTTGGTTAACGAATTCTTTATTTCCAGGTATCTTCCTACTAAAAACAACAGACTGAAGTGGATGCTAGAGAAGAAGATTAAGACGATACTCATGGCGATCATACAGCCCCGGTTAGCATCCAATCGAAGTGGATATGGAGACGATCTGCTCGGTCTAATGCTTGAGGCTTGCCTCACAACGGAACATGGAGAGAAACGAGATGAGTTGACCCTGACCATGGATGAGATCATAGACGAGTGCAAGACGTTCTTTTTTGCCGGCCATGAGACCACATCCATTTTGCTTACCTGGACAATGTTCTTACTCAGTCTGTATCCAGAATGGCAGGAACGGCTAAGGGAGGAGGTCCTGAGGGAATGTGGAAAGGAAAATCCTACTGCCAACATGCTTAACAAACTGAAAGAGGTATTGACAACAGACCTCGCATGGATTCCTCTATCTATTTGTGACTATTGCAAAAATCTTAATGTCTTCACTAGACAAATGTGACATATATATGACCGCAATCTTTAGCTGTTGCTAACATTCAAGATTGACATTGCAGATGACGATGGTGCTCCTTGAGACACTGAGACTCTACGGTCCTGCTCTGGTCCTGGTAAGAAAGCCTATCTCCGACATAAGATTGGGAAGCCTCAGCATACCTAAAGGCAATGGAATTGTCATACCTATTCCATTTCTCCACCGAGACAAAGAGGTTTGGGGTGACAATGCAAATGATTTTGACCCATTGAGGTTTGAGAATGGGATCACAAATGCAGCAAAGACCCCACAAGCTCTTTTGTCATTCTCAATAGGACCAAGGTCATGCATCGGTCAGGATTTCGCAATGTTAGAAGCAAAGTCAGTAATGGCCATGATCCTGAAGAAATTCTCCTTCACACTTTCCTCAAATTACGTGCATACACCTGTAGATCGTATATCGCTTCAGCCTAAGTTCGGTCTTCCCATAGTTTTGAGGCCACTGGATCTATGATGTTAGAAATATGCATAAGATGGTATTCAGGACTTAGTTTCATCTGCCAGACAGTTCGCCTAAAGAACCAAAACTTATTGAAAAGAGTTAGCTTTCTGGGATTTATGCCATATTATGTACTTATAATGCTACAAGAAACTTTGTATTCAGAGATGAATTACCTGAGTTTACAAACTCTTGCCTGGACAGCTTGGCTTAATTACAAAGCTTTTTACTGCCTAAGATTTGCCCCATCGGAGTTGAGCTGCTGCCAACGAACATAGAGAAGCCGCTCTGAGGGTTCAAGCCGCCAGTCTCAATACATGTTTTCATGCATATTAAATAGCATTTCATATTAACAGATTTGAAGCTTTTGCATATATCGATGAGAAGAGAGAAGGAAGTCTTGTTAGGATGAAACGTATTAGTTGTTTCCAAAATATTGAAAACCGCATGAAACCCCCACTGACGGCCTTTATTGGTTTTATGGGAATGAAATTGTTGTATGCAAAGCACATACGCGTCGAGAAGAGAGGGAAGAGAGATACACCGGTAGAACCTAGAAAGGCTAAAAATAACCTATTTTTTAGATAATGGAACAAAGTTCAAGCCTCTACCATTCGGGGATGGTACATAGCTAAGATATGAGACCCACACTAAAGCCATTAGGCTTACAAATCATGTCCACAAAGTTTGACTGAAACACCACAGTAAACAAATTGGACAAAAGACATAGCCTAGTCTCCAATGCGACTCCGGAAACTCCAACCAAATTTTGCGAACATTGCCATAATCAGCGCCTCTAATTTCCTGCACCCTTGGTTAAATACTTGTCACTCCTCTTTATGCAGTAAGGACCATTTTCTGATCCAGTACATTGTCCTGAAAAATAAATTACCTGCAAATAAGTATTAGTTCTTGATTTGTTAAAAACCATGTCATTTCAATTCAACCATAGGCACCAGCAAAGTGTTGCCACCCCTACTAGGATTTGATTCTTAAACTTGGGGTGTACACCCTTAAACCAAGAGCCAAACAAATTCGAAGCACTAGTGGGGGTTGAATTCTAAATGTAATATGAATTAAGTTCCAACTAACCCGTACAAATCGGCAGTCAAAGAACAAATCTTTAATAGTTTCAATGTGACTACAATGACAACATTTAACACTACCCTGCCAATTTCTTTTTGCCAAATTGTCCCTTTTGAATATACCAAAGGAAGAATTTTATTTTCAATGGAAGTTTTATTTTCCAAAGATAAGATTTCCTTCTTATAATGCCACAGCTAATTAGCAAATTATACATTGATCCGACCGTGAACTTGCCTTTCTTACTATTCAACCACTGAAAACTATCCTTCTCATTATTTAACTGAACCATGACAAACTTTGTCACCAAATTATACCAAGAGGACAAATTGTCATTGACCAAACCCCTTTCGAATGATATATTAAGTGGTATCGTCCTTAGGACACAAGCCACTGTATCATTCTTCCTTCGTGCTAACCTATAAAGGTTAGGTATATTTCTTTGAAAGGTTTATCCCCTACCCAAATATCTTCCCAAAACCTAATCTGCTGCCCATTTTGTACCTTGAAGGAACCTCCTGCCAAAAAATCATCCTTCACCCTCATTAAACCAGCCCAACAATGAGAGTCGCCCGGCCTATGTTTTGCCTATGAAATCATTTTGCTACCCAAGTACTTTTTCCTAAGAATGCTCTGCCACAAACCATCCTTATTAATAAGTTTGAACAACCACTTGCTCAATAGTCACTTATTATGAATATCAAGGTTTTTAATGCCTAATTCCCATAATCGTTTGTCCTACAAAGAATGCTCCACTTAGCGAGTCGATACTTCCTTTTATGTTCATCACTTTGCCAGAAAAAACGTGAGCGATAATAGTCTAATTTTTGAAGGACTCCTCTAGGGACTTCAAAAAAGGATAACATGAACATAGCCAGACTGGAAAGTACCGAATTAATCAGTACAAGCCTTCCACCCACCGATAGAAGTTTTCCTTTCCAACTACTAAGTTTTTTATGAAACTCTTCCACAATACAAAGCCAATCTTTATTCGATAATTTTTTATGATGCATAGGTATACCCAGATACCTAAAAGGAAAGCCTCCCACCTTACAGCCAAATAAATCAACATATTCCTACTCACAATCCTTAGTTGCCCCATAACAAAAGGTATCACTCTTGTGAAATTAATTTTTAGTCCTGAAAACTGGTCAAAGGTCCTAAGTACTAGTTTAAGCTCTCTAGCGTGCGACATGTCATGTTTCAGGAATAAGATGGTGTCATCAGCATATTGTAGAATAGACAATCCATCCTCTACTAGGTGAGGAACGACCTCCTCGAATTTTCCGTTAGACTTAGCTTTGGAAATCAGGGTTGCTAGCATATTAGCCACTAGGCTAAACAAAATGGGAGATAGCGGACCATCTTGCCTTAACCCTCTCCTAGTTTGGAAAAAAACTGCCTACCTCATCGTTTACCTTCACTCAACACTACCTCCCTTCACGATCTGAATAATCCAACTACACCATTTAGCAGAAAAACCTTTCATTCTCAAAGTTTATTGCAGAAAGGACCATTTCACCCTATCGTATGCTTTTTCAAAGTCAAGTTTCAAGACTATCCCATCTAATTTTTTCTTATGCATCTCGTGAATGGTCTCACGTAGGACAACCACTCTCCAAAATGTTTCTACCTTTCATGAATGCCGACTATGATGGTTGAGTAACCTTTTGAGCCACTAGTCTCATTCGGTTAGTCACCACCTTAGTAAAAATCTTGAAACTGACATTTAACATACATATAGGCCTGAATTGTTGAATCTTCATTGCTTCCTTCTGTTTTGCCAATAAAGTAATCATTCCAAAATTAAGGTTAAATAAAGGAAGGTCACCATTATGAAACTCTGTAAAGAGTGACATGAGGTGTCCCTTTATTTACTCCCGAAAGACCTGGTAAAACTCAACCGGAAAGCCATCCAGTCCCGGAGCTTTGTTGTATTCCATTTGAAAAATAACATCTTTAATCTCTCTTTCTATGAACTCCATCGTAAGTATTTCATTCTCAATTTGGGAGACTTGGGTAATATCACTAGTGAAAGATTCTATCATAGAAAAATTATTACCCTCTGGCTCACCAAAGAGACCTCTATAGTAATTGGTGATGAATTTCTTAAGATTCTCATCCCTAACTATAGTTCCTTCCTCCTGCTCCAGATAGAAAATTCTGGTCTTCCTATGTTTACCATTGGCTACTAGATGAAAATATTTGGTATTAGAGTGTCCCGATAACAATCTAGTTGTTTTCGCTCTCTGATACCATTTGATTTCTTCTTCTCGTAAGAGAGAAACGAGTCTTGCTTTATAATAATTTTTAAGGTGAATTTCCCAATCATTAAGTTGCTGCAACTTCGCTTTTTTATCAAGCACTTCAAACATTTTAATAAGCTCCACCTTTTCCTTCTTGTATGACCCACTAACATTCTTGGCCCAACCCTTTAAGAATTGTCTAAGCCGTCGAATTTTGCTTTGCCACCTTTGGAGCGGAGTATTCCCCCTCTGCTCCTTCTTCCAAACATCCACTACTAATTCATAGAATCCCACCCTCAATAACCAACCAAGTTCGAATTTGAAACCTGAGTGTTTGGTACCATGAGTGCCACTCCCCGAGTCTAAAAGTAATGGAGTATGATCTGAAATCTCTCTAGTCAATGCCTGAACAGTAGAGAGGGGAAATTTAGTTTCCCACTCTGTGCTAACCAAGATACGATCAAGCTGCTCAAAAGGATGATGAATCATCCAATTGTCTTCGAACAAGGAATCTCTTCCTACACATGATTCCTGACTGAAGAAGTGTTGTGGAACAACCTAGATCACCTGGAGTAGGATAGGAGGTGATGCTGACCCAATGGAGGAGGAGATGGGCACCTTGGTGGAGGAGATGGCCGGCTTCGATGGCGAGAGGGACCATGATGGTGGCGCCTGTGGGGGTATAGACCCGTATACCAGCATGGCTCTACATGGGCCGATTCATCCGACCAGGCCCAAGCTGCCAAGGATGCGTCATCTACATGTTCTTCAGAAGATCACGTATATCCGCCGATCTGAAGCCTTGGTGGTCAAGGAAATAGCTTTCCTAGTATCTAGCCGATTAGTTTTCCTGTTCGGCTAGGATTGTAATATGATATACATGGTAAAATCGACTTGTCACCCTGCCCCCGGACTATGTAAGGCGGGCAGGAGATCCCCTTAAAACATCTCAACTCATAGCATTATAATCCACAAGAGCACAGGAAGTAGGGTTTTACGCCTCGCGGCGGCATGAACCTGTATAAATCATGTGTCCCACGCTTTCTATGTTATGCTTGCTCATCTCAGGCGCACCTTCACCGATCATCTACTACCGTGGGCATACCCCTCGGTAGACTATCAACGATACTCCGTCGACAGTTGGCGCGCCAGGTAGGGTGTGTGTGCACTCTAATTCCATGGCGAGCAAGATGGTGATTTTTTCATGCTCCATAGCACACCCAACGCCAGGCCAGATCTTCACGGTGGGCTCCATCACCTGGGTCATCGGCACCGACGGCGAAGGGAAGATCATGGATGCGGCTCAGATTGCACCTAATCCGGCCTCATCGGTGTTGACAGTTACTAACGCTATCAAAAGAAGGTAGCCAAATCTATCATCTAGCAGTGGTAACAGTACTTCTCAACTCAATCATGGGGGTTGTCAATCCCTATGCTCAAAGTATGTGGTTATTGACACTTCTAACGCAGCTACTAGGAATAAAGTTATTTCTAGCAACGGCGTAAAAAATGCTATGGGTAGCTCTATAGGATAGGTGATGGGATTCTGCAAGCGCACAGAACTATCGTGTAGCACTTTACCTGGGAGTACCAGGTGTCGAATTTATATTTTCCCAAAGGAAGGCGGGGTTTGTGATTCCAAGAATATGATAGTCAAGGATCTAGATATGGATAAATGGGGTAATAACCTTAGTAAGGATAAATCAATGAAGTATAACTAAGGTGGAAACACGCACTAGGTAGCTCTGGAGTTTTTGGGGGAGAACTCTATCTCAGTAAAAGATCAAATGATTGTTATACCAAAGAGACTGCTATACTTGGGACACGCAAAGTCCTAAACTCGCCGGGGTTCGACTGATTAGGCACCGTACATCCCGAAGTCCTATGCTTATACCGGATACTAGGCCGAACGTGGTGGAATACAGAGGATCGTAGGGCTGTCACCACCTAGAACCTACCACTACTATCCGTAGGCCTAGTGGCACTCAAGGGTAAGTTATAGCCTAAGCACCGCGCTTAATCTATAAAACTTACTACTCTAACTCGAGCTTAAGAATTAGAGCACTCTAACCAAGCAATGAGCAAGTATAGAGCTACTTAAAGTAAAACAATAAGTAAATGAAGAAGGAGGTCTTTATTACCGATAAGAGTGAAGAACACCACCGAGGAGGTCGCCGACAAGCCCGGCTCTACCACAGACTTCTTCCTTCTCTCGACTTCTCTTCAACACTCTACTCTTCTCTAGCTAGCACTATTCCTAAGAGCAGAGCTTCGCTAGAGAGAGAGAGGAGCTAATGAATCTCAAGTGGACTCTCTAGTGTATCTCTAGTGTGTTTCTTGTGTGTTTCCCTCCCCCTTACAAGTGAGGGTTCTAGTCCTATTTATAGTGTAGGAGTGCACTAGGGGTACTTGTAGAGCTCCTGGAGGTCCGTGGCGTGAAGGAGCAGGGCGGGCACCCTCCTAGGGGGGCGGGCACCCCCTTGGATCCACCATCTTGCATCCAGCGGCTCTCCTTCCTCCCCATAGGCTGTTGCAAAGTCGGTTGATGCCTTGGAGAGGCGGTTTGCAACCCCTAGGAGGATGACATGTGGGTCCTTCAATCCATGGCACATCACTTGATCACCGTTGGATGAAAACCGACTTCATTTGATAGTGTAGATGACTCCTGGACACCTTCCCTCGGATTGTGGACGTGGCACTCAACTTGGACAGGGCGGGCGCCCCGTTGATAGGGCCACCGGATCCTCGTGCCTTGTATCTGAGCCGTTGATGTTGTTTCAACGTGCCACAGACCATTTCGGAGGTTGGTACACGGATCAGTGAGATGGGAAGTGCCATTTGGCACTTTGGACAGGGCGGGCGCCCTACTTGGCAGGGCGGACGCCCCCCCTCTGGCTCCCACGTGGCACCTGAGGTGCTGAGGTGTCTTGCCTTGCTTCGTTTTTCCTTGATTTCACCATTTTTCCTGCATACACAATATTTCTCCAAGGAGATGTGGAACTAGGTAAGTTTCAAGGTGGGTTCTTTGCTTTTCATGTGGTTTTACCTTGATTATGGGTGAATGTTGACGGTAAAATAGGGTGTTAGCGACGGCCAACAATCGACGATCTCCACTCTGGCAAGAAGCCTGCCACGTTACGTCCGGAAGACCATCGACAATGACGACCTGATCGAATCTATTGATCGGGTCACTCAAGGTTTGTCCGAGGGGATCCAGATCTTGGAATCTATTTCTGGTCAATCTACGATAGGACGTCGTCGCCGACATCCTCCGACGCTGCGTCGTTCTCCTCCGCGTCCAGATCGGCAGGACATGACTTTGGTCGTCACCGCCACTACACGAGGACGATCCGTCGAGTACCAGCCCCGATCATCCAGGGGGTCGAGAGCCGCCGACCGTGACCTTCCGAGGGGCCACAATCCTTTCGGCCTACGGAACACGGCCTCCAGCTCCTCACGGCTGCTACGACGTCCCGACTCATCTCCGACCACGCCGGCACCAGCGCCGGCTTCATCGTCGCTGTTGATGCTCACTAAATGCACATTTTTACCATCAACATTGATAAAATTGAGCAAGGAAATGGAATATAGAAGGTAGGAATTTGGTTTAAACTAACGGAATTCCACTTGTACTTGACGAATTGTGGTTGCAGGTGAAATACAGGTGAAAATGAAGCAAACAAAGGCACATCTGAGCAATACACGTGACGAGCCACGTTGGGCCCAAGTGACAGGGCGCCCGCCCCTAGTAGGGCGCCCGCCGCCCACTTGGCGCCATCTGTACTCCGCCACGTCATGGATCCGTGCCCCAACCTCCTAAACAGAGTTTGGCACGTTGATTCAACATCAATGGCTCAAATTCACCTCACCTAAATCCGGTAGCCCTGTTGGACCGGGCGCCCGCCCTGTCCATTTGGCCTGCCACGTCCACAATCCGGCGGAGAGGCATCCAAGCACTTGTGGCCGTCCATTTGAATTCGGTTTTCATCCAAGGGAGATCAAAGTTGGTGTCAAGGATTCATGGACCCACTTGTCATCCTCCAAGGGCCACAAACCGCCTCTCCAACCGCCATCACGTGCTCAACCGATCTTGCAACCGTCATTGGGGAGGATCCTGGAGCGTTGGATGGCGAGGCGGTGGAAATCACCGGGCGCCCGCCCTACAAGTCAGGGCCACCGACCTTAGGCCACCTCTACAAGTACCACAGGGGTCTCCAAGTGCTATAAATACCCCAGGAATGTTTCAGTTGTAATCAGCTTAGGAAGAATAGAGAGATTTGGAGTTTAGTACACCCTAGCTCATCTAGTTAGAGTCTCCTAGCAAGGCTAGTAGTGTGAGTGTGAGTGAGGAGAAGCTGAAGAGTTGGAGAGCTCTGCGAAGGTCTCTCTCTCGGGCGCTTCCTCTGTAAGGTACTCTTTGTTTCGGTAATATAATTTCCTTTCTAGTACTTACATTTCCCGCATTACTTTCAGTACTTATTTTTAGTATTTACTTCCAAGTATTTACTTTAAGTATTACTTTGAGTGCTCTAGTTGCGGTAGTACTAGGGGATTAATTATCGGTTTTCATACACTTAGTGCGGGATCTTCGCCGCATAGTCGGTGCTCTAATCTTAGCGCGAGGTTAGAGTAGTAGCCTGTAGTGTAAGCGTGGTGCTTAGACTAGAAGTTACCTTGGATTGCGGCTAGACCCATGGATAGTAGTGGTAGATCTTAGGTAGTGACAGCCCTAAGATCCTTTGGATTCCACCACGTTCGGTCTAGTAGTAGGCGTTGGGCTTTTCTGTTTGTGAGTAATCCCAATCCCTTGGGACCACACATTCGCCCCGAAGTGCTAAGTGGAGTTAGCCTACCATGTTGCCTTGCATCCCACTCTTGAGCTCATCATTGTCTAGGCCGTTGCTTGGCTCTATCTTAGACTAGATTATTTGGATTAGTTATCACTACACTAGTTCATTCTTATCATAAGTCATGATTGTTCAAGCTTTCCATTAGATATCTCTAGCCATTAGAAGCTTCCCTGTGGAAATAAATACGATACTTGGTTACTCCCAAGTGAAGTGCTGCATCGATAGATTCTGTGCGCTTGCGGAATTCTGTAATAGTAATAGGAATTATCAACAAGCATTTCTAACGCCGTTATCAGGAATATCTATTCTTGGTAGTGAGCTTAGAAACGCCAACAAGCATTTCTGGCGCCATTGCCGGGGAAGCAATTGGCCTAGATTTTCTTTTGTATTTGCTATAGAACTAACCCCGTTCTTTAGCGGGATCACACCTATCTGTCTTTTTGTGGTGACTATTAAGCTAGATAGCTAGAATGGCTGGATTCAATCTACCTGAAGATTTTCATGAAGACCCTGAGTCAATCCTTAGAAGAGCAAGAGCTAATCTCACTCCTCCAAGAATGACTTCTGGATCTCGCCCATCTTCATCGAGGGAACCTACATTGCAAGATCATCCATTAGACGAGTCTGAGCATCCTAGTACTTCAGAGCTAACCAGTTCATCTACATCAAGAACAATCTGTGAGTATTCTAATCCATCTATTTCCAATATTGCTACTATGCCTAGTGCTGATAGCAGAAGTAGAGAATTTGAGCTCAAACCCGCATTGATCATGATGGTGCAAGCAATTGCATTTTATGGCAACCATTCAGAGGATGCCAATGCTCACCTCCTGAATTTTCTTGAGATATGCAATACAATCTCTATTCCAGGAATTTTGCAGGATACAATCCGTCTGCGCCTGTTTCCTTTCTCATTACTTGAGAAAGCGAAACAGTGGTTCTACATCAACATGGGATCCATGAACACTTGGGAGAAGTGCTCCAACCATTTCTTGATGAAATTCTTCCCTGTTGGTAAGACAAATCTTTTGCGTAGCAAGATTTCTAACTTTCAACAGGAGATTCACGAATCCGTCCCCGAAGCATGGGAGCGCATGCAAGAGTACATACAAGCCTGTCCTCACCATGGCATTGAAGATTGGTTATTAATCCAAAGCTTCTATCATGGACTCATGATGGATTCTCGACAACATCTTGATGCTGCCGCCGGAGGTGCATTCTTGTCTCTCAAGGTGAGTCAAGCCAAGAAGTTGATTGAGAAGATGGTTGATAATCAAGGATGGACCGACGATCATCTCAAAGGTAATTCTAATGCTTTCGAAGTTAATTATTTATCTTTTGAATGCCTTTTAAAAAAGTTAGAAGATAGAGCTAATTGGAAAAGAGATCGTGCTGCTATAGAATATTATGCAAATGCTAAAACACCATGTGCATTATGTGGAAATAAAAATCATAACATAGATATCTGTCCAATAAAAGATGCTAAATCTCTTTTAAATGATGGCGGATATGGTCCCCTACCAATTTCACCTTATCAAAGATGGAATTCACATAGGGAGGATAATGATTCTTTACATGCTAGCAATCATTCTTTTAAGGAACTTGTTTTAAATCAAGCTAAAATAAACTCTGGTTTAAGTTTAGTGTTGATTGATCAAGATAAAATCCTAGGAGACATAAATGCTAGAATAGATAAATTTCATGAGCTGTTAAGGGAACAACTTGACTTTAATAAAATGGTAGAAAAGCAATTAGCAGTTATTCATGCAAAACTTTCATGCCATAATGAAAAAGTTAATGCTGTGACCAGGAGAGGTGGTAAGACCACTCGTGATCCCCCTTATCCAGATTCTACGCCCAAGAAGAAGGTAGTAGAAGAAGAAGCTGAAAAAGAAGACTCCACTGCAGCTCATGAAAAGGTAAGAATTTCTCCTCATGAATTTTATGATACCGAGATATTGCCTTTTCCTGACCGTAACAGGAAACCAAAGGAGGATGAACAATTCCGGAAATTCGTGGAGGTAATACAAAAATTATATATACATATACCTCTAGTTGATGCGATGCAGGTACCTACCTACGCAAAATATTTGAAGGACATCCTCAATAGAAAGAAACCAATCCCGAGCACAGAAATGGTGAAATTGACGGACCAGTGTAGTGCTGCTATCCTCAATAATTTCCCCGAGAAGAAGAAGGACCCCAGAAATCCTACTATCTCATGCTCTATCGGAACTCAGCAATTTGATCGAGCTCTATGCGATCTTGGAGCAAGCGTCAGCGTCATGCCCAAGGTAATATATGACAAACTTAATCATGCATCTTTATCTCCAACTACTATGTGTTTGCAGCTTGCCGATCAATCAATACAATATCCGGCGAGAATAGCAGAAGATATTCCTGTTCAAATTAAAAATTGTTTTGTTCCCGTGGATTTCGTGGTGTTAGATATAAATCCTAATTTTAGAACACCACTAATCCTAGGAAGACCATTTTTAAGTACTGCAAATGCAACCATTGATGTGGGAGCCGGAGAAATCCAACTCAACATCAATGGAAAAGAAGAAATCTTTCATTTCAGGCCACGTCCGGAGCAGTGCTCAACAGTGGAAGACGCACCTGCCGACACCACCTTGCATGATGAAGATTCTCTAGAGCATGAAGACATTGTGAAGTGTTGATCGTCATGCAAGCATCCGATGCACCTAACCAAGGTAAGTTAAGCTAAGATAAGTTCTAATCTCGCTTATTTTATTAAGTAATTTCACTTTTCCTTCATGAACTAGCTTAGTTTCTTGCTTAGGATAATAAAGTAGGAGATTATAAGGCCGGTAGCCCACTTTGATAGGGCGGCCGCCCTGCCCCCTTTGGCCTTTAGCTCCACTAGCTACCCCACTCACTTGTCACATGGAAATAGAGAGCATGGCACCAGGTTTTGGCCGACATATCCATCCATCTTTCACTTTCTTTCTTTCTCATCTTGTCTCAAGTCCTTCCACTCTCTCCTCTCATTTTTCTGGCTGCTAGCTGAACTTTTCACTAATGGAAGATGCTCTGGAGTGGAGGCACTGGCACGTGAAAGAGCAGGAAGGGATTTTGACAAAATAGTAGGGCGGGCGCCCTGTCCCTGGTCGCCATCCTGTCCCCTCTGCTGTCTACTTGCCTATTTACACTCTCATATGCACGAGCAAGTGCTGAACCAGGCATCCAAGCTCTCACTCTTTCTTCACTTCCATTTTCCTTCTTCCGAGCAACCTCGTAAGCGCTAGCCACTAATCTCTAAGCGAGGCAAGGCAAGGAAGGCCACGGGAAGGTAGCACACACACTCCCGAGAAGGAGTGGTTTGTTTTACTAACCTTAATCCTTGTTTTGTTAGTGCTTTTGTGTTTCATCATGTTGAAGAATTTGTTCGGGAAGAAGAAGAAGAAGACAGGAGAGAGTAGTGATGGATGCAGTAGTGGAAGACCGAACCAACATCTGTTGGGTCGAAGCAGGGAGCTCATTTGTCACAGTCTCTTCACCCTTCTTCTCTTTATAATCATTCCTTTTGACTTCTCCTTCATAATCTACCCAACCATCCTTGGGTGGTTGGTTCTTCGGATGTTGGGAGCAATGGCATCTCCTCCTTGACCTATTCTTCTTCGGCTGCTCATAGGTTGTATAACTGTTGAAGTAGCAGCGGACTTTCTCCTTGTGGAATTGGAAGTGGACCTCCCCTGATCTCATAGACGATTGCTCTTGTAGTGTTGAGGAACGGTCTTCCAAGTACGAGCGGTGGATCGTACTCTTCTTCTCCCATATCCAGGACCAAGAAGTCAGTGGGGATATAGTGATCTCGAATCTTTACCATAACATCTTTAGCAATCCCCTCTGGAAATCTAAACGTCTGGTCCGCCATCTGCAGCTGCATGTAGGTAGAGTACAAGGGTGTCTTGCCAAATAGGAAATCATAAGTTACCTTGGCCATTATTTTGACACACGAGCTTGTGTCGCAGAAAGTCTTGTAGAAGATCTTTTGATTGATTGTGCAGTGATCGTTGGTACTCCTGGATCGTCTAGCTTGGGCACGTGTGGTGAAACCAGAAGGTGATCGTACTTAGCTCGGACTCAGTTGATCATCCTCACAGCTTCAGTGTGAGTCTGCCTAGCCTTGTTCTTCCTTCTGATTGTCTTCTTCTGCGCAGGCTTGTCTTCATAGATGTACGTCTTCTGTGGATGTGCTAGACTTTTCAGTATCTTGTTCTTGAAGCTGAATCTTTCTTTGCTTCCCCTGGTAGTGAAACAGATCTTGGCGCTGTCGGCATAGATGATAGCCTTGGTGGTGCTCAAGAAAGGTCGTCCTAAAATGATTGGTGACTTCTCATCTCCTCCTGTCTCAACTACCACAAAGTCAGCAGGTACGTACGAGTGTCCAACTCATACACAAACATCTTCCAGGATCCCCTTCGGATAGCAGAGTGACTGGTCTGCTAGCTGCAAGCACATGTTCGTGTATAGGAGTGCATCTCCATGGATCTTCTCGTAGATCACTTTGGGCATAATGTTGACGCTTGCGCCAAATTCGCAGATTGCTTCCTCGAAGGCTTGTTGACCAATGGCTATTGGTATGACGGGCCTTCCTGGGCCTCCTTTCTTCTCTGGCAGAGAGTCATCATTCCATCCCTTGAATCGATGCTCTGCATAGTACCATCACGAATTGAAGATATCCACCAGGTTTGTAGTTTCTAGTTCTTTTGGTTGTCCTGGAATCCTTCCTTCATTGGCAGAATGGATAGACTATGCTAGCTGATCTATTTGAGATTCTAGCATTTTATTGAAGCTCAGCTGGTTCTTGATGGCAGAGGCAAAACCATCCATCCTGTTATTGATGGTTTCTAGCAACTTGTCATTGGAGACTAGCCTCTTGGAAATCTGATCTAGCAGTTTGGTCTGGCCTGAGACTAGATCTCTCAACGGTGTGTTGAAGTTGTTACCTTGGTAATTACTATAGTAATTACCTTGGTAATTACTAGAGTAATTACCTTGGTAATGGGGCCTCTATTGCTAATTCCAACCTTGGTTCTGATTTCAGTTCTGATTCTGGGGACGGTAGTAGTTGTTGTTGTTGACATAGTTCACATCCTCCTGAATCTCCGGACAGCTGTGACCTGAGTGGTCAGTACCCCACACTCTTCACATGTCATGTAGGCATCATGAATGTGGTTGACCTCTCTCTTCTCATTGACTTGGTCATCAAGCTTCTTCATCAGCAGGTCCATCTTGGTAGAAATCATGTCGGTGTTGACGAAAAATCTGGTTTTGCGATCAACACACAGCGAAGCCGAAACGATCTGCAGAGCAGCGAGTCGGCAGATCCAGCTAACTTCAAAACACCCAGGCTGGATGTACTATTGTACCCGAAGCGTGCCAGTCAATTTGACCTACAATTGACAAGGGTAAACATTAGATAGAAATGTGCCGGCTTGGTTCCAGACAGTTCCTGATCTGTGCGGCTCTGTGAGCCAGCCATGTAAGCCATTGACTAGAGAGTCAATACCTTTAGATAAAACAATTAAAATAATAATGAGGTAAAATGGCTATCAATATATTCATGTAGATAACACATTAGCCGATCTAGCTTTAACAGTTTAATTAAAATAACGGGGTAGATCACGCGTATAGATCTACCGAGTCTCAGATAAGCAGGGATCCACTAAGAATTGTCTAAAAGGCCAGCGGTCTTAGCTTCACATCTTCACCAGACACGCTAAGCCTACATCAACCTGGTCTAACAGGCCATTGGGCGTTAACAGACATAACATGTTGTGCTAGCTTACCCGACGTCTAAATAGATCTGCACGCGATCACTACTCATGAAAGCATAGCAGCATCGGCTGTTCAGCCGATACAGGGTCCATGAAGCAGAATGCTTGGCGATGGCTAGATCCAATAACCACAAGCAGATCTAGTACGAATACAGAACTGGTCTAAAAGGCCCGCGGCTCTGCATCCGTCTAGATCGGCTCTTGTCAAGCCCCCACAGCACTTACGAACAAGACTGCAAAAGGGATTAGCCGATAAAAGCAAGAAAGCAACCATCGTGACAGGATATAAGCATGAATAAAACACAGGTGAGTGCTTTCGTATAGATCTAAGGCTAATACTATGCAATCTTGATCGGACAAGAAGATGTTATATAAATAAATAAATAGTAGAGAACACAAAACATCTTGGTAACTTGATGAATCTAACTAAGATGCCAATTTAGTTAGAGACGATAACTAATTCATGCTCATTAACTAGCTTAATCTAAGCCTTCATCCGCTGGATGACGCTAAACATAGATTAATCACGAAAATAAATATGAATCGATAAATAATCCTTATTCGATCTGAGCCCACGTCCACCGGATGACGCTAAACCCATGCCAAACAAGAATCAACCTCGATCTACTATGCTCTCATGTCTACCGGATGACATTAAAGAAATAAAGCTTAGCGAGGCATGAGAGTACTTACAAGCAAGCCTGTGTCCACCGGATGACACTCAGCCCGTTCGAAGAAACTCGCTGAGATCTACTCTACTCCTACTCCTAAGGGTTTGGCCGGGGCTGAAAGTGTGTTGTATTGATGTTTGATTGATGATAGTTACAATGGCTGGGGGTTTATATTTATACCCTGAGCTAACAAGATAGAGTCCTAGTCGAATTACAACTCGAAACAAAAATGGAAACTAACAAACTCTTCTATTTTAAAGGTAACTTGGAGTCCAATCATTCCCTTCACTGAACGGACTCCGAACGTGATCGCTTCTCGGCGTCAAAGACCCACGCTGACGTCATCCATTGATCGATTCCGTCTTTGACCGCGTCTTCCTTTCCTCAGCCCTACACCCGATCTAGGATTCAATAGGCTATCTCAGCCTTCGTCTGATCGACTCCGCTCCTGAAATCGGCTATTTGCTCCTGAAATCGGCTATCGGTTCTCGGTCCAAATTTTGGTGTAAACACATGCCCCCCAATTTTGGGATAAACTGGTTTTATTCCAAAATTAGCACCGAGTCTCAACCGACCTTCACTCTCAAACCAAAGCAAAACCACAGCTTCCCGCTCAGCGCCTTTGCGCTTTGCATCAAATCGAAACCCTAACCAGGGAAGCTTCCGCTGCATTTTCCTCCGACTCCGATTCGCCGCCTCTAGAACTCTAGGTGATGGTTACTCCTTCTGAAATCCCCGAGGTATGAATCTCTTCTTGCCGATCCATTTCCCAGTTTCCTTTCGAATCCTCGCCTAATCAGTCACATGGCTGATTTGATTTATGGAACCTGAAGAACGAGATTCTGATTCCATTGAACGACCTCCCAACTGCATTCTACCTGGGTCCAATGGGCGATTCAAATCCTGCGGAGCTCGTCACCAAAGATACCAACCAGATCCCTTTTTGGGCTTCTTTGGTGGATGAATCCTCATGGTCCAAGAACTCCTTCCGGAACTGGCCTAACATGCCCCCATTTTTGTCCTAGAGGCGATTCTCTGCATCAGAATCAGCTATGAGAGCCAGATTTCAAATAAATCGGTTGTCATCCTCCAACGGGAATGCTGGGATAATACATCTTCAAATACTTCCCGTTAATTGCTCTCGCAAACCTGTTCCCTTCCAAATCCTCAAGGATGTAGGCATTGCCGGGCGCGCATTCTGAGACTCGATACGGGCCTTCCCAGTTTGGTGACCACTTTCCAAATTGGCTGTCTTTAGTCCCAATAGGCAGAATGACTTTCTAGACCAGCTGTGATTCGGCAAAACTCTTGCCTCTCACCTTGGCATTGTAATATTTGGCAACCCGCATCTTGTTTCCTTCGATGCATTCCAAAGCTTTAAGCCGATGACAGGGTAAATCCTCAAGACTGTCCATCATTATATCTTTGTATTCACCGGCTGTAAGTTTGTTCTGCAATGTGACACGCCGCGTCTCTGATTGAATCTCCCAAGGTAGGATGGCAGCGTGTCCGTAGACTAACTCATATGGCGTAGCTTTAGTTGATCTATGTTGAGACACACGGTATGCCCACAGTACCTCATCCAAAGTCAAAAACCATCTCCTAGGATTTTGCTCGATCTTCTTTTTGATGACCTTGATCAGAATCTGATTTGAAGCTTCGGCCTGACCGTTGGCTCGGGCATAATAAGATGAAGAATTATAAATCTTGATGCCCATGTCATCAGCAAAAGTCAGAAACTCATCTGAAGTGAACATTGTGCCTTGATCATTCTTGATAGTCTGTGGGATACCAAATCTATAAATAATGTGCTCCTTTACAAACTCAATTATATCTCTGGATGTAGCATTCTTCAAAGGAACAGTTTCCACCCACTTAGTAAAGTAATCAATTGCGACCAATATCTATTTGTGACCTTTACTCGATGGTGGATAGATTTGGCCAATCAGATCGATTCCTCATCCTCTGAACGGCCATGGCTTGATGATAGGATTCATAATGGAAGCAGGAGACTTCTGCACATTGCTAAATTTTTGGCATTCTTGGCAACCCTTGTAATACTTAAAACAGTCCTCAAGCATGGTTGGCCAATAGTAACCAGTTCTTCTAATGATCCACTTCATCTTATGAGCCGATTGATGAGCACCACAAACTCCTTCACGAACCTCACTCATCAGCTTTATCGATTCTTCTGTCCCAAGGCACTTTAGTAAGACCCCTGCAACAGTTTTATAATACAACTGACCATCCAGCAACACGTACTTGATAGCCTTTTACCTCAACTTTCTACTGACTCTCCGCGAAAGATCTGCAAGATAGTTGTAATACCTCTGGTATTACTGAATAATTGAACTGTCATGTCATCATGTTTAAATTAATCATCTGCATATGATTGTGCTTAGGGCTTCTAGAGTGCTTTAATTATGGTTATGGATGATTGTGCAATTAAACTTATAATTAAAATCAATTATTAAATTAAAAGGAAAAGTCCAATTTAAACCCTAACTAGGTTCCAAAACCCTAATTCAAAAAATACTTGGAATCTTTTGAAGGTGCCTTAATAAAAGTTATAGATCTTTTAAAATGGAACAATTTTTATTTTTGGAGATTTTGAAGTTATATTGTCGAAATTCAAATTAAACTCAAAATAAAGCTTTGAAATTTGAATTTGAATCTTCATTTCAAAAATTAGGAATAATCTGACAAAACACCCTTAATGAAAGTTGTAGGGCTCTATAAATGGGACAACTTTCATGTTTACAGAATTTTACGTTATTACAAAAATTTTGGAGAATTTTAGTAAATTGTATTTGAATTTCAAACTCCTCTTTTACCCCCTTTTGAATATTTTCCAAACTGAGCCGAATTTGAAAATGATTCAAAAACCAAAAATGATCTGCACAAAATTTGTCACAACTTTGGTATTTGGTGTTTCCTCAGATTTGAATCGTGTAGGGCATAATTGAAACAAATAGGAATTGACCATAGCCTATTAGGAGCAGTACCGGACCCCCCCTCCTTCTTACTCTGCTCGGGTAGCGCACATACGCGCGTGCGCTGCACTGCCCACCGGCGTCGTCCGGCCGGCAGGGGCCCGGTCACCGCTGCGTCCGGGTTGCAGAGGGGGCCCCGGACCAAGCCCAATCCTAGTCGCTCGCCTCCTGACCTTTAAAGACGATGAGCACAACCCTTTTCCTCATCTTCTCCATTCTGGCCGCCGGCGAGCACCTTGCGGTTTCGGCCAAAATTCACCGTCGTCAAGCTAGCTCCACCCTCTCAGTCCCAAAGTCAGCTAGCTAGTTTCCTTGCGCACCACCAGAGCTGACTGTTGAGGTTTGTCGCGGTCGGGATACTACGCGGCTGATCTTCTTCTTCCTCCGCTCCGACCGAGCACCGCCGTGGGCAACCTAGACACCGCCGGCTCGTCTCAGTGAGTCTCTCACGGGTAATGCTTGTGGTCTGTGTTCCTTGTTGTGTCGTGAAGATCATATGCGCGACAGTTTCTTGTTTGGAGCGCAGGGCCCGTCGGAACGCCCCTCGCCGTCGTGACCGGAGCTGCTGCTCTAGCCACCACCGTAGCGCTTTAGCCTCTACGTCACCACCGAGTCGCTCAGCTAGTCGTGCTTAGCCTTGGTGAGATACCATACCCCTCTGACCCTTTGCCTTAGCCGGTACCGCACTGGTTCGCCGGGAACACGGCCGCGCCGCCGCGGTTATGAACGCCGAGCCGCCATGGGCGAGCTCGTGCTCATCGGAGGTGCCTAGCTTCCTGTTTTGGGGTCCTGGGTTGCTTGCTATGCCACCAAGGACGCAGCCGAGTGTTTGGTTTCACCTCGGGGTTCACCGACGGCGAGCTCCGCGGCGGGCCGTCGTCCGCGCGCGTGCACTTGGGTGCACAGGGGAGCGGCGTGAGGGAGAGAGAGACTGGCAGGTGGGGTCGGCCTGTCAGCGACCCAGGGTGAGAGAGAGGGAGACGCGGGCTGGCACGGGCGAAAGCTGGGCCAGCCTGCTGTATTGGGCCGACCCGGGCTAGTTTTCGTTTTTCTTTTTCCCTAGGAATTTAAATGGATTTTCTAAATTTTATTACATCTGAACAGTGCGGTAGTTTGTGATTTTTGTTAGAATTAATGCATGGCTCCAAAAATCATGAAAAAATGTGTGTGAGCTCTCTGTAATATGGAGAATTTAATAAAAATATTAAATATGTGTGTTGAGCACTTTCTGCAGTAGCTAAATATCAGTAGAGAAATTGATGGATGAAAATTTGAGGAATTTTAATTAATTGTATGATGATCCAAAAATCATGAAATTTTATTTGGCACTATTCTAGATCAAGAGCTATCTGTTGGTAAATTTTGGGCTCAAATGAAAATAGTTTAATTATCTAATAATTATATGCTTAATTAATAGATTAGTAAAAGAAATAGAAAATCTTAATTGCTTAGGATATTGTGTGATTTTTGGATTGATTGTGGTTCTAGGTCAATCAACCCTATGACCTAGGGCAGGATGGATTTGAATGATCATGGTTAGCTTGAGGTAGGGTTATGATCATGTGTGTATTATTTATTATCGAATCCTGTCTGTCATTTCATGTTGCATCGCATTGAAGCATTCATCATTGCATGTGTGTAGTGACCGAGAATCCGGAGGTAAAAAGTGAAGCGACTGCTGAGGAGACTGCTCCTGAATTTGTGCCAGGCTTTGATATCTGTGGCACCGATCTCGACCCGACTCTACGCACTTCAAGGCAAGCCCCAGTGCATTTGCCCCTCCTTGTATTTAAAATGTTTTATCACTTGAGTTAATCTACTGCATTAGGTTAATAGGAGTTGAGTGATAACCTATTGATGCATTATCTTTCCTTGACCACTGATTACACTCGAGAACCTGATTTAATTACGTATCGAAAAATGCTTAGCCCTGCTTAATTGAATTAGATTTGCACAAAATGCTATTTTGAACTATGATGATATGCAAACAATAAATCATTAAATGGGATTGGTATTGTCCTCGTTGTTGGCGATGTACTTGGCCAGTCCATTGTCATCGATGGGGATGGGTTTCCGTGTGGTGGCCGTATGTTTGGGTTAGAGTCCCAACTTATAGTCACCAGCGGAAAAGGGATGTGAAAACCGGGTGGTCACCAGTGTATTTGGGTTAGAGTCCCAATGCATGTTTTCCAACGGAAAAGTTTTAGGGACCGTTCGTTGTCGGCCTGCTGTGATCGAGACTTTGCAACTAGCCACATACTACGGGAAGCCCTATCTCCGGTAGTTCTATTGCTTGAACCGACAACCATGCACTGGGAGTGGAGAGATGGCGAGAGTAGCGTGTACCATCGTGGCCGGCGTGCCTGGAAACGAGAGGAGTACCGTACTCTCGGGTGGCGCAGGACCGGTTCACGGATAGAAAAGCCGTGGTAGACGGGGTTGGCATATGCAAGCTTAGGTGCTACATATGCAGTGTGGATAGGGATCCCTAGCTGGATACTAATCGATTCGAATTATCGTTGCTCCTCGGTTATGGAGACTTGATCCACTGACTTGCATCGAAAGGTGGTTCGGAACTAGGATGTTTTTGAGAATGAATAAGTAATTGGATTTAAAAGTGAAAGAAATGTGAAATATTGATATTGATTATTAATAATGTTGGGTAAAATGTTGAAAACAGGATTAGTAATGCTTTTCTGAAAAATACCTTGACTCTTGTTAAAGCCTTACCTTGACTACCCTCAGCCTGCATTCCTGAGTCTCATTCCTTTTTCTTAGTCGGGTAAGTCTTGCGGAGTACCCCAGTACTCAGGGTTTGTTAACCCCGTTGAAGGTAGTCAGCAGCAGGAGGTTCGCCTTGCCCCTTGCTGTGTGACCATCATCTAGGATAGCGAGGAAGAGTGAAGTGAACCCATGGGCAGGGTTCGTGTTACATCTATCTTATTATATTAAGTTGTTGTTCTACTGCTACTGCTACCAATTGAACTATTGTCTGTAATAACTACATTTGAATTCTATTTGAACAACCGGTTTGTAATTTAAGTACTATTTAAATCTTCCGCACTTTTACTCTGAAGTATTTTATTATGAAATGTTATAATCCTGTAATGGCTTCGCAATGGGATCCTGTCGGAGAAACGGGTGCTGATGTAACCCGGCAGGGCTGTCTAGATCATCTGGGACACGGGCCTGGCTGTCAGAGGTCATTAGTGACAATGACAGGTACCTGTGGGCCACGTGATTTAGGCGGTTTTGTTACAGCTGGTATCAGAGAGTTCCATTGCTAAATCATTACGGTATTACTTTGCAAAACTTTAAAATGTTTTGGATCATAAAAAAAACCTAAATTGCTATTTTGGTCCAAATTGCTTATTCTTATCTTATTCTGTAAAATAGTTATGGTAGCATGTGGAACAACTTTATTACTAGCCCTATGTTAAATTTATTTATGCATTTATTTATCTTGCATTGATTCGAAATTCGTAAGTACGATACATGCATCATGTTAAATCATTATGTTTATACTTCCTCCTTAAAAGTTGGGTATATGGGTAGGATTTACCAAACCTATTCTTGCTAGTCTGTTATATCTTTGCTAATCCATACTTACCTTCTAGCTGGCATGCTGCAAGCTCACTGCTCGCAAGATGACGGGACCCAGGGGAGTGCCGCGCCACCAGCTGGCGCCGCGCGACAGAGAGGAGGCTTCTGGTAGCCGACGTCCCCGCCGCAGTCGCAAGGAGCTGAAAGCGGAGATCAAGGAGTTTAAGAGGGAGGTGAAGCTCATGCAGGAGGACTTCAGGGTGGCCCGTGTCAACCACTACAGGGACGTGAGGTTGAACAACGAGCTGCGCCATGAGGTTTACCGTCTAGCTCAGGAGAGGGATGAGGCCCTGGAGCGTGAGGATGTGGCTCGTGCAGGGGCCCATTGGTATGAGAACTATGCGGAGCACCTCGAGGGTTACAACGATGCTCTGCATGAGGAGGTCCAAAGGCTCAACAATGAGCTCAACCCTATCCTCGTTCCTCGTGAGGAAGATCTTGTGGATGGCATGGTTGTGGGGCCTGAGGAGGAGGAGGAGTATGACGAGGAGGCATCCGAGGATTACTTTGAGGAGGAAGATGATCCCATGGAGGATGTGATCATGGAGGATGACGAGGAGGAGGTGATCGTCATCGACGATGACTAGACTGGTCTTAGGACTAGGAGTGTCAGCCTATCTTTACTCTTTGTGTTGTAATGTTTGTGCCATGAACCTCAGTTCGGGTTTGGGGACCTTGTTTAAGTCTTAGTCGTGTTTTTTTTAAGCATTGTCTAAGTGTTGTAATGTTTAAGTTCGAACCGCTACTATGTTTCGTTAAGTGATGTTAGCTCTAAATTCGGTTTGCAATTAAACAGATGCCTGTCCATACCCGCTCAACCGGGACCTCTGAGGATGGAAACGCTCCCAACCCACCGCCTATTCCACCAACTTTGGCCGATGCTATTGCAACCTTGGCCAATGGCGCCAATGCAATGGCGCAAAACAGGGACAACGTGGAGGGCGTCGTGGCCGCCGCGACGATGATGAGACAACATATCTGGATTTCACAGACACCCGTCCACCTGTGTTCACCAAGGCCGATGAGCCATTGGAAGCTGATGATTTGCTCCTCACCATGGAGCAAAAGTTCAGTCTGATTCACAGCGCGGAGACATAGGAGGCCCTGTTCGCAGCGCAGCAGCTGCGATGTCCTGCCAGTGCTTGGTATGCAAATCTCCTGGCAGCTCAGCCTGATGGACACCAAATGACCTGGGCTGAATTTCGTGAAGCTTTCCGTGCCCACTACATTCCAGCTGGTGTTATGAAGATGAAGGTTGATCAGTTTCTGGCCCTGCAGCAGATAGATTCAACCGTCATGCAGTATGTTGGGCAGTTCAAACATCTGGCGTAGTACGCTCCCGAGCACACTAACACTGACCAGAAAAGGAAAGACTGCTTCATCAGGGTTCTGAATTATAAGATTCAGCGAAGCTTGTCCAACAACCTCCACTGCACCTACCACGAAGCTGTTAACATAGCTGTTGCCTATAAAGAGAGTGACCGTAAACACCAAGAGGGGAAGAAGAAAAAGAAAGCAGGGTCATCTGGCGGCCAGAAGCATTAGAAACTCATTTACCACCCCACCCACCACTCTCGTCCACCCTACTCACAGCAGCAAGTTGTTGTTCGTACTGCTGCTACCTCCCACACCTCCATCTAGCAAAACACCACCCAGCCGAATGCCCCTGGCATTCGTGTCACCACCCCGCAAGTCAACTACAATCACCCGTGTTACAACTGTGGCAAGATGGGCCATTGGGCCCATGACTGCCCGTTCCCCAAACAGTACAATCTCAGAAGGGTCATGGACATCAGCAGCAGCAGAATCAGCAGCGTGGTCATCAGCAGCACGCTCAGAAGGGAAAGGTGGTCAAGAAGGCAGGCCACGTCTACTATACTCAGGTTGATCAGATTCCCAAGGGTGAGCCCATCATGACGGGTAGGTTCCCTGTCGCAAGTCACCCTGCAATTATGCTTTTCGATTCTGGTGCATCTCATTCATTCATCAATCGCACTTTTGTTGTCAAGCATGAGATACCAATTGGGGAAATAAAGTAAAGTTTCCAAATACATTCGCCCGGGGGGTGTACAAATACAAAAGAAGTAGTGCAGCAAGTACTTATAGAACTGGGTGGGCATATATTCCCTACCACCATGATAGTACTCAAAGATCAGGACATAGATGTGATATTAGGCATTAATTGGATGTATCAGCACAAGGCTCTCATTGACGTGCTAAATAGGACCATCAGGGTAAATTTGCCTAATAGTTCAACCCAACTCCTCATCCAACTTCCAATCCCTCAAGGAGCATTTGGTAGAATATGTGCAACCGCAGTTAAGGAAGTGCAGGATATCCCGGTAGTTTGTGAATTTCCGGATGTGTTCCCTAATGATTTGCCGGGTTTGCCACGTGATCGTGATGTGGAGTTTGCTATTAAGTTGAAGCCTGGAACAGCACCTATATCCCATAGAGCCTATAGGATGCCTCCCAAAGAGTTGGCAGAGCTTAAGATTCTGTTGCAAGATTTGCTGGATAAGGGTTTCATTAGACCTAGTTCATCACGATGGGGTTGCCCTGCCATTTTTGTGAAAAAGAAAGACAAGTCACTCCGACTCTGTGTTGACTACCGTCCACTCAACGAGGTCACCATCAAAAATAAATATCCTTTACCTCGAATTGACCTACTCTTTGACCAACTAGCTAGAGCCAAAGTATTTTCCAAAATTGACCTTAGGTCTGGCTATCACCAAATGAAGATTTGCCCCGAAGACATTCCTAAAACAGCCTTCACCACCAGATACGGCCTATACGAGTACCTAGTCATGTCCTTTGGCCTAACCAATGCACCTACCTATTTCATGCACCTAATGAACTCCGTCTTCATGCCGGAGCTTGATAAATTTGTGGTCGTGTTCATTGACGACATCCTTGTCTACTCCAAAACCCCTGAAGAACATGCCAACCACCTCTGTATTGTCCGGACTCGTTTGAGGGAACATCAGCTTTATGCCAAGTTCAGCAAGTACGAGTTTTGGTTGGACCGAGTTCCGTTTCTCGGGCATATTCTGTCCACAGAAGGTGTGTCAGTTGATCCGAGTAAGGTGGAGAAAATCTTGAATTGGAAGCCACCAACCACGGTGCATCAAGTCCGCAGTTTCATGGGAATGGTGGGGTACTACCGTCGTTTTATTCCGGATTTTTCTAGAATAGCCAAGCCTATCACCAACTTGTTGAAGAATCAAGTCAAGTTTGTCTGGCCACCGGAGTGTTAGATAGCATTTCAGACTTTGAAGAAGTTGTTGACCACTGCACCAGTCCTGGCTCAACCTGACATTGAAAAGCCGTTTGACGTGTACTGTGATGCTTCTGGTACCGGTCTTGGTTGTGTCTTGATGCAAGAAGGCCGAGTCATTGCTTATGCTTCACGGCAACTCAAGCGTCATGAGGAAAATTATCCCACCCATGACTTGGAGTTAGCAGCTGTAGTACATGCCTTGAAGATCTGGCGTCATTATCTGTTAGGCAGTACTTGCAATGTCTATACTGACCACAAGAGTTTGAAGTACATCTTTACCCAGGAAGAGTTGAACATGAGGCAAATAAGATGGCTCGAGTTGATCAAGGATTATGATATTGAAGTATATTATCACCCTGGTAAGGCAAATGTGGTCGCCGATGCACTTAGCCGCAAGGTTCACTGCAATTGTCTGACAGTGAAGCCCCGAGATCTTTCCTTGTGCTATGAGCTAGAAAAGTTGGGCATTGAAATAGTTCCACAGGGTAGTCTAGCCAACATCAGCATTGAAACACCTATCCGAGATGAAATTATTGTTGCTCAAAAAGGGAACAATGGAATCAAGCACATCAAGGAGAAAGTTCAAGCCGGCAAGGCAGATTGTTTTAGGATTGATGATGAAGGTGTTGTGTGGTTCAAGGATCGTCTGGTAGTCCCAAAGATACCTGAGTTGCGTCAAAAGATCCTCAATGAAGAACATTTAACAAGATTCTCCATTCATCCAGGAAGCAACAAGATGTATCAGGACTTGAGACAAAAATTCTGGTGGACTAAGATGAAGATAGAAATTGCTCGGTATGTTGCCCGGTGTGATACCTGTCAAAAGGTGAAAGCTGTGCATATGAAGCCTGGGGGAGAGCTGCAACCATTGCCTGTCCTTGCATGGAAGTGGGAGGATATCAGCATGGATTTCATCGTGGGTTTGCCCAAGACATCCAGAGGCTTTGATTCCATCTGGGTCATTGTGGACCGTCTCACCAAGCAAGCTCACTTCGTACCTGTGAAGACTGCATATACTGCTGCAACCTATGCGAAGCTATACATGGAAAATCTGATGAAGCTACATGGAGTGCCGAAGACCATTGTCTCCGATCGAGGTACTCACTTTGTCTCCAATTTCTGCAAAGCATTTCACAAGTCATTAGGGACGAAGCTTTTGCACAGCACAGCGTGCCATCCGCAAACTGACGGACAGACTGAAAGAGTCAACCAGGTACTTGAGGACATGTTGAGGGCTTGTGCACTCACTTACACTTACACGTGGGACGAGTGTTTAGCTTTGGCAGAGTTCTCATACAACAACAGCTATCAAGAAAGCATCAAGATGGCTCTGTTTGAGGCAGTCTACGGTTGTAGGTGTCATAATCTGTTGAATTGGTCTAAACCAGGAGAAAGATGGTTCTATGGGGTTGACTTGGTTAATGAAGCCGAAGAGAAGGTCCGACTGATTCAGGAAAATTTGAAAGTGGCACAGTCGCGTCAGAAAAGCTATGCCGATCAAAGGCGTCGACCGTTAGCATTCAAGGTTGGAGACTATGTCTATCTGAAAGTGTCACCAATGAAAGGGGTCAACCGCTTTGGAGTCAAAGGAAAATTAGCCCCACGTTACATTGGACCATTTTAGATTATGGAACGTGTGGGAAAAATGGCTTACAGATTGCAATTACCTAAGCACCTCTCTAATGTGCATAATGTGTTCCACGTGTCGCAATTGAAGAAGTGTCTTCGGGTGCCCGACCAAGTTGTTGATGTTGAAGGAGTGGAACTCGAACCAGATCTAACATGTTCCGAGTATCCAATTCGAGTCTTGGATTGAAAGGATCAAGTTACCCGAAGAACTACAACCAGGTGGTACAAGATCCAGTGGAGCCAGCATTCCGAAGATGAAGCCACTTGGGAATCGGAAGACTATCTCGCAGAAAATTTTCCTGAATTTTTTGCTACTCTGTAGATGTAAGGTTCCGAGTCGCGTAATGTATAAACTCTTTTACTCGTCTATTGATCAAGGTTAATTGTTACATTTTATTTTCCATTACTTTGTTTCAAGTCTAAGTTTTATATCAAATGTCGGGACGAGATTTCTTTCAGGGGGAAGGCTGCAATACCTCTGGTATTACTGAGTAATTAAACTGCCATGTCATCATGTTTAAATTAATCATCTGCATATGATTGTGCTTAGGGCTTCTAGAGTGCTTTAATTATGGTTATGGATGATTGTGCAATTAAACTTATAATTAAAATCAATTATTAAATTAAAAGGAAAAGTCCAATTTAAACCATAACTAGGTTCCAAAACCCTAATTCAAAAACTACTTGGAATCTTGTGAACGTGCCTTAATAAAAGTTGTAGATCTTTTAAAATGGAACGATTTTTATTTTTGGATATTTTGAAGTTATATCGTGGAAATTCAAATTAAACTCAAAATAACGCTTTGAAATTTTAATTTGAATCTTCATTTAAAAAATTAGGAAGAATCTGACAAAACACCCTTAATGAAAGTTGTAGGGCTCTGCAAATGGGACAACTTTCATGTATATAGAATTTTAACTTATTATAAAAATTTTGGAGAATTTCAGTAAATTGTATTTGAATTTCAAACTCCCCTTTTACCCCCTTTTGAATATTTTCCAAACTGAACCGAATTTGAAAATGATTCAAAAACCAAAAATGATCTGCACAAAATTTGTCACAGCTTTGGTATTTGGTGTTTCCTCAGATTTGAATCGTGCAGGGCATAATTGAAACAAATAGGAATTGACCATAGCCTATTAGGAACAGTATCGGACCCCCCCTCCTTCGTACTCTGCTCGGGCAGCGCACGTACACGCGTGCGCCGCACCACCCGCCGGCGTCGTCCGGCCGGCAGGGGCCCAGCCACTGCCGCGTCCAGGTTGTAGAGGGGGCCCCGGACCAAGCCCAATTCTAGTCGCTCGCATCCTGACCTTTAAAGACGATGAGCACAGCCCTTTTTCTCATCTTCTCCATTCCGGCCGCTGGCGAGCACCTTGCGGTTTCGGCCAAAATTCACCGTCGTCCGTCACACCCGTATTTTAAGAATAAAATAGGATGCATAAACGACTCATATGTGCCCCAGGAATAGTCGCACATATAAGCTGACAAATTACAAATGTATCATCACAGTGTTAAATACATAACGAATAGACATTTATTACATAGTCTCGAACAATTATAGATCAAATCTATAAATAATAACTAATGTCGAAACGCTCACGGAAGCTCCAACACAGGGACACGGTCGACTGGGAGACACCAAGCCTAATACTCATTTCGGTAGTCCTCAATCCAAACTTCATCTGTGGTGGTGAATTGCAAGGGTGAGCACATTTCGTACTCCGCAAGTATAATACGGGTTCATGAGGCACAAATAGGCTAGACACTGTTTGACTGCATTTAGCTTTTATAATCATGTTCATTTTAGCAATTGAGTAGCATCAAGATCCCAAACCCATAATTAGTGCCATGATCAATTGTAATAAGGTTAATAAACAACAAAGATATTAATAGCAATAATCAACATAATATAATTTATAGTAACCATCTAGCAGAACGTGTGACCAAGGCCGCTCGTGACCGTGAGCACGGCTATCATGATAGATTATTAAACTCTGCGCAGAGGTGTACACTTTACCTGTGAGTCATGATTTTGTAATGCATGGGTTGATTGGACCCAAACACTAGCTAACCATATAAAGCCATCTAAAAGTTCGTCTAACAAGTTAGGGCCGCAAGGGTGAGTGGCAGCGAGATGTAGGAACCCTCCTTTTCAATATGGCACATTCCTTCTCGGCTATACACATAAAACTAGAAGCTGTACTATACCTAAGGTGGCAAACACCCAACTGCGCCCTTTCGGGTAACCTCTAAGAAGATAGAAAAGGTCTTTTAAATGACTAAAGCCAGAGCCATATAGCCCTCACAGCTGTACGGAAAATCCCGGTTCATCAGATTCAGAAATCCTATGAAGAGAAACTAGAGCCAAAATCATCCAACCCAAGGCTCTGGCCCCCTTTTGAACAGTAATAAAGATCATATTAAATGTTCATTGCATAATCCATTAATCATATCACAAGATCATAGGCATTAAATAAGCACTAGCAAAAGCTACCCAATGCATATCCCAAAAGGTGATCAAGGAATCAAGATAGCAAATCTATGTTATAATCTCTAAGGTTATCAAGGTGGACACATGCATATATGAATGTGATTATTGTGAATAGAACAACAAGGATAGTCCATGTTATACTTGCCTTAAACTTGAGATCCTTTCTCTGATCTAAATCTTCAATTGATGAGTCCGAGAATCACCACGTAACACTCACCGTCTATACCCGATCGATCACCATCAACACACAAACATTCGAGCAAACATACACGAAGCAAACAAGAGATAATAATTAGAACAGTACACCAACAATATAAAATCAGTTTGAAAAGGTTATAAAACTATTCTACTCGTTCTCACGATCATATCGATATAACGATCACGAAAAACGGATTTAAAACATAGAAGTTAATATTTTCCAAAGATTTTGATATAGAAAAATAATTAATATAATATTAACTCGAAATTTAAAATTATCAAACTTACTGGACAGTATTAAAAACATGTAGTGTACAAAAATATGAACCTAACGAAATTCGAACGGATCAAATCAGAATTAAAAAGGAAAAACGACGGAGAAAATACGAACCGATGGCAAAGTTGTAAATACGTCGTCTTGAAACTCTGTCATCTTCTTGCTCGCTGTGCAGGTCTTTCATGTTCACGTACAGAACAAGGAGATGGACCAAGGCTGCTGCTCCTGTGCTTGCACGTACGGGAGGGAGACTTGGCCTACTCTGGTTGGCAGCACGGCGCAATCGGCTGCTTAAGAAGAAGGGCGAGGAAGGGCGCCAGGTGTTCTGTCCTGCTGCTGATCTTTGTTCTGCTGCTCAGGTTCAGGCAGCGAAGGAGGAGCTCGGCCTCGAGACAGCAAAGTAGACAGGAGACATGCAGGATACAGCTGATGCACAGATACGGGATCGTCGGCAAACACAGCTGAAGGGCAAACATGCTGGCATGCTGCAGTTTGTAGGGGCCTCGATCAGATAGGCGCACCTTGTTAGGATAAGGGCAGATTGATTTGTTGGCGTGCTGGTACAGAAACAACCCAGAGAAACGGTTGAGTAGATGAGATCAAGATAGTTATTGATATAGAGCAATAGAAAGTGCTAAATTAATCTCGCAGACAATAAAACGATAGCACAGCCATGATGGATCTTACCGGCCGATCTCGGGAAGATGATGAGCACGGCAGGGCAACTCGGGGCGGCCAGCGGCTTGATCCAACTTGGAGGTCGACCTTGACACTTAAACACAGATGGCGGCGTGGAGCAGCATCTTATCGTGATGAGGATTGACAAGCCAGACATGCAACAGGATAGGAACGTTATACGACCTGCCCTGCTGGAGATGAAGGATACGGCAATGACCTGATCTTCTTTTGACGGTGGTGCTCCAATCTCAGCAGCTTTGTTGATGAGCGTGGCTCAAGCGATGATGGTCAACTTGCAGGTCGGCGCTGCAGGGATACAGGCGGCGACGGCTGTAGGGCTGCACAACAATCTTTGATGGATTGGATTCAGAAGGGTTTCGGAAACAAATACACGAAACCAAGATTTCTATTTATGGATGGGCATCGCACGATGGATATGGAGTCCTTGGCTTGTGCTACAAACATTGCAGATTAGATTGGAAATAGGAAGAAAAGAATACAGAAATTGATAGGTTGCTTCCACGTGCGTGCATATTATGGACGTACGAGCTCGGCGGTGACTCAGGTGCGAGACTCGGTCAGAAGATGATGCAAGGTAACAGCAGATGAAAGCAGATGGCTATGTGACTTAGCCGACTTCCTTGCCAGAGGGAAACAGGCACGGACGGTGAAGGCGTTCCTTGCGTCGCTGGATGGAACACACGGAGACTTGACGACTCGGCGGCAAACCAGTTTATTATCACACCGAAGCCAGGAGGTTGAGAAGTCTGGGTCCATGCCCATATGGACGAACAACAGCTTGCCGAGCCAAGATGGTGGCGGCGCAAGGAGAGGCGATGGCCAGGGCACGGGTGATTTAGGGTTAAGATTAGTTATTTTCGGAATTAGTAAATATTGAGAATAAAATAATTCTAGAAATGTACGGAATTGGTATTTAGATCCCGAAAAATATCTCGAAAGCTCCGAAAATTATTAAAAAATTCCCTGAGACATTTTAGAACATGATGAACCCAAATAAAGCATTTGAAACTCATAAAAAGATATTTTTGGAGCATCTAAAAATTAGATTTTGCTCGTAGAAAAATAGAAAAAGGGTCTAGAAAAAGCCAGAAAATTTTTCGGGAAGTTATGAGTGAGAAATTGATGAATGATGAATACTAAAGGGTGATTTGGAGCTGAAGAAAAGGTTATGATAAACTCTGATTGAAAGATCTGAGTTGGAAACCAAGGAATTTGATTATAGAAAGAGACGGAGACATACTGTGGAGGAGTTCGTTATTTGAAACCTTATTCACTCGCATTATAAAGTCATTTACAAATGATTTTAAATCATTTTTGAGTTTTAGCAAATACCACTCAACCAAAATAAATCATGTGCAAGAGCATGAGTGCACAACCATGTGGCTAATTTCCTATGATAAATTTTTAATTTAATAAAAATTTTAATTCCCTATGTTTTATGAGCACAGAAATACAAAATTAAATTAATTTAACTCTATTTCAAAATTAGCAAAATTTGTGGTGTTACAATTTCATCGTCAAGCCAGCTCCACCCTCTCAGTCCCAAAGTCAGCTAGCTAGTTTCCTTGCGCACCACCAGAGCCGACTGTTGAGGTTTGTCGCGGTCGGGATACTGCGCAGCTGATCTTCGTCTTCCTCCGCTCTGACCGAGCGCCGCCGTGGGCAACCTAGACGCCGTCGGCTTGTCTCAGTGAGTCTCTCACAGGTAATGCTTGTGTTCTGTGTTCCTTGTTGCGTCGTGAAGCTCATATGCGCGACGGTTTCTTGTTTGGAGCGCAGGGCCCGTCGGAACGCCCCTCGCTGTCGTGACCGGAGCTGCTGCTCTCGCCGCCGCCGTAGCGCTTCAGCCTCTACGTCACCACCGAGTCGCTCAGCTGGTCGTGCTTAGCCTTGGTGAGATACCATACCTCTCTGACCCTTTGCCTTAACCGCTACCGCACTGGTTCGCCAGGAACACGGCCGCGCCGCCGTGGTCATGAACGCCAAGCCGCCATGGGCGAGCTCGTGCACGTCTGAGGCGCCTAGCTTCCTGTTTTGGGTCCTGGGTTGCTTGCTATGCCACCAGGGACGCTGCCGAGTGTTTGGTTTCACCTCGGGGTTCACCGATGGCGAGCTCCGCGGTGGGCCGTCGTCCGCGCGCGTGCGCGTGGGTGCACAGGGGAGCGGCCTGAGGGAGATAGAGACTGGCAGGTGGGGTCGGCCTGTCAATGACCCAGGGTGAGAGAGAGGGACACGCGGGCTGGCGCGGGCGAGAGCTGGGCCGACCCGGGCTAGTTTTCATTTTTCTTTTTCCCTGGGAATTTAAATGGATTTTCTAAATTTTATTACATCTGAACAGTGCGGCAGTTTATGATTTTTGTTAGAATTAATGCATGGCTCCAAAAATCATGAAAAAAATGTGTGTGAGCTCTCTGTAATATGGAGAATTTAATAAAAATATTAAATATGTGTGTTGAGCACTTTCTGCAGTAGCTAAAAATCAGTAGAGAAATTGATGGATGAAACTTTGAGGAATTTTAATTAATTGTATGATGATCCAAAAATCATGAAATTTTATTTGGCACTATCTAGATCAAGAGCTATCTATTGGTAAATTTTGGGCTCAAATGAAAATAGTTTAATTATCTAATAATTATATGCTTAATTAATAGATTAGTAAAAGAAATAGAAAATCTTAATTACTTAGGATATTGTGTGATTTTTGGATTGATTGTGGTTCTAGGTCAATCAACCCTATGACCTAGGGCAGGATGGATTAGAATGATCATGGTTAGCTTGAGGTAGGGTTATGATCATGTGTGTATTATTTATTATCGAATCCTGTCTGTCATTTCATGTTGCATCGCATTAAAGCATTCATCATTGCATGCGTGTAGTGATCGAGAATCTGGAGGTAAAAAGTGAAGCGACTGCTAAGGAGACTGCTCCTGAATTTGTGCCAGGCTTCGATATCTGTGGCACCGATCCCGACCTGACTCTCTACGCACTTCAAGGCAAGCCCCAGTGCATTTGCCCCTCCTTGTATTTAAAATGTTTTATCACTTGAGTTAATCTACTGCATTAGGTTAATAGGAGTTGAGTGATAAAGTATTGATGCATTATCTTTCCTTGACCACTGATTACACTCGAGAACCTGATTTAATTACGTATCGAAAAATGCTTAGCCCTGCTTAATTGAATTAGATTTGCACAAAATGTTATTTTGAACTATGATGAGATGCAAACAATGAATCATTAAATGGGATTGGTATTGTACTCGTTGTTGGTGGTGTACTTGGCCAATCCATTGTCATCGACGGGGATGAGTTTTCATGTGGTGGCCGTATGTTTGGGTTAGAGTCCCAACTTATAGTTACCAGCGGAAAAGGGATGTGAAAACCGGGTGGTCACCAGTGTATTTGGGTTAGAGTCCCAATGCATGTTTCCAACGGAAAAGTTTTAGGGACCGTTCGTTGTCGGCCTGTTGTGATCGAGACTTGGCAACTAGCCACATACTACGGGAAGCCCTATCTCCGGTAGTTCTATTGCTTGAACCGACAACCACGCACTGGGAGTGGAGAGATGGCGAGAGTAGCGTGTACCCTCGTGGCCGGCGTGCCTGGAAATGAGAGGAGTACTGTACTCTTGGGTGGCGCAGGACCAGTTCAGGGATAGAAAAGCCGTGGTAGACGGGGTTGGCATATGCAAGCTTAGGTGCTACATATGCAGTGTGGACAGGGATCCCCAGCTGGGTACTAATCGATTCGAATCGTCGTTGCTCCTCGGTTATGGAGACTTGATCCACTGACTTGCATCGAAAGGTGGTTCGGAACTAGGATGTTTTTGAGAATGACTAAGTAATTGGATTTGGAAGTGAAAGAAATGTGAAATATTGATATTGATTATTAATAATGTTGGGTAAAATGTTGAAAACAGGATTAGTAATGCTTTTCTGCAAAATACCTTGACTCTTGCTAAAGCCTTACCTTGACTACCCTCATCCGGCATTCCTGAGTCTCATTCCTTTTTCTTAGTTGGGTAAGTCTTGCGGAGTACCCCAGTACTCAGGGTTTGTTAACCCCGTTGCAGGTAGTCAGCAGCAGGAGGTTTGCCTTGCCCTTTGCTGTGTGACCATCATCTAGGATAGCGAGGAAGAGTGAAGTGAACCCGTGGGCAGGGTTCGTGTTACATCCATCTTGTTATATTAAGTTGTTGTTCTACTGCTACTGCTACCAATTGAACTATAGTCTGTAATAACTACATTTGAATTCTATTTGAACAACCGGTTTGTAATCTAAGTACTATTTAAATCTTCCACACTTTTACTCTGATATATTTTATTATGAAATGTTGTAATCCTGTAATGGCTTCGCAAAGGGATCCTGTCGGAGAAACGGGTGCTGATGTAACCCGGTAGGGCTGTCCAGATCATCTGGGACACGGGCCCGGCAGTCAGAGGTCATTAGTGACAATGACAGGTACCTGTGGGCCATATGATTTAGTCGGTTCTGTTACAACTGGTATCAGAGAGTTCCATTGCTAAATCATTACGGTATTACTTTGCAAAACCTCAAAATATTTTGATCATAAAAAAAACCTAAATTGCTATTTTGGTCCAAATTGCTTATTCTTATCTTATTCCATAAAATAGTTATGGTAGCATGTGGAGCAACTTTATTACTAGCCCTATGTTAAATTTATTTATGCATTTATTTATCTTGCATTGATTCGAAATTCGTAAGTACGATACATGCATCATGTTAAATCGTTATGTTAATACTTCCTCCTTAAAAGTTGGGTATATGGGTAGGATTTACCAAACCTATTCTTGCTAGCCTGTTATATCTTTGCTAATCCATACTTACCTTCCAGCTGGCATGCTACAAGCTCACTGCTCGCAAGATGACGGGACCCAGGGGAGTGCCACGCCACCAGCTGGCGCCGCGCGACGGAGAGGAGGCTTCCAGTAGCCGCGGTCCCCGCCGCAGTTGCAAGAAGCTGAAAGCGGAGATCAAGGAGCTTAAGAGGGAGGTGAAGCTCATGCAGGAGGACTTCAGGGTGGCCCATGTCAACCACTACAGGGACGTGAGGTTGAACAACGAGCTGCGCCATGAGGTTGACCGTCTGGCTCAGGAGAGGGATGAGGCCCTGGAGCGTGAGGATGTGGCTCGTGTAAGGGCCCATTGGTATGAGAACTATGCGGAGCACCTCGAGGGTTACAACGATGCTCTGCAAGAGAAGGTCCACATGCTCAATAATGAGCTCAACCTTATCCTCATTCCTCGTGAGGAAGATCCTATGGATGGCGTGGTTTTGGGGCCTGAGGAGGAGGAGTATGACGAGGAGGCAACCGAGGATGACTTTGAGGAGGCAGATGATCCCATGGAGAATGTGATCATGGAGGATGACGAGGAGGAGGTGATCGTCATCGACGATGACTAGACTGGTCTTAGGACTAGGAGTGTCAGCCTATCTTTTACCCTTTGTGTTGTAATGTTTGTGCCATGAACCTTAGTTCGGGTTTGGGGACCTTGTATAAGTCTTAGTCGTGTTTTTTAAGCATTGTATAAGTGTTGTAATGTTTAAGTTTGAACCGCTACTATGTTTCGTTAAGTGATGTTAGCTCTAAATTCGGTTTGCAATTAAACAGATGACTGTCCATACCCGCTCAACTGGTAGCTCTGAGGATGGAAACGCTCCCAACCCACCGCCTATTTCACCAACTTTGGCCGATGCTATTGCAGCCTTGGCCAATGCCGCCAATGCAATGGCGCAAAACAGGGACAACCGTGGAGGGCGTCATGGCCGCCGCGATGATGATGAGACAACATATGTGGATTTCACAGACACCCGTCCACCTGTGTTCACCAAGGCCGATGAGCCATTGGAAGCTAATGATTGGCTTCGCACCATGGAGTAAAAGTTCAGTCTGATTCACTGCACGGAGACACAGAAGCCCCTGTTCGCAGTGCATTAGCTGTGAGGTCCTGCCAGTGCTTGATATGCAAATCTCTTGGCAGCTCAGCCTGATGGACACCAAATGACCTGGGCTGAATTTCATGAAGCTTTCCGTGCCCACTACATTCTAGCTGGTGTTATGAAGATGAAGCTTGATCAGTTTCTGGCCCTGCAGCAGAAAGATTGAACCGTCATGCAGTATGTTGGGCAGTTCAATCATCTGGCGCAGTACGCTCCTGACCACACTAACACTGACCAGAAAAGGAAAGACTGTTTCATCAGGTGTCTGAATTACAAGATTCAGCGAAGCTTGTCCAACAACCACCACTGCACCTACCATGAAGCTGTTAACATAGCCATTGTCTATGAAGAGAGTGACCGTAAACACCAAGAGGAGAAGAAGAAAAAGAAAGCTAGGTCATCTGGCGGCCAGAAGCGTCAGAAACTCATTTACCACCCCACCCACCACTCTTGTCCACCCTACCTAGAGCAGCAAGTTGTTGTTCATACTGCTGCTACCTCCCACACCTCCAACTAGCAAAACACCACCCAGCCAAATGCCCCTGGCGTTCGTGTCACCACACCGCAAGTCAACTACAATCACCCGTGTTACAACTATGGCAAGATGGGCCACTGGGCCCGTGACTGCCCGTTCCCCAAACAATACAATCTCAGAAGGGTCATGGACATCAGCAGCAGCAGAATCAGCAGCGTGGTCATCAGCAGCACGCTCAGAAGGGAAAGATGGTCAAGAAGGCAGGCTACGTCTACTACACTCAGGTTGATCAGATTCTCGAGGGTGAGCCCGTCATGATGGGTAGGTTCCCTGTCGCAAGTCACCATGCAATTATGCTTTTCGATTCTGGTGCATCTCATTCATTCATCAATCGCACTTTTGTCATCAAGCATGAGATACCAATTGGGGAAATAAAGGAAAGTTTCCTAATACATTCGCCCGGGGGGCGTATAAATACAAAAGAAGTAGTGCATCAAGTACCTATAGAACTGGGTAGGCTTATATTCCCTACCACCATGATAGTACTCAAAGATCAGGACATAGATATGATATTAGTCATGAATTGGATGTATCAGCACAAGGCTCTCATTGACGTGCTGAATAGGACCATCAGGGTAATTTTGCCTAATAGTTCAACCCAACTCCTCATCCAACTTCCAATCCCTCAAAGAGCTGTTGGTAGAATATGTGCAACCGCAGTCAAGGAAGTACAGGATATCCCGGTCATCTGTGAATTTCCGGATGTGTTCCCTGATGATTTGCCGGGTTTGCCACCTGATCGTGATGTGGAGTTTGCTATTGAGTTGAAGCCTGGAACAACACCTGTATCTCGTAGAGCCTATAGGATGCCTCCCAAAGAGTTGGCAGAGCTTAAGATTCAGTTGCAAGATTTGCTGGATAAGGGTTTCGTTAGACCTAATTCATCACCATGGGGTTGCCCTGCCATTTTTGTGAAAAAGAAAGACAAGTCACTCTGACTCTGTGTTGACTGCCGTCCACTCAACGAGGTCACCATCAAAAATAAATATCCTTTACCTCAAATTGACCTACTCTTTGACCAACTAGCTGGAGCCAAAGTATTTCCCAAAATTGACCTTAGGTTTGGCTATCACCAAATAAAGATTCACCCCGAAGACATTCCTAAAACAGCCTTCACCACCAGATACGGCCTATACAAGTACCTAGTCATGTCCTTTGGCCTAACCAATGCACCTGCCTATTTCATGTACCTAATGAACCCCGTCTTCATGCCGGAGCTTGATAAATTTGTGGTCATGTTCATTGACGACATCCTTGTCTACTCCAAAACCCCTGAAGAACATGCCAACCACCTCTGTATCGTCCTGACTCATTTGAGGGAACATCAGCTTTATGCCAAATTCAGCAAGTGCGAGTTTTAGTTGGACCGAGTTCCGTTTCTCGGGCATATTCTGTCCGCGGAAGGTGTATCAGTTGATCCGAGTAAGGTGGAGGAAATCTTGAATTGGAAGCCACCAACATTCAGGATTGGCATTGACAACATATGCTTGATCACATCTGCCTTGGACACCACCACGCACTCTGCTGCCAACAAGTAATGCCTCAATTTGGTGCATGAATAAAACAAACACAAGCATAACTTCTCAGTCGGTGTGTATCTTGTTTCAAGATCTAAAAGCCTTCTGCTCAGATATAAAACCGTCCTCTCTTTTCCTTCAAACTCTTAAAAAAGGGCCGACCCAATCGTATGGCTTTCGGCCGTCACGTACAACTTGAAAGGCTTCCCTACCTGTGGTGGTACCAAAATAGGTGGAGACTTCATGTACTCTTTGATCTCGTTAAAAGCCTTTTGCTGTACATCACCCCATTTGAACTCCTGATTGTCATTAAGCTTCAATAACGGTGAGAACGGCACCACCTTCTCTGATAAATTAGAAATAAACCTTCTGTTGAAATTGATTTTACCGAGTAAGGACTGTAACTCCTTGTTAGTTGGAGGTACGAGGTCATCGATAGCTTTCCTGCTCTTGCTGCCGACCTCTATCCCTTTGCGATGAATCATGAAGTCCAGGAACTCACCAGCTGACACCCCAAATCCACACTTGTTAGGATTCATTTTCAGCCCACGCTTTCTTGTGCACTCCAGGGTCGCCTTCAAATCGACTAAATGATCTTTGTAGCTTTCGGACTTCACGACCACATCATCAATGTAAATTTCAATAATCTTGTCGATCAACTTATGAAAAATGTAATTAATAGCCCTCTGATAAGTTGCACCACCATTCTTCAGTCCAAAAGTCATTACCTACCCATTCGAACAGACCGATTGCACCGAGACACCTGAAAGCGGTTTTAGGAATATCTTCGTCAGCCATAAAAATTTGGTTATAGCCAGCATTACCATCCATGAAGGTGATGACTTGGTGCCCTACAGCAGAATCGACTAACATATCTGCTATCGGCATGGGATAGCCGTCCATCGGGGTGGCCCTGTTCAAATCCCTGAAATCAATGCAAATTCGCATCTTGGCATTCTTCTTATATACAAGGAAAATATTCGATACCCACTCGGCATATCGGCAAGCTCGAATGAACTTGGCTTCCAATAATCTCTCAATCTCGGCCTTGACGTCAGGTAAGATTTCTGGCATAAACCGCCTCGGAGGTTGCTTGAATGGATGATACCCAGGCTTGATGGGCAACCTGTGTTCAACAATCAATTTGTCTAATCCAGGCATCTCGTAGTAACTTCAACCTCATCGCCGTGCCATTGGATCAGACTTTAATGCATTGTAGATGGCACGCAGCAATTGGCATGGATCTAGTCATGCCCCAGTAGCAAACTGTAAAAGCCCTTGCTATCAATTACGAAGAAAGTTGTGAGCAGCGTCTTCTTCCCGATTGTGAGTTCAACATTGATTGTCCCATGGGTATGAGAAGAATTGCCCCCGAAGTCCATGAGCATCATATCTGTATCAATTAGATCATCAGGTGATACGCCACAGATTCCCGATCTTCACGACGTAGGTTCAATCTCCAGATAACTAGCTTCAAGAAGCCAAGATAACTTGCTGCAAGCAGCGATAACCAGTGCAACCTGACGAATAAAACTCGAAGCCAACCACCGTCTTTAACCGGTAACCCACACTCTCAAGGAACTAACCAACACAACCTACAATCAATCAAGGAGAACCTTGAAGGGAATAGGAGCACCAATTGGGAGCGGATGAAGCCGCCGCTTCTGTAAATCCCGCGAAGGAAATCACAAGAGCAAAGGGGTAGAGACAACTCTTTGATTTTGTTAGCACACAGCGGAACAAAAGGGTTCTATATTTTCATTATCAAAATCATCCATTTACAATGAGTCTAGGGGGTATTTATACTAGCAACAGCCCTGCTAGATAGGTGGAAACACAAAATGAATGTGAAAAGATCAACAATGTGAAAGGTCCTCCACGAAATCTGCTCCTGTAGAGTTCCCGCGTGGCTGCTGGACTCTGCGCAGTCTTCAATGTTTTGGCAATAACTCCTCCTAGCAAATTCCAAATGATGCACCGTTTGTTGCGTTGGAAAGTTGACTTGATAGGCTTTCACACCATGTATACCATGCCCCACGACATATTGTAGAATCGTACAGTATTGCACGTCAAGTTAGACATCAGGCAGACTGTTATTGCTCTGACCAGTCAGCACAAAAACTGGTCGGGAGCCCAAACGGCAGATCCTAACTGATCGGGGTTAGTACCACTGAAAACTAGACTTCTCAAGATTTCCAACAAGTATTCATTCACCTTCATAGCTTTTGGGAATCAAGAGTTATGAATTTTTCTTTCGGATGGTTCTGCAGGACTGAACTGGCTCGACTGCAGTTCTTCTCGGTAGTCATCTATTTTGTGTACTCTTGACATCCTCCTTGGTGAATCTAAGTCATATAAGTAGAGAATATTTAGGTAGCATAATATTCTTATTAATCTTATAATTAATTTTATAAAGTAGCGTGTGCACCTTTCATTATAGTTGCCCTTCATGGTAAAGCAAGCACTAGTCCGGCTTGGATGACATTGTGCTCGGAGTTCCACTTCGCCTGAACCTAGTGATCGGCGTAGTTGAGGTCGTGGTCGGAGTGTTTGACATTGTGGTCGGAGTGATGGGCGCGCTGGTCGGAATGATGGGCGCGCTGGTCGGGGTGGGCGACGTAGTGATCGGAGTGTTTGGCCTGGTGATCGGCGTGGTCATATCATCAGGGCCTTTGCCCAGCTTGCGGAACGTGGTATAGGGTATGAGATTAATTGTGGCACCACCATCTACCAGCATCTTAGTCATCGGCATTCCATCAACATACCCCTTAAGGTACAGGGCCTTCAGGTGCTGATGTTTGACTGGCTTGTCGAAAGTAGCCTGTTGTGAAAAGATCAACTTGGCGGCGCACTGCTCGGCCTCTAACTCATCAGAATTAGAAGAAACATCAAACCCCCTAGCCTGGGGCGCCGTGAATTCCGCCGGGAGCACGAACACCATCTGTGTATCGGCTACTGCCTTCCCTTTATCCGGAGAAGACTTTTCTCGCCATACCTACTTCGGGCATCCCTCCGCCTTGAGCTCTGTGTTCCTCAGGCGCTGCACTCTACGTCTCTGGCTCCTGGTCAAGTATCCAGGACACCACTGGCCCTTTTGCCAAATCGGCTCTTCATGATCGACTGATGCCACATTGAGTCGGCCGTGGACGTCTCTTTTTTCTAGCCGATCCTGCACCTTGTGTGGATACCCAAGTCTTTCATGCACAGATCGATGGTTGGTTTGAGAATGCCTATACTCCCGGTATTGATCGCTGCACTCTGGGCAGTTGTAGATGGCTGGCAGTTTCAAACCTTCGTTCCAGCAATGCCGGAAGAACGGGCAATACCAATGGCCCTCTTCTTCCTCCCAGCGTCGAGCCAACTTCTCCTGATAGCGGGCTTCTTCCTCATCATGAGCCCACCTCCGGTACTCCTCTTCCTCGAGCCGTCTCTGGTGATCCTTCTCCTTCTCCCCTCGCCATTTGTTCAATAGGTGGCGAGAAGTCACCTTGGTTTCTCCCCTCGCCATTTGTTCAATAGGTGGCGAGAAGTCACCTTGGTTTTGCTGGACTCCTCTTTCTCAATTCAGCATTTGTTTTGCTCCCTCCTCTTCTTGATCATCTCCAACTCTTCAGTCGATATCTGCAGGTCGGGATCAACCGACGCGCTCTTTCTCGCTTGATCGGAGGTTAAAACCTTCATCTTGCCTGCAGGGGTAGCTAGTTCAACCATATTCTGGCCCTTCGGGAACGTGATCTTGTCAATCTTCATTTTCCCCTTGACAGGGTTATCGAACTTCAACATGCCCCAAGAGATAGCTTTCTTAATCTGGGCCCGAAAAATATGGCATTTATTGGTGTTGTGTGTCTGAACACCATGATACTGGCATAACTCCTTCCCCTTTAATTCTTCAGGGGATGGCTTCACATAATCCGCAGGAAAATGGATCTGCCCAGCAATGACTAGCAGATCGAAAAGCTTGTCTAGCTTGTTTACATCGAAGTCGTATTGCTCCTCTGTGCTCCAGTTCTTAGGCACAGCCATGGGCGTCTTGCCCCACCTCAGCTCAACAGCAGCAACCTCGTCATCAGCTTTGTTTTCCGAATCAGAATTTTCCTTCTTTCCTGAAAGCTTGAGCCTGCAATTTGAGTGCTGCCACCATCTGCATCACCTGGCTGATGTTGTCGAATTCAGCGCCCACTAGCTTCTCCTGAACGTGTGGGAGTAGCCCACCAATGACCAGGTGAGCAAGTTGCTTGTCTATCAAGTTTAATGAATAGCACATATTTCTCACTTCCTTGAAGCGTTTGATGAAAGCCGAACCAGGTCTCACTACTCTTCTGGCGCATGCTGGTCAGATCAACAATATTCTTCTCCCCAGTACCAGAGAAAAAATAGCTGCAAAACTTGCTCTCTAGCTCTGCCCAGTTTTGAATCGATCCTGGCACCAAGGTAGCAAACCAGCTGAATGCCGGGCCAGTTAATGACATAGAAAAGAAATGGACTTCGTGGGCGTCCTCCTGCGCCGCCTCACCAAGCTGAGTCAAGTATCGACTAATGTGCTCCATGGTTGTCACATCATCCTGCCCACTAAACTTTGTGAAATCTGGCATGCGATATCTCAGAGGCAATGCCATATGATCAAACCACTCCAGGTAAGGGCGCCTGTACATGATCGAGACCCCAGCTTTTGGCTGCAAGCCAAACTGCTCTCTGAGCATTAGACTCATCTTCTTTAGTAGCTCATCCTGTGGGGACTGAGTGTGTGTCCTGATACCCAGGGTGTGGCGCTGCAGTAAGATCTTGATAAGTATGTCCATAATGAAAACCCAGGGGAGCTGTCGTACTCCTAGTCGTCTGCATGTATGCGTTGATCTGCTCAGGAGAGTAATCCCTGTACAACTTGGGAGAGGCGGCTGTAACACCCTAGTGTTAGTTACTATTTTCACACTTGCATTTGCATGCCATCAAGCATTTATCATGCCATATCATGCATCATCATCATTTGATTTGGAGTTAAATTCAAATATATGTTATATGTGTGCTTATATGCCTAGAGTGTGCTTGATAGGGTAGCATGCAAATGTGATGCTTGTTTACTGTTCTAGATGCTCTAAACATGTTTGGGTTAACATTTGGAATAATTTTCATGTTGGTGAAATCCCAAAATACCCCTCTAGCTCATAGTTGACCAAAAAGCCCTTTTTAAACCTATTTTGTTTGACCAAACAAGAAAATGTTTTTAGGAGCTAGGAGTGTCCAAATTGGGTGAAACCAATTTTGTTGTGGTTATCTTGCTGTGCTCTTGTATGAAAAATATAAAATATGCTTTTTGGATAACTTTTCTGTGCAGTTACATTTAATTTGTTAATTGCTTGCAAACTTGATAAATGCATAAGTAATTCTAGGAATGTGCTAAAAATGTGATTCCACTTGTATTAATCTTGTTTAGGGAATTAGAATCTGGGAAAAATATGTTTGCTAGTGTTGCACTGTTATTTATATGATGTCACGTACAATGTGCCTTTTATGCTTTAATCTTGCAAAAATCACCATGCTTAATGTGTTAAGGATATGGTCATGAATATTTATTCTGAGCCATGTTATGTTGTGAAGAAACTAAGAAAAATGGAAAGTCTGTTGTTTGATATTTTTCACTGTGTTAAGTATTTTCCATTGCTTAAGAGGCTGGTTGTTTGTTATTTTTGTGTAGACTGTTATACTTGTCCAAATGACTTGAAATTTTGTCAGTAGACTAATCCAGAGATACTTTTTCTGCTGTAATTTTTCTAGTTTTTTTTCTAGGCACGGTAAACAGTAGGTCCAGTTATAAACTAGGGTTTGTTTAATTGCTTTTAAGCAAGTATTCGTTGGTTAAAATGTGTTTTCATGCAGTTTGTGGTGATCCAGCATTGTCACTATGTTGAACACTATGAATCTGATCCTAATTGATGCCTAGGGCAGCAAGAGTGTATTCTTGTTCTGTGTTGCTCATGTTTGCCTTGTTAAAATGGTTAATAGTTAGCTAAGTTGATGTAAGCTATATGGTTAGTGCAGGTTGTAGACCTCTTACCCGGGACGAAAAATTGTTCTATGCTTTGCTTAAGAAGGGTGAGTATGGGTTGGTTGTCTAGAGAAGAAATATGCACGTACTCAGTAAACGAGTGTGGATTGTTAAACTGATTGCATCTCATGGTTTAAGTTGTGCATCTCTACCTTGCATTACATGTGCATTCTCAGTTCTCATATATGCATATCATGCACACAGGATCGCCGGGAGGAGTGACGCTGCTGCAATTCGACCCACCGGAGGAAGGAGTTCTGCCGGAGATCGAGGTGTCGGAAGCTCCCGAAGGCCAGGAGGAGGAGACTGAACTTTCCGAGTGCACTAACTATCAGCCCTCTAACTTCATGAAAGGCAAGCCCCGGAGCATCCCTAAGCCTTGACCTATTCTTTTTACAAATGCACTGGTCTTTATTAAATCGTATGATTGTGCACTTACGTATAGGAGTTGAATTGATACCGTTGCTGCATTTATACCTTGTCCACTTTATATATGTGATCCAGAAAGATTACTAGACAAGGGATGGGTTCGATCTTATGCTTAGCCATGCTTAGACCGGTAGAAGTCGAGGGATTTCCTGTCCTTCGCGAGCATAGGTGGTTACTAATGATGATGTTGGGGATGGATTCCACATGATGGACTATATGTGCCATCATGCCACAGTGTCTAATGAGAGAATCAAGGCTAGGTAGCGGGGAGCCGCATGACATGGTTGAGGTCATGTCAGTCTTCGGTGCTGCTTGCGGCCGACTAGGACTGAGGCCACCAGATATCAGTTGAGATTGAAGGACGTCGTCACATAGCTGGCCAGATAAGTCGTTCTGACCGCGAAGCCGAGTATTTCTTTCTGAGCCGAGCTTTGGTGCGACTAGGCAGACATATTCTGGAGGTAGGAAGTATGTGCGGAGACACCATTTTACCAAGGGCGGGTCAGAGACCTGATGCATCCTGGAAGTGGGTTGGTCTCTGAGAATATGGTCCCCGCCAAACTTGCGACATATTGTGTCTCAGAAAGATTTAACAGGTGACCCAAGAAGCCAGTGGCTCGGCTGACAGGGTTTGTGATTGGCATGTTTTGCCAGCTGGTACAATCGATTCGAATCGCCATCTCTCCTGGTTAGTGAAAAACTAAACTGATCTTCTGGTGAGGTAGAGGCTAATAACTTGAACATAATGATTATGGTGAGATGAGGTTGATATCTGTGGATATCGGAAATCATATGGTTTTATTGATTGCTATAATATTCAGTGGTTGCTTAGTATAGTGGCAAATCTTAGTTTAAATAGCTCAACTGAAATCGAAGCTGAATCTACATTTAAAATGTATATGTTGAGGAACTACTGTAGTAATGCTTTTTATGCAAAATGTTGCTATCCTCTGAGCCCCACCGAATAAGCCTGCATATCCTTGAGAGTCTTTTATTTACTCCTTGTCGGGTAAGTCTAGCTGAGTATAATTGAGTACTTAGGGTTTTATTCCCACTGTTGCAGATGGTGTAGTCTACTATGCTTATTGCAAGAACTGCTTCACCCCTGCGGGTGAAGAAGACTAGACCTGAGGGCAAGGTCAGTATCTATCCTTAGCTTGTGTATGATGCTGTGACATGGTCATGCGATGGTGCTCATATTTGAACTCTGTGGTGTAAAACTATGTTGACTTCCGCTACTACTGTATTTGTGTAAAAGACTATGTTGTACTCTGATGTTTAAATTCGGTTGCGAACTTATGTATCATGTGATCAGTTGTTGCTGAATGAATGATCATTGGGGTATGAAAATGTTTGAAATCCTTCGAGATTTCCGGACTACCGGGTTTATATTGGCTCAAGTGTGACTTGATTGCTATCAAAAATGCGATCGTTGGACTTCTGCTCGTATAAATTGGTCGGTTCTGTTACAGCAGCTATTTTTGGAGCCGAGCCCACTGTCATATTAGGATTTTGAAAAGGTGGCTTCTGTAAACTCGGCTGTTGCGGCGGAGCGGTGGATGTGCCTGCCGCTGCATTCGGGTCAGAATCTTCCGGAGGTATGCCAAAGTAGACCGGGCCTAGAGATTACTAGTCCTGCTTCTTGATGACAGTCTTCATGATGTTATAAAATGTCTGCAGGAAAGTATTATGATGATGCCCAACTGCCTGATGCGAGGCTGCCCAAATAGTTTCAACGAGAAAACTTCTGAACTCCTCTTCACCCTTGTCGCTATGGCCATGCAGAATCCATATTGGGAAGGGGTTCTTCTTCACCACATGACCCTCGCGGGTCTTGCCAAATGACAGCAAGCATGCATTAGTGTACACCTCAATGATTTGGTCCAAAACCACAACAACTTCAGGATCAATCTCTTCATGCTGGACCTTGATGATGTCGTCATCCTTGGGCACGTTGTTCGACACTGTTCTTGTCCTTAGCCATGAGTGAAACTGTCCCACCGGGTGTGCCAAAAAGTGTGTTGACGTAAAATCCGGTTTTGCAATTAACACACAGCGAAGCCGAAACGATCTGCAGAGCAGCGAGTCGGCAGATCCAGCTAACTTCAAAACACCCAGGCTGGATGTACTATTGTGCCCGAAGCGTGCCCGTCAATTTGACCTACAATTGACAAGGGTAAACGTTAGATAGGAACGTGCTAGTTTGGTTCCGGACAGTTCCTGATCTGTGCGGCTCTGTGAGTGTAATACCCTTGGTATTACAAAGTAATTAACCTACCATGTCATCATATTTAAATTTAAGCATCTGCATATGATTGTGCTTAGGGTCACTAGAGTGCTTTGATTTTATGTGTTGTGGATTGTGTAATTAAGCCTTTAATTATAAGTCAAACATTTAATTAAATAGAAAGTCTAATTAAGCCCTAAAGTTGACCTAAAACCCTAATTCAAAATCTATAATGAATCAGATAAAAGTGTCTTAATGAAAGTTGTAGAGTTTTTAAAATGGAACAACTTTTATTTTTGGAGATTTTGAAGTTGTGTAACAGAAATTCAAATTAAACTCAAATTACTATGTTGAAATTTAAATTGAAACTTCAATTTCAAAAATATTTAGAATCTGATAAAACTTCCTTAAAAAAGTTGTAGAGCTCACTGAGAGGAATAATTTTTATTTTGACCATTTTTCAAGTTGTTGAGAAAAATTAAAAGTAATTTTAAAAAATTTCAGTTTGAAATTCAAACCCTACTTTTACCCCCTTTGCTGTAGTTTGAAAATTTGACCGAATTTGAATTTTGTGTCAAAAGCAAAAATGATCTACATAAAATTCTCTGCAACTTTGGTATTCATTGTTTCCTTTGATTCGGCCGGGTTGGGGATCAAATTGAATCATCTAGCTTTTGACCTATAGGGTCTACTATTGTAGCTACAAGGGGGGGGGGTCCCCTGTTTCTCTTCTTCCGCGTACCGCGCGTGCCCGCGCCGGGCGCTGGCCGCCGTCCGGCCGACCAGGGCGCGTACACCACCGTGTCGAGCTCCGCAAGGGGGCCCCGGACCGGGCCCAACCTTATCCACCCCTCCCCGCGTCCCTTTAAAGGCGGCGAGCGTCATTTCGTTTCCTGTTTTTCCCCTCTGTTCGGCCGCCGGCGTGCTTTCGGTTCCGAGCCGAAATTGGCCGTGCTCCATCCACCACCGCTCTCTCCATCTTTTAGGCAGCTCGGCGACTTCATTGCGCGTCGATTGCACCGCTTCTTTCGAGCCGTAGAGTCCTGTTAGCCCCGGAACGCAGTCGTCATCCTCGGGTTCGGCGGAGCGCCGCCGCGGATCTGGCCGGCGTGAAGTGGTGTCTCGGGTGAGCTCTAGAACTTCATGCTGTGTGTTTTTGCACGAATACTGCTCACTGTTGGCAGTCCTTATGGATCATTTCTATGCTGCCAACTTAGACTAAAAAGAAGAAAGACAATCATATTCTAGCACATATGCCTTTACTACTAACAAGTTCCACTTGTTCCCCTAGTATTCATGTTTTGCAGGTTTAATGGTGTAACAAGTGGAAATGCACAAACATCATGAAGAAAGCGCAAAAGCCAAAGACGTATTCAGCAAATGCGCAAACAAGAATAATAAAGAAGCCCACCTTCGATGCATATCTGGGCCTGATCGTAACCACGGGAGAGGCCCAGGACATGAGAGAAACCGACCACCAGAAGGCGGTGGCCAGCGGGCCCACTCATGGGACCGATCGCCCCCAGGTGTGGCCGCCCCCCTGGTGAGGCCTCCCAGGCCCAGTCTTCGGTGGCAGTGCTCTAGGCGGTTTCCCAAGGGCGGTTTCACCTCCTTCCAAGTTTAGAGACGCCAAACCATCCTAGTTCAACTATAAATAGATGGTGCTCTTTTCATTCAACACACACATCATCTTAGAGTCATCTACCTCACACCTCTCACTTGTATCTTTAGAGTAGTATTAGTAGTTTGTGAGCAAGGCAAGAGCTATCAAGGAGAGCTTGTCTCCTTGGAAGAAAAGGATCATCTTGGTATGAATACAATTCGGTCTTCTTCCATGACCAAGTTCTTATCATATTTATATGATCATGCATATGAACTAGAGCAAAATTATGATCTTGTTATGAGCGTAATATATAGACTAGAATATAGTTTATGTGTCATGTTCTTGACTTGTTCATCATTGTTCTTCATTGTTCATCGAATTAGTATGAATAGAGGAAGAAGTAGGAATGAGGTGATGGTTCGTCGTGCCTTCTTGGTTGCTCTTAACCTAGCCTGTCAATCCGAAGGGTTGGGGTCCGCGGAGGTTAGGAGTTGTTTCCAAATACGTGAGCATGGCGCTCAGGTATGCGGAAATCGGCGAATATGTCGGTATCCCACGGGCAGAGGGGTAGGTGGGCAGGTGGTGACAGCCCTGTCCATCCCTAGCATTCCCCCACATTCGGATATTGAAGTAGGAGTTCGTAAAGTCTCTATTGGCTGGCAGACCAGCTGCGGGCATCTCCCTATCACCCCAGACTTAGTCCTGACACTAGAATTACTAATTAGATGTATTGCTAGCAGTTCTTTGCATAATTATATATGACCAATGCCTGCTCAGTTATTCCCTTTTTATCCTTGAGGTTGACCCAGATGTGTGTCCACTATTTTAAAATCATGTTTTATTTCTGTTTACTCTATGCCTACCATTGCACTCAATAAGTGATCATGTTTTACACCACGCTTGATGCATATTGCCCTCCTACGGGAAATTATAAATACGACACCCTTGAATACTCACGGGTTGAAATGCTACAATGATAGTTCTGTGCGCTTACAAAGTAATCTTATTTCTTACTGAGCTATAGATTGGCGTACCTAAGTACCATTACTTAAGGATTGTAATTCTTGTGCACCCCATGGCGCCGTGTCACAGTTTTGCATATCGTAAGTAATGACGGTTAGGAAGTCCAATCCGGCACTTCTAACTGCTATTACCAGACTGCATTACCTAGGCCGGTGCCTTTAAGGGCCAAGGGTTACCTTTCTGAAGTAATGCTGGTTGGGGATGTCAACCTGCGTTTCTAGTATTATTATTAAGGACGGACTTATAGTCTATCTTTAGTAGTGATGCTAAGAAACGCCTACAAGCATTTCTAGTGCCATTGCCGGGGATGGACTTTTAGTCTATCTTTTGTAACGACGTTAAGAGATGCCAACTAGCATTTCTAGCGCCGTTGCCGGGATGGACTTTTAGTCTATCTTTTGTAACGACGTTAAGAGATGCCAACACTCACAGTTCCTCATGTGCGAGTTGGTTTGCTCTTTGGCTCTCTAGGATCCTCGGAACGAGAAGCTCGCCGCCGGGGACGTCGCGGTGTCCGCCGTCGTCGTCATCTCGTGCCTCTGCACCGTCCCTGTCGCCCAATCCTCTAGCCCCGTAGAGTCTCGGTGAGCCTCTGGACTTCCTTTTTCCTTTAGTTTCGCTGCTGTCGGCTCTCCGTGGCCGGGGCACATCAAGCCGCCACCGCCGAGCCGCCGGAGTAGGTGAAGAGTTCGTCTCCGGCTGGTTTTGGTCCGTTAGGGTCCGTAGATGTGCTGTGCTTGGGTTTGGTTGTCAGCCGGAGGCGCCTCCCTCGCCGGAGGAGTCGCCGGCGGTGGACCGACGCGTCGGGTGCGCGGGTGCGGTGCACGGGAAGAAGGAGGCGAGAGGGAGAAGACGGGACTGACGGGTGGGACTTGCCCGTCAGTGACCCGGAGGGAGAGAGCGTGAGCTGCGGGCGGGCGTGGGCTGGTTGGGCTGTGCCGTGCCTAGGTGGGCCGGTTCGGGCCAAATTTCCTTTTTCTTTTTCCTTGGAATTTCCAAGGGATTTCTCCGTTTATATTTCCTAGGAATAGTACTTCACTTTGTTAATTTCGTGTGAATTAATTTACTATTCTAAAAATTATGAAAATAATTGTGTATGCTCTCTGGAATATGTAGTATTTTATAAAAATATTAAAAATGGGTTTTGAACAATTTCTATAGTAACTAAAAATCAGCACATTAATTGATAAATGGAACTTTGATGATTTTTAATAAATTCCCTGTAAGTCTAAAAATCATGAAGATTTATTTGGTACTGTGTTAGGTCAATATCCATCTGTTGGTGAAGTTTAGTGTCAAATGGAAATAGTTTGATTCGTTTATTAATTACATGTTAGTTTAATGGATTAAAAAAAGAATAGGAAATGAAATAATTATTGAATGGTGTGATTTTTGGGTTGCATGAGATTCTAGGTCAAACTCCTTAATGACCTAGGGCATGTTGAATTAAAATAATCAGGTTTAACTGAATGTGTGTCTTGTTTGTTATTAAATTTTATCTGTCATTTCATGTGCATCGCATTCATGCATCTATTTTGCATGCGTATAGTGACCGAGAACTCTGAGGTGAAAGCTGAGTGTCCATCTGAGGAAGTTGCTCCAGAGATCGTGCAGGGTTTTGATATTTGTGGTACTGACCCAGACCCGACTACTCTACAGCATCCAAGACAAGCCCCGGTGCATTTGCCACTCTCCTTATTGTTTTAAAATATTTATCACTTGAGTTAATTAATTGCATTAGGTTAATAGGAGTTGAGTGACAACCAATTCATGCATTACCATCCTTGACTACTTGTCAATACCTGGAAACCGGATTATTTAAAAAGTTTTAAAAAATGCTTAGTCATGCTTAATGATTAGTTTTGCGAAATGCTAATTTTAAACTGTGATGATATACAGCAATTGAATCACTTTATGGGACTTGGCTATGTCCTTGTTGGTTGGCAGTGTTCCTAGCTAGTTCATTGTCATCAACGGGGATGGGTTTTCCCGCTTGGTTGGCCAACTATTTGGGTTAGAGTCCCAACTTTCGTCGCCATCGGGAAAGGGATGTGAAAACCGGGTAGTTACCAGTGTACTTGGGTTAGAGTTCCAATGCATGGTTTCTAACGAAAAAATATTAGGGGCCGTTCGTTGTCAGGCCTGCTGTGATCAAGACTTTGCAACTAGCCACATACTACGGGAAGCCTCTGACTCCGGTGGCTCCACTATTGGAACCGACAACCACGCACTGGGAGTGGAGAGATGGCGAGAGTAGCGTGTACCCTCGTGGCCGTCGTGCCTGGAGACGAGAGGAGTACTGTGCTCTCGGGTGGCAGCAGGACCGGTTCCGGGGTATGAAAAGCCGTGGTAGGTGGGGTTGGCATATGCAACCTTAAGTGCTACATATGCAGTGTAGATAGGGATCCCCAGCTAGGGTATTAATCGATTCGAATCGTCGTTGCTCCTCGGTTATGGAGACTGGATCCTCACACCTACAGTGAATAGTGGTTCGGAACTAGGATGTTTTGGAATGAAAAGGAAAGAATGATGAAGGGTATTTGGAAAGACTTAGAAGTGTAGTTGATGATTAACAATATTATGGAACCAAAATATTGAAATAGGATTAGCAATGCTTTTCTGCAAAACACTTTGACTCTTGCTCAAGCCTTACCTTGACTCCCCTCAGCCTGCATTCCTGAGTCTAATTTTACACCTTTTGTCAGGTAAGTCTTGCGGAGTACCCCAGTACTGAAGGTTTGTTAACCCGTTGCAAGTAGCCAGCAAGAGCCCGAGGTCTGTCTTGCTCCGTGCTGTGTCACTATTATCTACGGAAAACGAAGAGGAGTAAAGTTGAACCCGTGGGCTAGGTTCGTGTATTATCTATTTACCTTGTTGTACTATTGTTCTACCGCTACTGTTACCACTTTTAATTATGGTCTGTAATAACTGCACTTAATTTCTATTTGAACAACTGGTTTGTAAACTAAGTACTATTTAATCTTCCGCACTTTTACTCTGATGTATTTTGTTATGAAATGTTGTAATCCTGTAATGGCTTCACAATGGGATCCTGTCGGAGATAACGGGTGCTTATGTAGCCCTGGCAGAGCTGCCTAGGTCATCTGGAACACGGGCCCGGCTGGTAGATGTCATTAGTGGCGATGACAGGTGCCTGTGGGCCACGTGATTTAGGCGGTTCTGTTACAGTGAGCCAACCATGTAAGCCATTAGCTAGAGAGTCAATACCTTTACATAAAACAATTAAAATAATAACGAGGTAAAATGGCTATCAAGATATTCATGTAGAGGCCATAACAAATTAGCCGATCCAGCTTTAATAGTTTAATTAAAATAATGGGGTAGATCACGCGTATAGATCTACCTGAGCCTCAGATAAGCAGGGATCCACTAAGAATGGTCAAAAAGGCCGGCGGTCTTAGCTTCACCTCTTCAGCAGACATGCTAAGCCTGTGTCAACCTGGTCTAACAGGCCAGCGAGCGTCAACAGGCTTAACATGTCGTGCTAGCTTACCCGACGCCTAAATAGGTCTGCACGCGATCACTACTCGTGAAAGCATAGCTGCATCGACTGTTCAGCCGATACAGGGTCTGTGAAGTAGAACGCTTGGCGATGGCTAGATCCAATAACCACAAGCAGATCTAGTACGAATACAGAACTGGTCTAAAAGGCCCGCGGCTCTGCATCCGTCTAGATCGGCTCTTGTCAAGCCTCCACAGCAAATACAGAACTGGTCTAAAAGGCCCGCGGCTCTGCATCCGTCTAGATCGGCTCTTGTCAAACCTCCACAGCACGTACGAACAAGACTGCAAAAGGGATTAGTCGATAAAAGCAAGAAAGCAACCATCGTGATAGGATATAAGCATGAATAAAACACAGGTGAGTGCTTTCGTATAGATCTAAGGCCAATACTATGCAATCTTGATCGGGCAAGAAGATGTTATATAAATAAATAAACAGTAGAGAACTGATATCATCTTGGTAACTTGATGAATCTAACTAAGATGCCAATTTAGTTAGAGCCGATAACTAATTCATGCTCATTAACCAGCTTAATCTAAGGCTTCGTCCACCGGATGACGCTAAACATAGATTAATCAAGAAAATAAAGATGAATCAATAAATAATCCTTGTTCGATCTGAGCCCACGTCCACCGGATGACGCTAAACCCATGTCAAACAAGAATCAGCCTCGATCTACTATGCTCTCATGTCTACCGGATGATATTAAAGAAACAAAGTTTAGCGAGGCATGACGGTACTTTCAAGCAAGCCTGTGTCCACCGGATGACACTCAGCCCGTTCGAAGAAACTCGCCGAGATCTACTCTACTCCTACTCCTAAGGGTTTGGCCGGGGCCGAAAGTGTGTTGTATTGATGTTTGATTGATGATAGTTACAATGGCCGAGGGTTTATATTTATACCTTGGGCTAACAAGATAGAGTCCTAGTTGAATTACAACTCGAAACAAATATGAAAACTAACAAACTCTTCTATTTTAAAGGTAACTTGGAGTCCAATCTTTCTCTTCCCTGAACGGACTCCGAACGTGATCGCTTCTCGGTGTCAAAGACCCACGCTGATGTCATCCATTGATCGATTCCGTCTTTGACCGCGTCTTCCTTTCCTCAGCCCAACACCCGATCTGGGATTCAATCGGCTATCTTAGCCTTCGTCTGATCGACTCCACTCCCAAAATCGGCTATTTGCTCCTGAAATCGGCTATCTGTTCTCGGTCCAAATTTTGGTGTAAACAGTCAGTCTCCTTGAGCTGGTGCATTCCTCCTCTCTTGCGGGTCAGGGCTTGTTCTTCATTCCAACTCTGGTTGGATGCCATCTTCTCCGCAAGGGTGGTAGCTTGCTCAATGGTGAGTGACAGAAAAGCTCCTCCAGCAGCAACATCCATCGTCTCACGGGTGTTGGTAGCCAACCCATGGTAGAAGGTCTGCATAAGCAACCAATTCTCCATCCCGTGGTGAGGACATTCTGAGACGTAGTCATGAAAGCGTTCCCATGCTTCCGGGACAGATTCATCGTGCTGTTGCTGAAAGCTAGTGATCTTCCCTCTGAGAGCATTCCTCTTGCCCACAGGGAAGAACTTTGCTAGGAAGGCAGTGGAGCAGATATCTCATGTACTGTTGTTAACACCAAATTTTGGGCTGGGAGCCGATAGCCGATACCAGAGGAAGATAGCCGATTTCGGAAGCAGATTCTGTCCAGCGGAAGGAAGGAAATAGCCGATTGCACGGTGAATCGGTTATCGGGCCAAGGTGACAGGAGGCGCGCAGCGTCAGTATTGATGACGTCATCCAGAGTCCGCGTCGCCAGGATGCGATCACGATCGGAGTCCGTTATGAAAAGGGAAGGTGGGACTCCAAGTTACCTTAGATATAGGATAGTTTGTTAGTTTCCTTATCTATTGATGAGTTGTAATTCGACTAGGACAATATCTACGCTCAGGGTATAAATATAAGCCCTCAACTATTGATTTAACAACAACATCAATACAACACAACTTTCGGCTCCGGCCAACAAACCCTAGAGTCAGTCGAGTCTGGCGAGTTACTTCATCCAGGCTGGGTGTCATCCGGTGGACGCAGGCTTGCTTGTAAGTATCGTCAACCCCCTGTTAAACTATGTCTTTTTAGCGTCATCCGGTGGACGTGGAAGCATGGCGGACCAGGGTCCTTGCTAAGCTCTGTTTCTTTGGCGTCATCCGGTGGACGCGGGAAGTATAGTGAGTCAAGGATGATTCACGCTGGTTTACTCGATTAATCTGGGTTAACCGTCATCCGGTGGACGAGATGCAGATTAGGACGGTTTTCACGCGCGGATTAGTTATCGATTCGTGTTTGTTTGCTTGATTAATCTATTAGTTAATGTTATCCGGTAGACAGGCTATAGATTGTGATAGTTTGCACGCATGGATTAGTTATCGGCTCTAGCTAAATATGGCAATTTAGTTAGATTCATTAAGTTATCAAGATGTTATTTGTTGTTTATTGTTTATTTATCAATATAACATCTCTCTGCCCGATCAAGATTGATAGATTTGGCTTTAGATTTATTTGAATCTGATCGTCGTTTATACTTTCTTATGCTTATTTTACCATGATGATCGGTTCCATGCTTACATCGGCTAATTCCCTATCAATCTTGTTCGTTACATGTTGTGCGTTCGGTGCCAGTCGAGACATAAGTGGTTCTGAGGTTATCGTAAGTCTTATTTTCGTGTCCTTGTTTAAGTTAAACTGAGTGTCATCCGGTGGAACAGGTTTAACCTAAACAAGTCTCGCTAGATTAGACTTGCTTTAATTTGAGGTCTGTTTATGACTACGATAGCATTCGTTCGTGCTTCATGGACCCTGCATCGGCTAAAGAGCCGATTCAGTTATGCTTTCACGAATAGATCGTGCATATGGACTTATTTGGATATCAAACGGTCTAGCTTTATTTGCCGGGTTTGTCAAAGCCCGCTGGCCGTTAGACCAGGTGAACGCAGATTTGGTGAACTTAGAGAAGAGGGTTTACTAAAGCCGCCGGCCTTCTAGACCAGCTTTAGTGGATCTCTGCTCGTCTGATGCACAGATTAGATCTATACGCGTGATCTATTTTCTTTTATGCGCATTAACTGAATTAGATCGGCTAGCACGTTATTATCTTCATATGAGTATCCTAGTAGCCGTTTTACTTCATTATTATACTATCGGTTCATAACATGACGGAATCGGCTTTCTAGTCGATATCCGATCGCACTGGCTCTTTGAGCCGTACAGTTGGAACTATCTGAACTCACCAGTTAGTTCCGCCTTGGGTTACTGATTATATCTGTTTGCGAGAGCTCTATTGCTTTCAAGAGTCGTTTCCGGATTCGCTGGTGTGTTGGGCTTAGGGAACCACTTTTTGCGCCAACACACTTTTTGGCACGCCCGGTGGGACCATTCACTGAAGACCATGGCAAAAGGGAAGACCGCGGCAGATGGCTCCTCCAAGGATGACGGTGTCCTCAGAGTTAGGATCGAAGATCTTAACGAGGAGGACGCGTCAGTGCTGAACAAGATCGTTGAAGAATTCGCTGATGCCTGCCTGCTTTCATTCAGCAAGCAGCGCGATGGCTCCATAGTGAAGAAGAATGCATTCCCAAGGTGGATCATGGACGGCCATTCTGATAAATCTGAAGAGGAGTGCAAGGCCGACATCAAACAGATGCTGGAAGAAGCGACCTGGGAGGCCGCCTATTTAGCAGTCGGCCACCATCACAAATCCTTCCTACAGACATTCTATAACATCATGAAGACCGTCCTCAAGCGGCAGGATTGGGAGTCTTTGGGTCCGGTTTACTTCAACATACCCGCGGAAGACGCGGATCCAAAAGCAGTGGCAGGGACCTCCAATTCCTCACCGCAACAGCCGAGCCAGCCGAAAGCGCCAGTGCAAGGTGCCATGGCGACCGGTTCGGCTCAAAAAATAGCAGCTTCTCCCAGATTATACAAAGATCATACTCCGGAGGAGATCGCCGCTTTCATTCAGGCCATCGGGCAGACGGTGAACTCGATGAACTCATCAGCGGTGAACCCGGCGCCTAGAAATACGCGGCGGCGGACACGGCCAACCCTAATCCTAGATACCATGAGGGGATTACATATCAAGACCTTTAGGCAGCGCCGCATCCGGGGTACGCCCAGATGCCCAACAATCAGCTGCTGGAGCAGATGAGTGCCATGCTCCGTGATACATTCGGTTTGCAGCCGAAGACTGGGACTGGAATCAAGTACAGACGTCCTTACCCCAAGTGGTACGACCGAGTGACGTTGCCGCCCAGGTATCGCTTGCCCGACTTCTCCAAGTTCAGTGGGCAGGACGACATCACCACCATGGAACACATCAGCCGCTACCTGACTCAGCTCGGCGAAGCTTCATATGAGGTAGCTCACAGGGTCCGGCTTTTTCCGCTATCACTGACAGGGCTGGCGTTTAGTTGGTTCGCGTCCATGGAGCCTGGCTCGATTCAATGTTGGGAAGATCTGGAGACCAAGTTCCATAATTACTTCTTCTCTGGCACCGGGGAGAAAGACATCACAGATCTCACCAACATGCGCCAAAGGCCGAATGAACTTGGATCGGCTTTCATCAGGCGATTCAGGGAAACCAGGAACATGTGTTACTCTTTGAAACTGAACGACAAGCAGCTCACCAAGATAGTGGTCAGTGGGCTGCTCCCACACGTCCAAGAAAAGCTGGTGGGCACCAACTTCAACAGCATCAGCGAGGTGATGCAGAGGGTGGCCGCATTAGAGCAGCAGGCCCAGAGCTTCAAGAAGGAATCGAAATACAAGCAGTCGGCTTACGTCTGTAATTCCGACTCAGAGGATGGGGAGAACGAAGAAGTGGCCGCTGTTGAGCTCAAATGGGGTACAAAGCCCATGGCCGTGCCGAAAGGTTGGAGCGCGGAAGATCAATACGACTTTGACACGCGCAAGCTGGACAAGCTCTTCGACCTGTTAGTCAGCGCGGGCCACATCACCTTCCCGGCTGACTACGTCAAGCCATCTCCTGAAGATTTGCAGGGGAAACCGTTCTGCCAATACCACGGCCTCACCTCACACTCCATAAACAACTGCCGCAATTTCAAAGCAGCAATCCAGAATGCCATTAGGCGCGGCCTGTTGAAATTTGAGGCCCCTCCCAAGGGGAAGATGAAGATCGACAAATTCCCATTCCCGAAGGGGCAGAACATGGTTCAGATCGCAAACCCAGCCAAGGTAAAGGTGTTGACCTCCGAACGGGCCAAGAAGAACTCCTCGGTTGATACCGATGCACAGATCACAGCTGAGGAGCTGGCGCTGATCAAAGAAAGGAGGGAGCAGAACCAGAAGCAGCCGGAGAAGGGAGAGTCTAGCGGCACCAAGAGCAGGAGGCCCACGCACCAACATCTCTTGAATAAGTGGCGGCGTCAGAAAGAGAAGGACCATCAGAGGTAGCTGTAGCGCGAAGAGGAGGAATACCGCAGGTGGCTCCGCGAGGAAGAAGAGGCGCGCTATCACGAAGAAATGGCTCGCCGCTGGGAAGGTGAGGAGGATCATTGGCATTGCCTATTCTTCCGACACTGCTGGAACGAAGGCTTGAAACTGCCAACGTTGCGCAATTGTCCAGAGTGCAGCGATCAGTACCGAGAGTATAGGAAGTCTCAGGTCAACCGCCGATCCGTGCATCAAAGGCTAGGGAGCCCCCGTAGCCCGCGGGATCGGCGTGAAAAAAGGGACCTGCGTGATCGGCTTGATGAGGCGGTGGTTGAACGCAAACAGCCGGTTTGGCAGGAGAACCAGTGGTGCCCGGAAGATCTAACTAGAAGCCAAAGGCGCCGGGTGCAGCGGCTCAGGAACAGGGAGCTCCAGGCTGAGGGGCGCGCCAAGCAGGTGTGGCGCGAAAAGCCTTCACAAAGTAATGGAAAAGCTGTAGCCAACGCACAGATGGTGTTTGTGCTACCTGCAGAGTTCAGAGCCAAGAAGTACGATACCGATTCTGACTCAGACGATTCGGGATCAGTAGAAGGAGTGGCCAAGTTAGTGCTCGCACAGCAAGCTACTTTTGACAAGCCGACCAAGAATCGACATCTGAAAGCCCTCTACCTCAAAGGTTATGTTGACGGCATGCCCATGACGAAGATGCTGGTGGACGGCGGCGCCACGGTCAATCTCATGCCTTACACCACATTCCGCAAGCTGGGCAAGGGTCCCGATGATCTGATAGAAACCGATCTGATGCTCAAGGATTTCGGGGGCAATTCTTCCAACACTTGGGGGGCAATCAACGTCGAGCTGACAATGGGCAAGAAGACACTGCTCACCACCTTTTTCATGATCGATAGTAAGGGTGCCTACAGCTTGCTGCTCGGACGCGATTGGATTCATGCCAACTGCTGCGTGCCATCCACCATGCATCAGTGCCTCATTCAGTGGCATGGCGATGAGGTCGAAGTGGTCCCGGCCGACGACTCGGTCAGCGTGGCGACGGCGGATGCCGCGTACTGGGAAGCTGGGGATCATGACTGTTTCTCTGGCAAGGTTTGGGGAGGAGGCTCCATCAAGGTCAGTGATGAGAGTCAACAGCCGATCAGGGCAATCGGCTCTGAGTCTTTTTATTAAATGGAGAACCCGATCGACGGTACAGAGGGTAAGTTGGGGCAAGGATTCACGTTGGCCGACAAGCTCGAAGAAGTAGATGTTGGACCCGGCGACAGGCCAAGGCCGATGTTTATTGCCGCCAACCTAGACCCGGATTTCAGGCAGGAGCTGATTCAACTGCTGAAGAAGTACAAAGATTGCTTCGCCTGGGAATATTATGAGATGCCTGGATTGGACAAATCTATTGTTGAGCATAGACTACCTATCAAGCCGGGGTTTCGGCCACACAAGCAGCCTCCACGTCAGTTTAGAGACGACGCTCTACCCGACATTAAGGCCGAAATCACGAGGCTGTTAGAAGCCAAGTTCATTCGAGCTTGCCGATATGCCGAGTGGATATCGAACATCGTCCCTGTGTACAAGAAAAATGGTAAATTGCGAGTCTGCATTGACTTCAGGGATTTAAATAGAGCTACATCGATGGATGGCTACCCTATGCCAATAGCCGATATACTGGTAGACTCGGCTGCTGGGCACCAGGTTATTAGCTTCATGGATGGCAATGCTGGTTATAATCAAATTTTTATGGCTGATGAAGACATCCCGAAGACTGCTTTCAGGTGTCCTGGTGCGCTTGGTTTGTTCGAATGGGTGGTCATGACGTTTGGTTTGAAGAATGCCGATGCAACTTATCAGAGAGCTATGAATTACATATTTCATAAGTTGATCGGCAAAATCGTTAAAATCTATATAGATGACGCGGTGGTGAAATCCAAGAGCTATAAAGATCACCTGGCCGATCTGAGGGCCACTCTAGAGTGCACAAGGAGACATGGTTTGAAGATGAATCCTAACAAGTGTGCATTCGGCGTGTCGGCTGGCGAATTCCTGGGATTCATGGTCCACCGCAAAGGGATAGAGATCGGCAGCAAGAGCAAGAAGGCGATCGATGAACTTGTACCTCCAACCAACAAGAAGGAATTGCAATCTTTGCTCGATAAGATTAACTTTATCAGAAGGTTCATCGCCAACTTATCAGAGAAGGTGCTGCCGTTCTCGCCATTGTTGAAGCTCAAGAATGATCAAGAGTTCAAATGGGGTGACGTGCAACAGAAGGCTTTTGACGAAATCAGAGAATACATGAAAACTCCACCTGTCTTAGTACCGCCACGGACAGGGAAGCCCTTTAAATTGTACGTGACGGCCGAAAGCCATACTATTGGATCGGCCCTTTTTCAAGAGTTTGAAGGGAAAGAGAGAGCAGTTTTCTACCTGAGCAGGCAGCTCCTTGACCCTGAGACAAGATATACACAGACCGAGAAGTTGTGCTTGTGCCTATTCTATTCATGCACCAAGTTGAGGCACTACCTGCTTGCCTCGGAGTGTGTGGTGGTATCCAAGGAGGATGTCATCAAGCACATGCTTTCGATGCCAATTTTAAATGGTCGGATTGGCAAATGGATCCTGGCGCTCTCAGAGTTTGACTTGAGGTTCGAATCGGCTAAGGCAGTCAAAGGCCAGGTGATAGCCGATTTCATCACACAGCATCACGGAGGATCGGCTAATGTAGCGGATATAGCGCCATGGACTATGTTCTTTGACGGCTCTTCGTGCAAGCAAGGTGGTGGCGCCGGAGTAGTGCTCATCTCGCCGCGGGGTGTGCGCTTTGAGTATGCTTTCCAGATCGGGCCGATTATCACAAACAATCAGGCTGAATATGAAGCCGCGTGGAAAGGTTTTCAGCTTCTACATGAAGCAAAAGCCGATGCAGTTGAAGTATTTGGCGATTCACAACTAGTCATCAACCAATTGCTCGGCCTGTATGACTGTAAAGACGAGATACTCAAAGGCTACTATGATCAGTGCCTGGCTCTCATCAAGAAGTTCATGACGGTATCTCTCTGTCACATCCCCAGGGCCCAGAACCAGGAAGCTAATCGGCTGGCGCAGAACGCGTCGGGTTATCGGCCGATGCAGGAGATTTGTAACAGCGAGCAATCAGCTGATGACTGGAGGGGCGAGATAGCAGGTTACCTGGCAAATCCTTCACAACGGGTCAACAGGAAGCTAAGGTACAAAGCCACCAAGTACGTGTTGCTGGATGGTCAATTATATTACAAGACTGTTGAAGGAGTGCTGCTCAAATGCCTGGGGACAGAGGAATCAGTGAAGCTGATGAGCGAAGTACACGATGGAGTCTGTGGTGCACATCAATCGGCTCACAAGATGAAGTGGATCATCAGGAGGACTGGTTACTATTGGCCTACGATGCTGGAAGATTGTTTCAAATATTATAAAGGGTGTCAAGAATGCCAGAAGTTCGGGAATATACAGAAGTCTCCAGCCTCTGCTATGAATCCTATAATCAAGAACATGGCCGTTTAGAGGATGGGGTATTGGTCTAATCGGCCAAATCTACCCACCATCGAGCAAGGGTCACAAATGGATCCTGGTGGCGACTGATTACTTCACCAAGTGGGTAGAAGCCATTCCTTTGAGGAACGCCACTTCAGCTGACGTGATCGAATTTGTAAAGGAGCACATTATTTACAGGTTTGGCATACCTCAACGATCACAACCGATCAGGGGACAATGTTCACTTTAAAGGAGTTTATGACCTTTGCCGACGACATGGGCATCAAGATTTATAATTCATCGCCGTATTATGCCCAGGCCAACGGACAAGCAGAAGCCTCCAATAAAATTTTGATCAAGGTCATCAAGAAAAAGATTGAGCAGAACCCCAGAAAATGGCATTTGCATCTGAGCGAGGCGCTATGGGCATATCGCATGGCACAGCATGGATCGATTAAAGCTTCACCTTATGAGCTAGTCTATGGACACGCTGCTGTCTTGCCATGGGAGATTCAGTCTGAGACACGGCGCGTCACGTTGCAAAACAAGCTTACAGCCGGTGAATACAAAGACATTATGATGGACAGTCTAGAAGATTTGTACTGTCATCGGCTTAGGGCTTTGGAATACATTGAAAGGAACAAGGTACGGGTGGCCAAGTATTATAACACTAAGGTAAGAAGCAAGAGCTTCACCGAATCCGAGCTAGTATGGAAAGTCATTCTGCCTATTGGTACGAAAGATAGCCGATTCGGTAAGCGGTCGCCAAACTGGGAAGGCCCGTATCGTGTGGTTGAGTGCGCCCCGGGTAATGCTTACATCCTTGAGGATTTAGAAGGACAGAAACTCGCCAGGGCCATCAACGGGAAGCATCTGAAGAAATACTACCCTAGCATCCCAGTTGGGGGGTGATAGCCGATTCATGTGAATCTGGCTCTAACAGCTGATGCCGTGTAAACGGGTCGCCTTCAGGACAAAAAATGGCCGACATCGTAGTAACGAGTCGCCCTTAGCACAAAAATGAAATACCCTCGATGGGGTGTAACAGCCGATGCGACAAGCATCGCCTTTAGAGCAAAAAATAAAAACAAAATATACAGCCTTGCAGATTGGATTGTTTCAGGCATAACAAGTTCAGAAGTATCATATATATCAGAATGCCTAATACAATCTAGTTTGGATTATTGACGCCATCCCGGATCACGTCCTCGGCGTCGACGGACACGGAGAGACCGTCGGCATGAGGAACGAAGGCAACCATCAGCATGCCGAACTCCTCCATGTCTTGGCCTACCCGGATCCTCGGTTCGACGTTCTCCAGCACGATGCCGGAGTTGATCTGGGCGGCGGCCAGAGATCCCGCGGCACCATGACGGACGCCGCTCATCGCCACCTGGCGGACGCGGTGGTGCACGTCCGCAAGCTGCTCCACCTGCGTTTGGCCCCGCGCGCGGAGGACGTTGGTGGCACTCGCCGCGGCCACGCGCAGTTCATGCAGCTGCGCCGTCAGGGCTGCATAAACAAGAAAGGTCAGTGCTGGAAAACACGCCGTGCACGCCATTGGACAAAGCGAGAGATTACCTGCCACGGCGGCCTGCGACTCCGCGAGGTTGGCCCGCGCCTCCGCCAAATCGATGTTGGCGGCAACGAGCGCGACGGCCTAGTCCTCATTCTCCTTCTCCAGCCGGCCGGCTTCTTTGGTAGCCTCGGAGTAGAGATTGCGGTACCGCACCATCTCATGGTGGAAGTGGCGGCCGTCGGCGGCAGTGTAGGAGTCGCGGGAACTCGAAGATGATTCCGAGTTCGATCCTGCTCCGGAGGTGGTGCTGCGAGTCGGAGCGTGATGGAGGTTCGGTTGTGGCGCCGTGCGACGCATCGAGGAACTGGCGCCGATCGGTGCACCGGAAGGCAGATGGAGCAGGGGACGTTGGCTGAAAGAAACCATTAGATCAGGCACCCACATTTAGCCAGATTTAAAGATTGGCGAAAAGGGTGAATAAGATACCTGCTATGGACTCCCCGTCCGCTGACTTGCATCATACGCCTGATTGGAGCCCTTACAGGAGCAGAGGGCCCGGCGGCGTCACCAGCGGCGGGGGTTTCCGGGGCGGCCGTCCCAGTTGCAGGAATAGCGTCACCATCCGCCAGGGCTGCCCGAGGAAGATCAGCACCGGGGGCAGGGGTGTTCAGGCCGGCTAAGGAGCCAACAATGCCGCTGACGAAAGATGGCCGATGACTGCGGAAACAGATCGAATCAGACAGAAATAGCAAGGAGATGGTAGGCTGACGGTTGAACTTACCCTAACGTCTGCTTGATTCGGGCGACGCTGGTCCAGATGCGGCGGATGCTCCGTTCCATCTCGTCGCCGTCGGCGGGCTCAGACGCCGGGCGCTTCCCACGGTCTCCATTGCCGGCCATGGTCGTGAATGAAGATTGAGAGAGCGGAAGCGAAGTAGATACAAGGAGGCGGCCGGAAGAGTTGGTCGGTGAGACGGATACGATGGCGTGTGACAGTGCCTCGAGTCTGACAACTATTTAGAAGACAGCACGGGCACCGAGGCGGTTTCTTTGGGAAGCGAGACGGCACGGCGGATCTTAGGTTGCGGTTAATCCGCGTTTCTTGGATCCGAAACAGTTGCCAAATCAGGGAGACGTAGCGCCGCCGTCAGTTGTCGCACACCGATCGGGTCTTTGGATCAGGCTGCCTAGCCGATCCTATTGTGAGTGCCCACAAGCCGATTTGTAGTGAATCAGGCTGAGGGGTTAATTCTAAGGTAAAGCAGAACAAAGCCGATGCTAAGAAGCAGGCCCGTAAGCTGATTCGTGTGTAGAACGGATCAGGCTGAGTAATCGATTCTAAGGTACAATGCAAGCCTGAGAGCCGATTCGCATGCAGAAACGTATCAGGCTGAACAAAGTCAATTCGAAACAGGACAAAGCCAATATTAAGGTATGAAATCAAAGGCAGATCAGGCTAAATTTTCAAACTCAGGGTGAAACAGCACGAAGACAAAGTTGCAAATGGAAAAGAACATGCCAAGTAGTACACCCATCATGTTACAAAGTTAATAAAGATCGGATCAGTTCTACTAATTCAGCACGGGGCGCATGGCCAGCCTACAGCAATTGTTGATCTTGGTTTTCAGTGGACTGCAACAGGTCCAGACGTTGGCATGTCTTCCTGCCTGCAATGACCAAGCTGCTGATTTCCTTCTTTTTCTGGGAGAGCTCGATCGTGCTGGTGGAAATGGTGATTTCGTGCTCACTGATAGCCTACTCAACTACTTCCAGTTCTTTTCTCAGCTGGTCTTGTCTCGTTTTCAATGTCTCTAGTTCTGTTTCGGCTGTGCTGATTGAAGATTTGAGCAGCCTGGCTCGATCGGCTAATCCGGTGGCCTCTTGTCTGTTGGCCGATTTGTTGCTCCTCAGCTATTCAAGCTCTGCCAGGTTCCCATGAGCAGTGATAATCTCTGATGCTGTAACTTTAAGATCACCAAGTCTCTGCAGGGATTTCAAGGCTGTCACATTGGGTTGCGGCTCGACAAGTTCGATTATTTGATCAACCAGTCCGGGATTGGAGGCCAGAGCAACTAGATCACCCTCTAGGTGGGGTAGAAGTGCACTCAGCCGATTGTTGAAATCTGGCTCTGAAAGTTTCTCGGAGGAGGAGGCAAGTTCGTCTCTATCACAGAATTCTTCTATGTCGAATGAATAGCCGGGAGACGAAGGCTTCGGTACCTGCAATACATACATTCTCTCATCAGAAAAGGTACAATATAGATTAATTGTTTTCTGGCAGAGACAGGATACCTGAATGAGGCCTGAGGGTTGTAGGGTTGATGCCGATGTTGCATGTTCGACTAAGGCAGTTTTGTCTCTTGCGGCATGCGGATCCTCAGCTGTCATTGTCTCAGGCAGATGGGTCTCTGCAAATCGGAAGTAAGAGCAGTATGGAAGCAAGGATAATTGCTAACGGCCGAATAGGAGTTACCTGGATTCCTCTCAGGGGAGACTCCTCTTCTTCAAGGTTCGCCCAGACTTCGTCGGAAGGGCTGTTCGGTTGTATTTTTGAAAAGAAGATTTGGCCAATCAGGGCATTTGCGTCGAGGAAAGAAAAGCCCAACGAGTAATACCTGAGTTTTGGCTCCTTCTTCTTGGATCCCTTCTTCTTGAGCAGCTGACTCCTCATGGCCGATGGATTCTGGTGGTTCTTTGGCCTGTTTCTCTCCCAAGGTATCTTGAATTGGCTGGGGTTTCACCTGGTAGAAAGCCGATTTAAGAGTCGGAGCATAATGCAGTAAAGGAAGATGCTACTTCTGGATACCTGAACTTTTCTTATCGAACGGCGTTTCTTGGGTGCTTGCTTTTGAAGCTGAGATGTAGCTGGCCGTTTTGAAGCAGAAGGGGGCGTCAGTACAGCAGGGCCTAGCATTAATTGTCGCAGCGTCGGTGCTCGAGAACCTAGCCTCGCTGTCGGACAAGGGGGATAGTATTCCACTCGCTCTGGTGGATTGGATGATGGGTTCTGCGAGAAACATCTATTAGGTAACATGTTTGACTAAAGCCGTTTTTACTGGAATCAGCTGAGAACACTTACTGCTCGGGAAGATTGGAAGTTCGAGTCCAGGACTCTGCATTTGTCGTGGACAGTCTGGCAGAACAAGTGAGCGTGCCATCGCTGCCTCCAGTCATCAAAACTCTGATGGGTGATGCAGATTTGATTCCACGGCTTCGGCGAGAATGTGGGCAGGTTTGCTCCGAGTTGAAAAATTCTGCCGGCCTGCAGGAGCTCTGTAATATTCTCCCTGGGTTTCAAGGTATTCAAGAAAGGGAGCCGAGGGGGCAATTGGCCAAAGCCTAGCTGCCTTGCCGCTATATTTGGGTGATAAAATTCATAAGAGGGATAGCTAGTTGGCTTGCCGCTCGCGCTCCGAAGGTGTTTGAAATCTACTGGAAAGGCACAAGGTTTTATGATTGCATTCAAGATTCTGATAGCCTCATCATCAGAGCACCCATTGTTGAACTTGAAGCTGGAGGGCGCTGGAAATTCATCTTCATCCTCATAGGGGAACCAGGTAGTAACCTTTGGTCCCAAGCCCCTGTATAATGTTTCCAGCATGTTGCCCTTTGAAGTTGGGATGGTTATGGCAGAAGCAGCTTCACCACAACTTTGACAGCCTCTGGTTTTCGGATCCTCCTCCTCTGAGTACTCGGTGGATGGAAAGTTGAGGCCCTGGAGTTGTGTTCATACCAGCTTATGCAGATACAGGTTGAGCCATAACTGTACTAGCCACCAAGGGCCTGTTATGCATTGTACTTCTTCACTTATAATCAAGGAACTGAACACCCGGTTCATAAGCCTGTATGCTGCACCCAACAGGAGTTTGCCCAGGGGGTTGGAGTGCCCTTGAGCCAGTTTCTCTGCTAAGACCCGATAAGGGTGAAAGGTCCTAAATGGCTAGAGGGGGGGTGAATAGCCTATAAAAAATCTACAAACAACACTTCACAAGCCGATTAGTAACAATAGCAAGCTTTGCAAAGCACTAGCTCTAAACTACACTATGCAAGCCAACTAGACAAGTATACTACACTATGATCTCTAGTTCACACTCAAAGACTATGTTACTACTTTACACCACTCTTAAGTGAGCAACTAACTAACAAGCTACACAAAAGAGAAATACACAAATGTAAAGAGTAAAGGTGATTTCAATACCGCCGGTGAAGAGATGATATGAAGTCCAATATAACCAATCAATCACATATAAGGGAAATCCTCGGTAGAGAGATGACACAAGATTTTTTACCGAGGTTCACTTGCTTGCCGGCAAGCTAGTCCTCGTTGTAGCGATACACCCACTTGGAGGTTCACGCGCTAATTGGCATCACACGCCAAACCCTTCTCAAGGGTGCCGCACAACCAACACAAGATGGGGATCCACCAAGCTACGAGCAATCCACTAAAGATGCCTTTCGCGATCTCCCGCGGGGATAGGCTCAAGAACCCCTCACAACTTCACCGATCGGAGGCGGAGACAATCACCAACTCCCCTCAACGATCCTCGCAGCTCCAAGCCGTCTAGGAGTCGGCAAACTCCAAGAGTAACAAGAGAAACCGCTGCGAAATACCACTACCAAGTGCCTCTAGATGATCTCAATCAATGCAATGCACTTGATGCTCTCCAAACTCACCACATGATGAACACAATCAAGTAGGATGAGTGAGAGTGGAGTGGGAAGGCTCACAAGTATGTTATGATGTTTAGGAGTGCCAAGAGATACTCCCCAAACCGGCCAAGTCGCTATTTATAAGCCACACACAAAGAACTAGCCGTTTAGAGTTCACTGCGTACCGTCGGACTGTCCGACGGCCCGAGCGTCGGACTAATCCGCATGGTCCGACGCCTCGGATGAACGCCACGTGTCACTAGCCGTTTGAAGTCGAACGTTGGATCACAACGGCTATTTCCTTGCGCCAAAACGACCGTCGGATGGTAGGCCGTCGGACCAAATCTCACGGTCCGACGCACTACACGTATCCACCGTCGGACTCTAAAACAACAGGCCGTCGGACTAAAACTCGCCAGCGTTCGACGTTTCCAGAGAGCTCCCCGAGCGCTGAAAACCGTCGGACGTTGGTCCGACGCTCACCGTCGGACTAACGCCGAGAGTCCGACGCTCTCAGAGCTCGCCACGTGTTATCTCTCGCACGAACTGCACCATCGGACTCTTCGGCTAATGGTCCGACGCTCAGAGACTAAGCGTCCGACGCTCACAGCAGTGTTAGCCATCGGACCGAAGACATTGGTCCGACGCTCTGAGACTCTACGGTCCGACGCTCTGTTTTCTCAGGATTTTCACTCAAACCTTTCACCCTTTGTTCCCATGTGCTAACACCAATTGTTCTACACCTTGTGCACGTGTGTTAGCCTTTTCAAAAGAGTTTTCCACGGGTCAAGTTAGTGTCACTAGCATCTATATGTGTATGCAATGATCATGAACACCTAGTGGCACTTGATAACCGTATTTCATCAACGATTTCGCCCCTCTTAATAGTACGGCTATCTATCCTTAATGTGATCACTCCCTCTATGGAGTCTTGATCACCAAAACCAAAAAAGCTCCTATTGGTTATACCTTTGCCTTGAGCTCCCGGTTTCTTATCAACTTCCTTCTCATCTCTTGATGGACCTTGTGGACACTTATGATGATGGACTTACACCATTTGCATGGATGCCGTCAATAGGGCTTTCTCCTTTGTTGATGGACTTACACCATTTTCATGGACGCCGTCATTGCCCTTCACTTGTGACCTCCACCGACCCGGTCCTTTGCTCCATCTTGCCATTTTCTAATCAATTCTCATGAAACACTTAGAGCAATCGTTAGCAAACTAGGTTTCATCAATTACCCAAAACCAAACATGGGCTTTCAATCTCCCCCTTTTTGGTAATTGATGACAACCTTCACAAAGATATGAAATGAAAACTAAGTTTGCACTTTGGTAGTATTAGCTCCCCCTACATATGTGATTCCTTGTGTTTGGTTCAATTTTTCACATATGCATGAATTTGAAAGTTTGGGTGAGCTACTACTATCAAATGATGCTAAGGTATATAGAATGGACCTTTGAAGCGTGATACCATCGGAGTTGCGGAAATATACCATCCTTAGCACCATTGTTTACTAGTCATGCATCACAAACTCAAACTACCTCGTGAGATCAACATTTAAGTAAAAGAGGTACTTTGTATGGCATATAAGTCCTATGCATGCTAGTTTGTCAAATCACTATTCAAATCCTATTTCTAAGCATTTCATCAATTCAAACAAATATAGGAATTGAAGTTTTGACAATGCAACATTTCATATGTTAATGCATACACAAATGCAACAACTTATTCATGAGCTTGCTCCCCCTACTTGTGTGCTTTCAAATTTTTAATTGACCCCTTTCCTCTCTTATCTTTGTGACTTTCTTCTCCCCCTTTGTCAACAATCACCAAAAAAATGGTGCAAATTATGGGAATATCAAGTCAATAAATGGGGTTTAGTTCTTTTACACATTGGTTCAATCTAGATCACTTGCCCAGAATATGTAACTAAGTTTGATCCAAGGACAAGCTTCTTCACACCTCACTAGTAGGGTTATCTTGACCATGTGAAGTTACACATCATGAGCTCATGTTCTAGATTTAACTTAGGTTTGCAAGCCCATCAATATGTCATATGCTACCACTTGATCATACAAGCAAAAAGAACAAAAGTGGTACCATATATACATGAAAGCATTTGATTTTTTATGAATGAGCCTATAACATGCATTTTATGTCTACATGAACTAGACAAATCCTTATCAAGGTATGAATGCCATGTCAACCAATTTTACCTTGCTTTAGTCGAAGGAGAGGAATGTCATATAATGTAGGGTGCTTTTCACTTCATGTTGGAGTAGTCTAGTATGTTTAGCTCATTTCTCAACTTGCAGAATCTTGACTCATCAAGTGGCTTGGTAAAGATATCCGCTAATTGATCTTCGGTGCCAACACTTTCAATTGCAATGTCCCCTTTGATTTGGTGATCTCTAATGAAGTGATGCCTTATGTCAATGTGCTTTGTTCTTGAATGCTGCACGGGGTTGTTGGTTAGCTTGATAGCACTCTCATTGTCACAAAGCAAAGGCACTTTCTTGTATTTCAATCCAAAATCACTCAAAGTTGCCTTCATCCAAAGCAATTGTGCACAACAACTTCCGGCACTAATGTACTCCGCTTCGGCCGTTGAGAGAGCAACACTATTTTGCTTCTTTGAAGACCATGATACAAGTGACCTTCCAAGCAATTGACAAGTTCCACTAGTGCTCTTTCTATCCACTTTGCAACCGGCATAGTCGGAGTCCGAATATCCAATAAGCTCAAAATTGGACCCCTTAGGATACCACAACCCAACATCTTGTGTGCCCTTCAAATACCTCAATATTCTCTTTGCGGCTTTCAAATGACTTTCTCTTGGTGAGGCTTGAAATCTTGCACACATGCACACACTAAACATGACATCCGGTCGAGATGCGGTCACATAAAGGAGACTTCCAATCATTGATCTATATAGCTTTTGATCTACCATTTTGCCACTATCATCCAAGTCCAAATGCCCATTAGTTGCCATAGGAGTATTCATGGGCTTTGCATGTTCTAATCCAAATTTCTTCACCATGTCCCTTATGTACTTTCCTTGACTTACAAATGTACCATTCTTCATTTGCTTAACTTGAAGACCAAGGAAGTAGCTAAGCTCACCAATCATGGACATTTCAAACTCACTTGCCATCATATTTCCAAATTCTTCACAAAAATCTTGATTTGTTGATCCAAATATAATATCATCCACATATATTTGCAACACAAATAAGTCATTACCAAGCTTCTTAGTGAAGAGAGTTGTATCAACCTTTCCCATTTTGAACCCTTTTGAGAGCAAGAAATCTCTCAATCTCTCATACCATGCTCTAGGTGCTTGCTTCAAACCGTACAATGCCTTTCTTAGCTTGTATACATGGTTGGGCTTCTTCACATCTTCAAATCCGGGAGGTTGTTCTACATAAACCAACTCATTGATGTACCCATTGAGAAATGCACTCTTGACATCCATTTGATATAACTTGATGTTGTGGGCACAAGCATAGGCTAATAAGATTCTAATGGCCTCCAATCTAGCAACCGGTGCATAGGTTTCTCCAAAATCAAGACCTTCAACTTGAGTATAACCTTGTGCAACCAATCTAGCTTTGTTTCTTATTACTATGCCATCTTGATCTTGCTTGTTTCTAAAGACCCATTTGGTTCCTATCACATTGTGTTTCTTTGGTCTTTCCACAAGTTCCCAAACTTGATTTCTTGTGAAATTGTTGAGCTCTTCATGCATAGCATTAACCCAATCAACATCTTTCAATGCTTCCTCAATCTTGGTTGGCTCTATGGTTGACACAAATGAGAAATGCTCACAAATTTGAGCTAGTCTTGCTCTAGTTTGAACTCCACTTTGAATACCACCAATGATTTGATCCAAAGGATGATCCCTTGCAATAGAGACCGGTTGGAGAATAGGAACTTGATCATTGGATTGAGATGAACTAGCTTGTTGATCTTGTACTTGAGATTGATCTTGTGAGTCACTTGTACTTGCTTCATTTTCAACTTGCATACTAGTATGAATTGCACCATCATCTTCATCTTCATTGACTTGCCTTGGCCTAATATCACCAATATCCATATTTTTCATTGCATTTGCCAAGTCATTGCCTCTCACGTCACTAAGATTTTCAACTTCATCTTGAGAGCCTTGGGTTTCATCAAATTCAACATCATGTACCTCCTCAAGAGTACCACTAGCCAAATTCCAAACTCTATATGCCTTGCTTGTGGTTGAATAGCCAAGTAAGAAGCCTTCATCACATTTCTTTTCAAACTTGCTCAATCTTGTGCCTTTCTTGAGAATGTAACATTTGCAACCAAAAACCCGAAAATATGCAATGTTGGGCTTTCTACCATTCAATAGCTCATAAGGAGTCTTTGCAAGCATACCATGACAATATAAGCGGTTGATGTAGTAGCAAGCGGTGTTGATTGCTTCGGCCCAAAAAGAATGACTAACATTATATTCACTTAGCATTGATCTTGCCATATCTATCAAGGTTCTATTCTTCCTTTCAACAATGCCATTTGATTGTGGTGTATATTTGGGTGAGAATTGATGTCCAATGCCATACTCATCACACAATTCATCAATCTTGGTATTCTTGAATTCACTACCATTGTCACTTCTAACTTTCTTGATGGTTGTTTCAAACTCATTTTGGCTCCTCTTGACAAAAGACTTGAATATATCATACACTTCACTCTTGTCAACTAGAAAGAATACCCATGTATATCTAGTATAGTCATCCACAATCACAAATCCATACTTGCTCCCACCAATGCTAGTATATGTGGTTGGTCCAAACAAGTCCATATGCAAGAGCTCAAAAGCTTTACTAGTACTCATCATGCTCTTCTTAGGATGTGTATTTCCAACTTGTTTGCCGGCTTGACATGAACTACAAAGCTTATCTTTCTCAAAAGTGACATCTTTCAAGCCTCTAACTAGATCATGCTTCACTAGTTTGTTCAATTGTTTCATTCCAACATGACCAAGCCTTCTATGCCATAACCAACCCAAACTTGACTTAGTGATCAAACAAGTTGACAATTGAGTTTCACTAGCATTGAAATCCACAAGATATAGGTTGTCATATCTAAACCCTTTGAATATCAAATTTGACCCATCAACACTAACAATTTCAACATCATCAACCCCAAATATGCACTTGAAACCAAGATCACAAAGTTGTGCAACCGAGAGTAAATTGAAATTCAAGCTTTCAACTAGCAATACATTTGAGATAGACATATCATTGGAGATAGCAATTTTACCAAGTCCTCTCACTTTCCCTTTCTTGTTGTCACCAAATGTGATTGCATCATAGCCACTATTTGCACTTGTGTTGAGAGAGCCAAACATACTAGAATCACCCGTCATATGTTGAGTGCATCCACTATCAAGCACCCAATGCCTCCCTCCGGCTTTGTAATTGACCTACAAAAAGAGATCAATTCCTTTTAGGTACCCAAACTTGCTTGGGTCCTTGAAGGTTAGTGACTAAGCTCTTTGGTACCCAAATGGTCTTCTTCTTTGGACCCAACATGGATGTACCAACAAACTTAGCCTTCACACCATTTGAGCCCTTTGTGAGAACATAGCAAGAATCAAACTTAATTGAGGATACATAAGCATTGGATTTCTTGTTTTTGCAATCTTGCTCTAAGTGACCAACTTGCTTGCATTTTGTGCAATACCGGCCATTTCTCTTCACAAAACAAGTCTTGTGAGGAGCAAAGGCGGTTTTGCCTTTCTTGGGGATATAGCCCAATCCCTCTTTGTGGAGAGATGCCCTTTGGCTACCCAAGCACATAAGCAAGCGGTCCTCACCACCATAAGCCTTAGCTAGGGAGTGATTGAGTTTTTTAACCTCCTCCTTTAGGTTCTTGTTCTCAACTACTAGTGAAGGGTCACTAGTGGGTGAGGTAGTAGTGGAAGTGCTACAAGAAGGGTTAGTGGTAACAACAATAGGTTCACAAGATATGTCACATGTTACACCTATGTTGCAAGTTTTAGTTTCTTTCTTTTGCACTTGTTGTTGCAAGTCTTCATTTTGCTCAACTAGAGAAGAATGAGCTTCATCAAGCTTAGTGTGAACTTTTTGGAGCTTCTTATGGTCTTCCTTTAGATTCTCATAAGATGCTCTAAGTTCCTCAAGTTCTTGCTCAATGGATTGTTTATCCTTGCGCAAGCCCTTGCATTCCTTTCTAAGTTTATCAAAATGAATACGTGCATCATCAAGCATTTCAATTAATTCTTCTTTTGTTAGGTCATCATCACTATCATCATCACTAGATTCGGTGTCGGATGATACCTTAGAGCCCTTGGCCATGAAGCAAGAAGGAGTGTCGAAGATGGAAGGCTTGTCATGAATGGCAATGCTTGCATGTGCCTTCCTCTTGCTCTTCTTATCATCATCACTCTCTTCATCACTTGAGGAGGCATCACTATCCCATGTCACCACATGAGAATAGTTCTTCTTCTTCTTGTATGAAGATTCCTTCTTCTCTTTCTTCTCCTTCTTCTCATGCTTGTTCTTCTTTTTGCCCTTGTGATCATCTTCACTTGAGTGTGGGCAATCGGCTACCAAGTGTTCTTTACTTCCACAATTGAAGCATCTTCTTGGGCCATCAAATCTTCTTGCATTCTTCTTTCTTCTTGCCCGGTAGCCCTTCTTCTTCATGAACTTGCCAAATCTTCTTACTAGAAGGGCCATTTCTTCATCACTTTCACTTGTGCTAGAGGGATCTTCACTTGACTCTTCTTTGGCCTTGCTCTTGCCCTTTGATGAGGATGTCGCTTTGAATGCCACACTCTTCTTCTTCTCATCTTTGGAGTCTTCATCCTTTTCTTTCTTCTTCTTATTGATCAACTCTTCTTTATCATCATCATCTCTATAAGCATCATCGGTCATCACCTCCGCTAGCACTTGATTTGGAGTCAATTCACTCAATGTTGTCTTCACCAAGACCGTGATCAATGTGGCAAACCGCTTGGGCAAGCTCTTCAAGAACTTCATGGAGAAGTCACTATCCTTCACCTCTTCATCCACGGCCTTGAGATCATTCACAATGACTTGCAATCTATGGAACATCTCCGGCACGGTTTCATCATCCTTCATCTTGAAGCTTGCAAACTTGTCCTTCAAGATGTATGCTTTGGCGGCCTTTACACCCTTGGTGCCCTCATATGATTCCTCAAGCTTCTTCCAAGCTTCATGAGCGCTCTCAATGTTCTTGATTTGCTCAAACACTTTTTCATCTACGGCCTCATGAATAGCACAAACCGCAATGTCATTGAGTTGAAGCAATCTTTCTTCGGCGGTTGTGGGATTGGCCGCATTGGCAATCTCAATCTTTGTTTCCACAACCTTCCAAACCTCTCTATTGATTGACTTAATGTGTGAGGTCATCTTGCTCTTCCAATATGCATAATTTGTGCCATCAAATTGGGGTGGCTTCTTGGTGTTGTTGATGTGAATGTTGAGTTGAGCCATTTTTACACCGTAGGTTGTTAAGCCTCAAATCAACGGTGCCTCGGCTCCGATACCACTTGAAAGGTCCTAAATGGCTAGAGGGGGGGTGAATAGCCTATAAAAAATCTACAAACAACACTTCACAAGCCGATTAGTAACAATAGCAAGCTTTGCAAAGCACTAGCTCTAAACTACACTATGCAAGCCAACTAGACAAGTATACTACACTATGATCTCTAGTTCACACTCAAAGACTATGTTACTACTTTACACCACTCTTAAGTGAGCAACTAACTAACAAGCTACACAAAAGAGAAATACACAAATGTAAAGAGTAAAGGTGATTTCAATACCGCCGGTGAAGAGATGATATGAAGTCCAATATAACCAATCAATCACATATAAGGGAAATCCTCGGTAGAGAGATGACACAAGATTTTTTACCGAGGTTCACTTGCTTGCCGGCAAGCTAGTCCTCGTTGTAGCGATACACCCACTTGGAGGTTCACGCGCTAATTGGCATCACACGCCAAACCCTTCTCAAGGGTGCCGCACAACCAACACAAGATGGGGATCCACCAAGCTACGAGCAATCCACTAAAGATGCCTTTCGCGATCTCCCGCGGGGATAGGCTCAAGAACCCCTCACAACTTCACCGATCGGAGGCGGAGACAATCACCAACTCCCCTCAACGATCCTCGCAGCTCCAAGCCGTCTAGGAGTCGGCAAATTCCAAGAGTAACAAGAGAAACCGCTGCGAAATACCACTACCAAGTGCCTCTAGATGATCTCAATCAATGCAATGCACTTGATGCTCTCCAAACTCACCACATGATGAACACAATCAAGTAGGATGAGTGAGAGTGGAGTGGGAAGGCTCACAAGTATGTTATGATGTTTAGGAGTGCCAAGAGATACTCCCCAAACCGGCCAAGTCGCTATTTATAAGCCACACACAAAGAACTAGCCGTTTAGAGTTCACTGCGTACCGTCGGACTGTCCGACGGCCCGAGCGTCGGACTAATCCGCATGGTCCGACGCCTCGGATGAACGCCACGTGTCACTAGCCGTTTGAAGTCGAACGTTGGATCACAACGGCTATTTCCTTGCGCCAAAACGACCGTCGGACGGTAGGCCGTCGGACCAAATCTCACGGTCCGACGCACTACACGTATCCACCGTCGGACTCTAAAACAACAGGCCGTCGGACTAAAACTCGCCAGCGTCCGACGTTTCCAGAGAGCTCCCCGAGCGCTGAAAACCGTCGGACGTTGGTCCGACGCTCACCATCGGACTAACGCCGAGAGTCCGACGCTCTCAGAGCTCGCCACGTGTTATCTCTCGCACGAACTGCACCATCGGACTCTTCGGCTAATGGTCCGACGCTCAGAGACTAAGCGTCCGACGCTCACAGCAGTGTTAGCCGTCGGACCGAAGACATTGGTCCGACGCTCTGAGACTCTACGGTCCGACGCTCTGTTTTCTCAGGATTTTCACTCAAACCTTTCACCCTTTGTTCCCATGTGCTAACACCAATTGTTCTACACCTTGTGCACGTGTGTTAGCCTTTTCAAAAGAGTTTTCCACGGGTCAAGTTAGTGTCACTAGCATCTATATGTGTATGCAATGATCATGAACACCTAGTGGCACTTGATAACCGTATTTCATCAACGATTTCGCCCCTCTTAATAGTACGGCTATCTATCCTTAATGTGATCACTCCCTCTATGGAGTCTTGATCACCAAAACCAAAAAAGCTCCTATTGGTTATACCTTTGCCTTGAGCTCCCGGTTTCTTATCAACTTCCTTCTCATCTCTTGATGGACCTTGTGGACATTTATGATGATGGACTTACACCATTTGCATGGATGCCGTCAATAGGGCTTTCTCCTTTGTTGATGGACTTACACCATTTTCATGGACGCCGTCATTGCCCTTCACTTGTGACCTCCACCGACCCGGTCCTTTGCTCCATCTTGCCATTTTCTAATCAATTCTCATGAAACACTTAGAGCAATCGTTAGCAAACTAGGTTTCATCAATTACCCAAAACCAAACATGGGCTTTCAAAGGGTATGTTGGTCCGGCAGTGGTGCCACAGAACACGAATCTCTCAAGCCACATGGTCAAAAATGCGACGTGTTCTTTCTCGCTGACGGAAGAGGAGGTTTTTTGGTGGTGTTGAACATAGCCACTCCACCCTTTGTATGTGTCCAGCTTCGGGAAGTATGGGTCCTTCTTGCCACTAGAGCAGAGATCCCAGAAGTCATATGATCCAGTGATCTGAAGCCCGGTGAGCATATGGATATCGCCCAGGGTAATGGTTTTTGGACCGTCTCTGAATACAAAAGCATTCAGGGAGTTGGACCAAAAGTGACTGGCGGCTATCAGGAGCGGCTCATTCCTTGCCATCTCTGATAATGATAGGTCAAGACATTGGCTTAGATGGCGCATCTCCCAGTCCGCGTGTTTCTTCACCGCGACGCGGCGGAACCAGTTCCTCCATCCAGCAGGTACGCTTGGCTAGTTTCTGAAGGATTTGGCCCAAGAAGAGGCGCCCATCATGGAGCTTCGGAATGGGAACTGGTTGGTTTCTTGAACAATGAAATCTTTGGGGACCGGATCGCCCATCAGACCCAGGTAGTAGGTGTCGGGGATGTCCTTCAGCGGAATCAGAATATCATTCCTCAGTACCTGGATTTGAAACTCGTACTCAGTGAGGTTGAAGAGGGATTCACAAATCAGGAGGCAGATCGATGAAATTGATACCTCAGGGACCTCGGAAGGAGTCGCCATTAGCTCGGGGATGGCTTGACGGCGGTGAATCGAAGCTGACGGCGGCGGATTGAAGCCCGTGGCGGAAGTTGCAACGGTTTAGGGTTTCGTTTTGGTGCGAAAGTTTGAAGCGCCGAGAGGGAAGCTGCAGTTTGACTATTTGAAGGCTCAAGCGCTAATTTCGGAATAAACCAGTTTATTCCAAAATTGGGGGGCATGTGTTAACACCAAATTTTGGGCTGGGAGCCGATAGCTGATACCAGAGGAAGATAGCCGATTTCGCAAGCAGATTCCATCCAGCGGAAGGAAGGAAATAGCCGATTGCACGGTGAATCGGTTATCGGGCCAAGGTGACAGGAGGCGCGCAGCGTCAGTATTGATGACGTCATCCAGAGTCCGCGTCGCCAGGATGCGATCACGATCGGAGTCCGTTATGGAAAGGGAAGGTGGGACTCTAAGTTACCTTAGATATAGGATAGTTTGTTAGTTTCCTTATCTATTGATGAGTTGTAATTCGACTAGGACTCTATCTACGCTCAGGGTATAAATATAAGCCCTCAGCTATTGATTTAACAACAACATCAATACAACACAACTTTCGGCTCCGGCCAACAAACCCTAGAGTCAGTCGAGTCCGGCGAGTTACTTCATCCAGGCTGGGTGTCATCCGGTGGACGCAGGCTTGCTTGTAAGTATCGTCAACCCCCTGTTAAACTATGTCTTTTTAGCGTCATTCGGTGGACGTGGAAGCATGGCGGACCAGGGTCCTTGCTAAGCTCTGTTTCTTTGGCGTCATCCGGTGAACGCGGGAAGTATAGTAATTCAAGGATGATTCACGCTGGTTTACTCGATTAATCTGTGTTAACCGTCATCCGGTGGACGAGATGCAGATTAGGACGGTTTTCACGCGCGGATTAGTTATCGATTCGTGTTTGTTTGCTTGATTAATCTATTCGTTAATGTCATCCGGTGGACAGGCTATAGATTGAGATAGTTTGCACGCATGGATTAGTTATTGGCTCTAGCTAAATATGGCAATTTAGTTAGATTCATTAAGTTATCAAGATGTTATTTGTTGTTTATTGTTTATTTATCAATATAACATCTCTCTGCCCGATCAAGATTGATAGATTTGGCTTTAGATTTATTTGAATCTGATCGTCGTTTATACTTTCTTATGCTTATTTTACCATGATGATCGGTTCCATGCTTACATCGGCTAATTCCCTATCAATCTTGTTCGTTACATGTTGTGCGTTCGGTGCTAGTCGAGACATAAGTGGTTCTGAGGTTATCGTAAGTCTTATTTTCGTGTCCTTGTTTAAGTTAAACTGAGTGTCATCCGGTGGAACAGGTTTAACCTAAACAAGTCTCGCTAGATTAGACTTGCTTTAATTTGAGGTCTGTTTATGACTACGATAGCATTCGTTCGTGCTTCATGGACCCTGCATCGGCTAAAGAGCCGATTCAGTTATGCTTTCACGAATAGATCGTACATATGGACTTATTTGGATATCAAACGACCTAGCTTTGTTTGCCGGGTTTGTCGAAGCCCGCTGGCCGTTAGACCAGGTGAACGCAGATTTGGTGAACTTAGCGAAGAGGGTTTACTAAAACCGCCGGCCTTCTAGACCAGCTTTAGTGGATCTCTGCTCGTTTGATGCACAGATCAGATCTGTACGCGTGATCTATTTTCTTTTATACACATTAACTGAATTAGATTGGCTAGCACGTTATTATCTTCATATGAGTATCCTAATAGCCGTTTTACTTCATTATTATACTATCGGTTCATAACATGACGGAATCGGTTTTCTAGTCGATCTCCGATCGCACTGGCTCTTTGAGCCGTACAGTTGGAACTATCTGGACTCACCAGTTAGTTCCGCCTTGGGTTACTGATTATATCTGTTTCCTTGTCAATTGCAGGTCAAATTGACTGGCACGCTTGGGTGTTACCGACACTCTCAGACCGGGTCCGAAGCTAGCTGGATTTGGGAGAGCTCTATTGCTTTCAAGGGTCGTTTTCGGCTTCGCTGGTGTGTTGGGCTTAGGGAATCACTTTTTGCGCCAACAACTGTTCTTGTCTTTGTTTGCATAGAACCACTGTTTTGCTCTTCCCAACAGTGAGAATGGAAACAGGCAGAACAGGATTGCATCTTTGGTTACTCCCTTGATGGTGAAAGTGCTGCATATCTCCAAAAAGTGTTGGAGATGGACACTCGCATCTTCATGCACCTTTCCACAAAACTGACTAGCTTGCACCCTGTAGATGAGCACAGGCATGAGCTCGAATTCATTGTCTCCAACATCAGTGGGTGGTATAGTACGGATGTTAGCGGTGGTTGGAGCAGAGAACTCGCGAAGGCTCTTGTTAGCCATAGCCTCAAACTCTGGTGTCAAACTTCTTTTTGTATGGATGTCTTCGAGCGGTGGGTCTGGAGTCTTCCTGACCTTAGCTCGGGTCTTCCTGATCAAAACTTCTGGATCTTCAATAAAATTCTGCGGAAGGTCAAATCCGTTCATACATCACCCTGCATAAGCTACACAAAGATAAACAAGGACAGGATGAGCCTGTTTGAGTAAGGTTCATATGGTTTCTCAACATATTTGGTGTTATGCATATGATCTATCTACATCATATGTATGCTAACAGCCTTCCCCGACAACGGCGCCAAAAATGCTTGTTCGCATTTCTAACGTCACCACCAAAAATAGAGTTAGACTCTATTCTCAGCAATGGCGCTAAAAATGATGGGAGGTATAAATTAATGTGCCACCTGATTAATCTACAGATCATTTGAACTCTTAGCCTCTATCTCTTAGAAGTAGCTAGGTTGTCATCCCCAGCATGATTTTAAAAGATCTCTCCTTCTAGCAAGTGACTGATAAATGTATTATATTGTATCCACAAGCGCACAGATAAAATATACACCATTGTAGCATTTTACCCAAGAATATTCCGGGTTCTCATTTATCTTTTACCACTAGAAAGGGTTGGCAATAAATGGGATGCAGGTAGACAGATAGATGTCATATGTATATTCAAATATGGAGAAAACCATGAATGATCTACTTACTCAAGACAGGGCTTATGTCACAATAATAATATATATAATAAGCATAATGATCAATCAATCAATCAAGTAACAATGTTCACTTAGAGCACTTCCTATCTAGGCACTAGCATGGATTAGGTTGAAGCATAAGAATATCCTAAGTCATTCTAACTATACTATCAAAGACATATTAGATTGGTGCAATTATACTAACAATCATGGCAAAGACACTTCATATTCATACTTAAGGGAATATTACTAAGGAAGATCAAGATCATAGCCAGCCTTCTAAATTAATAATAACTTCCTACTCTCCCTACATTCGGAGTGTGGACTACAAAGGACTCAATAGGAGTGTCACATCCGCGATCTACCACAGAACCCAGAATATAAGACAAATTTGCAGACAAACTACATCTAAGCACCATGCTTACATGCTGTTGGTCACCCATCCATGATGTCAATGAATGAGAGCTATATAAACCTATGTATGAATCTGAATGCATCCTAACTATGCAAAGTATACAATCCCGATAAGCAATGAATAGCATAATTGAGAACATAATCAATAGTAGAACAATGTCAATCAACTTTATCTCAAGAACTCAAAAAAGATTTAAGATACAAGAGAGAGCTTACAATGGCTCCGAGAAGCCTCCAGCTCCAGACAAGATCCGGAACTCAAGTAGAACTTGCCTTCTACTTCTAACCTATGAAGCTATGCTCTAGATGGTGAAGCTCTAATGATTCTAGGGTTTCCGGCTCTCTACAACTGGATTGATATGAATTGATTGATGATGATCTGAACCCTGGGGGATCTAGGGCTCCATATATAGGCTGGTAGGATGAACCATAGCACTTAGATCAAAACAACTTCGACGGGTGGTGGAGATTGCGCGAAAAATCTGGATGCGGGTCCACGTCGCAATACCGGCGTATATCGTTACTTCATGGTCTACGGATCTGAAGCAGTGCTTCCCGCCGCCGTCGCCTTTCGAGCACCTAGAGTTGAAAATTACAATGAAGAAAACTCTGACAATGCTTGAGCAGAAGACATCGACAGACTAGAGGAAGAATGCTTGATCTCCTGCGTACGCACGGCCAAGTACCTAGAAGGTTTGCGATGATACTACAACCGCAACGTCAACGGTAGATCTTTCATGATCGGAGACCTCGTCCTTCGTCGCAAGCAAAGCAAGGAGGGCATGCACAAACTCTCCTCCCCGTGGGAGGGACCATACATGGTCAAAGCCGTAACCCGGCCTGAATCGTACAGGCTGTGCGACCTCGACGACATCGACATCTCCAACTCCTGGCACATCGAACACCTATGGTGCTTCTATCCTTGATAGCATTTCAAGGCAGATATGTCTATTTCTATTTTCACTTCAATAAAAGTTACATGATTGCTATGTACATATACATGAGTACATGCAGTTCAGCAAGCTACTAACAACATCGCCAACGCATAAGTCCTGCATCGTTCAGGCGGCTAATGATTACACCTCACCGCTAACAGCATGTAAGCCCCGCATATGTTCGGGCAGTGAAATTTCATCGACGCGCAAGTCCTGCACCAGATCAGGCCGCCAAACGTCATCACTTCATCGCCATCCCCGATTACTTCGGTTTTCCTTCACCATCGATAAGCATAAGACCTGACAAATTGCAGGCAGCTACGCCACATGTAAGCCCCGGGGACGCCTGGGCTATTAATCTCCGCTACTACGTAAGCTCCGAGGATGCTTGAGCAGTTTTAGCAGCATCTCCACAAGCCCCGACAACGTTCGGGCACTGGTTGCCGACCTCTCTGAAAACCCCGACCACGCTTGGGCTCCACACCGACATCTCTGAAAGCCCTGACCACGCTCGGGCATTCCTCAACATGTTTTCTCGTGAAACGCGACAACACTTAAAGAAACACTACAATGATCGGAAATAAAGTTGACATTACACAGATTACAAATACATTTACACAAAATCCAACTAAGTTCGGAGCAATACCATATACAAGTTTTCTCGGCATAACCTATGATACATGCAGGTAGCTAACAATATTATGCAGGTTTAACATTTAAGTCCCCTCCGTGGGAAGAGCTGCATGTCTGCTGCCAAGATCTCCACCGCTGGTCGCGCCTCCTCCTCCAGCTGGTCTTCTTGGTCATCAGTTGTCCCAAGGGTGTATCCCCCCTTCACCCTGTCGTTCTTCATGCCAGGATAATGAGAGCGCACAACTATTGGTGGTCCTTATGGATAAATTTTATACCACCAACTTAGACTAAAAAGAGGATTAACAATCATATTCTAGCACATATGCCTTTACTACTAACAAGTTCCACTTGTACCCCTAGCATTCATGTTTTACAGGTTTTATGGCATAACAAGTGGAAATACACATCAACATGGAGAAAGCGCAAAGTCAAATGACGAATCCGACAAATGCGCAAACAAAGAATACTAAAGAAGCCCACCTTCAAAGCGTAATTGGATCCATCCGCAACCACGGGAGAGGCCCAGGCCCAGGGTGCAACCGACCACCCGAAGGCGGTGGCCAGATGGCGCTCCCCAGGGACCGACCGCCCCAGGGGGCGACCGTCCCCCAGGTGGGGCCTCTCGGGCCCATTTTCGGAGGCAGTGCTGATGGCGTTTTGCTGATGGCGGTTTCACCTCCTTCCATGTTTAGATGCGCCAAACCGTCATAGTACCACTATAAATAGATGGTGCTCCATCCCCTTCAACACACACATCATTTTGGAGTCATCTACCTCACACCTCTCACTTGTATCTTTAGAGTAGTATTAGTAGTTTGTGAGCAAGGCAAGAGCTATCAAGGAGAGCTTGTCTCCTTGGAAGAAAAAGATCATCTTGGTATGAATACAATTCGGTCTTCTTCCATGAGCAAGTTCTTATCATACTTATATGATTATGCATCTGAACTAGAGTCTAGTTATGATCTTGTTATGAGCATAGTATATGAGCTAGAACATTGTTTATGCATCATGTTCTTGACTTGTTCATCATCGTTCTTCATTGTTCATTAAATTAGTATGAATAGAGGAAGAACTAGGAATGAGGTGATGGTTCGTCGTGCTGTCATGGTTGCTCTTAACCTAGCCTGTCAATCCGAAGGGTTGGGGTCCGCGGGGGTTAGGAGTTGTTTCCAAGTACGTGAGCATGGTGCTCAGGTATGCGGAGATCGGCGAATATGTCGGTATCCCACGGGCAGAGGGGTAGGTGGACAGGTGGTGACAGCCCTGTCCATCCCTAGCATTCCCCCACGTTCGGATATTGAAGTAGGAGTTCGTAAAGTCTCTATCGGCTGGCAGACCAGCTGCGGGGATCTCCCTATCACCCCAGACTTAGTCCTGATACTAGAACTACTAATTAGATGATTTGCTAACAGTTCTTTGCATAATTATATATGACCAATGCCTGCTCAGTTAGATTTATTCTTTTATTCTTTATTTTCCTTTTATCCTTGAGGTTGATCCATATGTGTGTCCACTATCTTGAAATCATGTTTTATTCCTGTTTACTCTATGCCTACCATTGCACTCAATAAGTGATCATGTTTACACCACGCTTGATGCATATTGCCCTCCTACGGGAAATTATAAATACGACACCCTACTCACGGGTTGAAATGCTACAATGATAGTTCTGTGCGTTTGCAGAGTAATCTTATTTCTTACTGAGCTATCGATTGGCGTACCTAAGTACCATTACTTAAGGATTGTAACTCTTGTGCACCCCACGGCGCCGTATTACAGTTTTGCATATCGTAAGTAATGACGGTTAGGAAGGCCAATCCGGCACTTCTAACTACTATTACCAGACTGCATTACCTAGGCCGGCGCCATTAAGGGCCAAGGGTTACCTTTCTGAATTAATGGTGGTTGGGAACGTCAACTTACGTTTCTAGTATTATTATTAAGGACGGACTTATAGTCTATCTTTAGTAGTGATGCTAAGAAGCGCCAACAAGCCTTTCTGGCGCCGTTGCCGGGGATGGACTTTTAGTTTATCTTTTGTAACAACGTTAAGAAATGCCAACAAGCATTTCTGGCGCCGTTGTCGGGGATGGACTTTTAGTTTATCTTTTGTAACGACGTTAAGAAATGCCAACAAGCATTTCTGGCGCCGTTGCCGGGGAGGGCAAAAACATCTAAGCTGGCATAAACATTGATTACAAAATAAGCATTGGTAGACGTAGTTTAAACAGGCTAACTTCACTGTTTTCTTCCTCTTTTTATTGGAATGAAAACAGGATAGTGTATGAGCGGTTTTGCTCTGCCGAACAATTTCATCAGCAATCTGGAAGCACTCCTAAGGAAGAAAAGGTCTTGTACCGTTTCTTCTTCTGCTACTCCGTCGGCAGACGAATCGTTCATTCCCGCACCATCCGCTACTACCGTCATGGCCAAGACACTCCGTGACTACTCCATCCCCACTGTTGCCAACGTGCCTGTTGGGCCCGCTGTCAACATTGGAAATGGAAATTTCGAGATCCGTACAGGCCTTATCTCGATGGTGCAGGCAAACCAATTCTGTGGCTTGCCAAGCGAGGATGCAAACGCTCATTTGCAACACTTCCTTGAGCTGTGCGACACCATTGTCATCAAAGACGTCGCACAAGATAGTATCAAGCTCCGCTTGTTTTCTTTCTCCCCCACGGGGAAAGCGAAACAATGGTTCTATCAAAATAAGGAAGCCGTCAACACATGGGACAAGTGTTCCGCAGCATTCCTCGCCAAGTTCTTCCCCATGAGCAAGACCAGCGCTCTAAGGGAAAAGATCTCAAACTTCCAGCAATCTTCCCTTGAATCTATCCCCGAAGCATGGGAAAGGCTTCAAGAGTACATCCGAGCCTGCCCTCATCATGGAATGGAAGATTGGCTCGTGCTCCAAAACATCTATGAAGGCCTCACGGCCATGTCAAAAGGGCACGTAGATGCCGCAGCTGGAGGTGCATTCCTCTCTCGCACCATCGCGGATGCAACTGCACTCATTGAGAAGATGGTGGCCAATCAGAGTTGGGGAGAAGGAAGAAAAACACAAAAAGGCTCGCATACCGTGAAGGAGACGGACTTACTTGCCGCAAAATTAGACTTGCTGATGCAAAAGCTGGACGATCATGCTACCAACCCTATCATGAGTACTGTCCAGGCCATGGACTCACATATGAAATGTGAAGTCTGTGGGAACGTTGGCCACTCAGGGAATAACTGTCCCGAAACCCAAGAAGAGGTTTCATACGTCAACAACCGGTTTCACCAACCTCAGCAAGGTAATAGCAGGTGGAACAACCAACACCGCCCGCAAGGTAATAATTTCAATTCAAATTTTAATTCAAACCAACCTTCCTTAAAAGATCTCATTCTAGGACAAGCTAAAATCAATGAAAGTTTGACCAAAAAGCTATCCTTCAATGATAAAATGTTTGAAAATATAAATGCCAAGCTTGAAACTTTGTCTTCTTCTATTCAAAATCAAGCAAGTTTTAACAAAATGATAGAAACACAAATGGCACAAATAGCTGCTTCTATTCCTGTCAACAATGCGGGAAAAATCCCGGGGCAACCCGAGACTTCTCCCGAGTTTGTTCATGCAGCTATAGATCAATAATGGAAGGAAAGTCTGGCCAACAAACTATAAACGTTGAGCCCATGCCGAAGGTCATCGGCAATTATCTAAAAATAAATATATATATATAAATAAATAAATAAATAAATAATTATCTGAAGGGGCCCTCACCATCATTCAAGCTTGGGGGAGGTGTCCCCACTCAGGTATTGTAACTTATCTTTTTGAAACAAAAATATATAATAAATGAATATTTATATACATATTTATATAACAAAAATATATATATATTTCATAAAATTATTTTCTTGCATTAAAAGAAATTATTCCCTCTTCCTAGAATTATAAAATTTTATTCCAAAATAAATTCTTCTCCAAAAAAATTCTATAAAAATAATTTTCTGAAAGAATAAATCTTGTTGAGTCTAAATATTATTTTTAGAATAATTTTGAAAATCAAAAAGTTTCAATAAAAGTTGTGGAAAATCAAAAGCTGGAGCAAAATTTCGAATGGGAGTCATTCGTAATCGGCTACATACTGGAGATAGCCGTTAGAGGGAACTGCAAAAAGGCTGGGCAAAACTGACCCTAGCAGGGGACCGGCTGGTCCCAGGGGCGACCGCCTCCTGCCCAACGGCTCTGCGGTGCAGCCTTTTGCCAACGGCTACTAGCCGTTGCATACAACACTCCTCCGCCTACGATCAAGCCTATAAATACCAGAGCATTTGGGTGGAGCTCCTCACCCCTCTCATTCTCACTTTTTTCACTCCCTCCATCAATCTCTTGCTCCACCATTCTACAAGCATTTTTCCACAAAGTTCAAGTGCAAGGAAATCCTGTAAACTTCTTCCACTCCCATCACAAGTCAAGTTCTTGTGCCAAGCTCACCATGAGTGGGATCGGAGGTCGGATTTCCGGCATGTTCCGGAAAGGCCATCGCTCTCGTGGGGAGTCTAGTCAAAGTACTCCCACACATGAGGAGAGCCCGCTGCATGAAGAAGAGGAGGCGCCAAGAGGCCACGCCATCGACGAGGCCGACGCTCCCTTCATCGACTTGGAGAGCGAGCGGGAGATGCAAGCATACAACCTCCTCAAGGGACGCGAATTCCTGCATACACCGGCCTTCGACCCACACTTTCTCCAGCAGACAGATCACGGAGGAGAGAAGTACAGGAGGAAGAGCCTGCGCAGCCTGTGCAGCCTACACCACACCCGGCCATGCCTACCACGATACCAAGGATGGAATGGTCCCCGGTCATATCTACACCTGGGTTCACCCCCGGGTATGGATATGGTATGGGACATGTTCCTCATCCTTATGCGGTTGGAGGGTCAGGGTGGCAACACTCGCAGGAGGCAGGGGGATCAAGGCAGCCCGAGCACGAGCATTCTCTAGATTCTGAAGGCATGCTACCTCCGATATGCCCACAGCCGGTCACACTAGAAGTCCTCAACACACGCTTGGGAGGACTAGAACTGCAAAACAGACAAATCCAAGGTACGCTCAATGCTCACATCCAGACTTCTACCCAATGGCATGAGCAGTACTAGCAGCAGTTCATGAAACTCGAAGATGCGAACCGGCGGCGGCACGAGGCACAGATGGCCTACCTTCAGTCCATGGGACAATTCTCGGGACCTAGGCCTTGAACTAGCTTGGGGGAGGAGACCCCACAAGAGGTAACATTTATCTTTCAATTTCTTGCACTTTATTTCTCGCACTTTTAAATTCTGTAATTTTATTTCCTTATTAAAAAATATATATATAATAAAAATAATAAATAAAATATTCCACTCCCATATGTGCTAACATATGTTAGTTTCTCTTCTGTTGAAATGATGAATAGTTGCTCTGTTTATAATTCGTCTGTGTCTAAGTTATAACTTAGTATTCCTCAAGATTTAAGTTTGTTGGCTAAAAATATCTCATTCTGAGAACTTGAAATCTTGTGGGTTACAATTGCAAGATCCTTTTCTAAGTTGTTGCAAGATATGAGATGGTAGAAATAGATTTTGCTATGACTTTGTTCTAAGAGAAACTTGACATCCGGAGATTTCTTTTAAAAATTCAAAAATCAAAAGTTCCCCAATGATTATGAAATACCTACCAAGGCCATATGACATGCTCTACTTTTATAAAAACTTAGTCATATGCTACTTACGGAACTTTGAGTTGAGTCAAAATGCTGAGACCTAGTGAGATTATGGTCATACACCCATGATTGAGATTCACGTACACCTACCAAATAAAGCCGACTCTCATCCTGAGAGTTGCGCACAACATACACCTTTCATCCACCAAATAAAAATGCCGACCCTCACTTTGAGAGCCGAGCATAGAAAAAAAAATTTCACTCCTTGTTCACCATCATGACGTCTCTCCATCCAAAAGTTTTCATATGTCAAATCAAAATATGGGCTATGCAAAAAAAGGCCAAAGGGCATAAGAAAACAAACAGGAAAGAAAATCCAAATACCCGTTCAAAAAAAAGAGAGTGAAAAAGAGGATGATATTTCTATAGCCCATATTCCTCCAAAGAGTTTTATTCCATCCAATAAAAAGAGAGTCATGATGCATGGAGTGCCAAAAAGATTAGAGATAGGTTTTCACAATCCCACACACTTGCACATCTCAACCAAGGTATATGACTTGTATCTCCTTATGGTCCGGTCTTTGACTCAGCAATATAAGTAATGTAAGTACGCCCACCTTCATACCTACCCAAAACTCCACTCTCAGCCTTAGTAGTAGGATGAAAAGGCAACACGACAATGCCTTTGGTGTGGTAAATCATACACATTGAGTGATTAAGAGAATCATTTGAGGAACTTGTTTTATTTTGCAAAAATTCATAAAATCTCCGGATAAAAGGTCTATCAAAGAATGAATGATTGGTGAGTCCATTATAACCATTCTATCTTGCAACTGCCCAAGAAATTGGAGAAACTACAAGCCCCATAAGAAAGCAAGATAAAAGAGTGGATAGAGTGCCAACTTATTTAAATTACGAATGAATGCTATGTTATAGGTATGACACTTATGAATTATATCAGCATTGTAGCAACTCCTGATCAACAACCATGCCTTGGCTATTTGCTCAGGACGAGCAAAGGTTAAGCTTGGGGGTCTTGTTGGTGGTCCTTACGGATAAATTTTATACCACCAACTTAGACTAAAAAGAGGATTAACAATCATATTCTAGCACATATGCCTTTACTACTAACAAGTTCCACTTGTACCCCTAGCATTCATGTTTTACAGGTTTTATGGCATAACAAGTGGAAATACACATCAACATGGAGAAAGCGCAAAGTCAAATGACGAATCCGACAAATGCGCAAACAAAGAATACTAAAGAAGCCCACCTTCAAAGCGTAATTGGATCCATCCGCAACCACGGGAGAGGCCCAGGCCCAGGGTGCAACCGACCACCCGAAGGCGGTGGCCAGATGGCGCTCCCCAGGGACCGACCGCCCCAGGGGGCGACCGCCCCCCAGGTGGGGCCTCTCGGGCCCATTTTCGGAGGCAGTGCTGATGGCGTTTTGCTGATGGCGGTTTCACCTCCTTCCATGTTTAGATGCGCCAAACAGTCATAGTACCACTATAAATAGATGGTGCTCTATCCCCTTCAACACACACATCATTTTGGAGTTATCTACCTCACACCTCTCACTTGTATCTTTAGAGTAGTATTAGTAGTTTGTGAGCAAGGCAAGAGCTATCAAGGAGAGCTTGTCTCCTTGGAAGAAAAAGATCATCTTGGTATGAATACAATTCGGTCTTCTTCCATGAGCAAGTTCTTATCATACTTATATGATTATGCATCTGAACTAGAGTCTAGTTATGATCTTGTTATGAGCATAGTATATGAGCTAGAACATTGTTTATGCATCATGTTCTTGACTTGTTCATCATCGTTCTTCATTGTTCATCAAATTAGTATGAACAGAGGAAGAACTAGGAATGAGGTGATGGTTCGTCGTGCTGTCATGGTTGCTCTTAACCTAGCCTGTCAATCCGAAGGGTTGGGGTCCGCGGGGGTTAGGAGTTGTTTCCAAGTACGTGAGCATGGTGCTCAGGTATGCGGAGATCGGCGAATATGTCGGTATCCCACGGGCAGAGGGGTAGGTGGACAGGTGGTGACAGCCCTGTCCATCCCTAGCATTCCCCCACGTTCGGATATTGAAGTAGGAGTTCGTAAAGTCTCTATCGGCTGGCAGACCAGCTGCGGGGATCTCCCTATCACCCCAGACTTAGTCCTGATACTAGAACTACTAATTAGATGATTTGCTAACAGTTCTTTGCATAATTATATATGACCAATGCCTGCTCAGTTAGATTTATTCTTTTATTCTTTATTTTCCTTTTATCCTTGAGGTTGATCCATATGTGTGTCCACTATCTTGAAATCATGTTTTATTCCTGTTTACTCTATGCCTACCATTGCACTCAATAAGTGATCATGTTTACACTACGCTTGATGCATATTGCCCTCCTACGGGAAATTATAAATACGACACCCTACTCACGGGTTGAAATGCTACAATGATAGTTCTGTGCGCTTGCAGAGTAATGTTATTTTTTACTGAGCTATCGATTGGCGTACCTAAGTACCATTACTTAAGGATTGTAAATCTTGTGCACCCCACGGCGCCGTATCACAGTTTTGCATATCGTAAGTAATGACGGTTAGGAAGGCCAATCCGGCACTTCTAACTGCTATTACCAGACTGCATTACCTAGGCCGGCGCCATTAAGGGCCAAGGGTTACCTTTCTGAATTAATGGTGGTTGGGAACGTCAACTTACGTTTCTAGTATTATTATTAAGGACGGACTTATAGTCTATCTTTAGTAGTGATGCTAAGAAGCGCCAACAAGCCTTTCTGGCACCGTTGCCGGTGATGGACTTTTAGTTTATCTTTTGTAACGACGTTAAGAAATGCCAACAAGCATTTCTGGCGCCGTTGCCGGGGATGGACTTTTAGTTTATCTTTTGTAACGACGTTAAGAAATGCCAACAACAACCCCGAGAACGTGGGCGGCCACATTTTCTGCTACGTCCTTGCAGAAGGTCTTGAAATGTTGAAGAGCAAGCTGACTGCGGCGGACGATGGCAAACGGGCGCGCATCTTCATCGCCAAACACTCCAGCAGGTGGATTGGATGGCGCATATTCGATGATATCAAGCACAGGCATTATGCCCTCCGCCATTGCCTTATACCGCTCCTCAGAGGCTGCAAGACGACCCGACAAGTCTTGAAGCTGTGCTTGCGTTCTCGCTTAGGTCTTTGGAAGGAAAAAGTTAGCAGATACAAACAACAGAACTAGTACAGCAACTCCAGAGGCAGGAATCTCACCTCGGCGGGTCTCTTCATTCCTCCGAGCTGCCTCACGAAGGCTTGGCACTTCAGCTTCCAATTCCTTAACTGCACCAGAAGGAAGATGAATCAATAGTTCTTAGCAAAAGGATGTTTGCTGATCTGCACACAACATCTCTCAAAGTTAGAAGGGAAAGCAGACCAAGATGAAACAACAAGAACACCGAGCAGCTACACACCTTTTTTTCTCCCACAATAGTCGCTGCTCGGAGTCCTCTAAGTCGGCGATGCGATCCTGCAACAATTCGCGCTGCTCGCGGAGAGCACCCATCGCCTCGCCAAGATGCTTTACTTCTTCCTGAAGCTCTTCATTCTTCACAGCAGCACTGGCCAGACGATGGATGGTCTGCCGGCGGTTCTCTACCGTATCGCAGACCAACCGGATGACTACAAAGAAAGATTCAAAATTACAAGCAGAAACACCAAAAACAACCCCGGAGGAAAGAGCTGTTACCGGCACACACGAAGATAGATGGCCTAGCTGGCGAAGCACCTTCCTAAGGTTGGTGTGGGTCTCACTGACATCGGCCTTTAAGGCATCTAGCTCCTCGTCCGCCTTCTTCTCCTCCACTGCAATGGAGTAGGTGTCTCCGACTCATCGCTAGGTACGAAGCACCACCAGTGGATCCTCTCCAGCAGCTTCCTGGGTGATTTCCTCAAAATCTTCCTCGGGAGGAGCCGCGCCTGAAGACGGCTGGCCCTGGTGCTCTTGAATCGACCCCGGGATACCTTCTCACGAAGAGTTACCAGCGTGTGCGTGTGCTCCCTGATCGGAGCCTGCTGGTGGTGTCGAGCCATGAGGCTCAGCCTTCGATCGGTGGCCATCTTCGGCGTCCTCCATTGGCTGCTCCACGCCTTGGTCCGGCAGTGAAATCGGGGGCGTCGGAGTACGATACGGCGGCTGCTCTGGCAGCGGTGATCGACGGCAGGCGGTAGAGTCTTCAGGTGGAACCTGCCCCGTAGCATGGTCTGACTGAGGCTCCTCTGACCTTCTCAGAGATTCGTGGTCAGAGGGCCACGTTGCAGAAATGCCACAGTCAGATCCGCCCTTCGTTGACATTTCGCCGCTCGCAGAACCTTCAACGTCCTCATTCGCGAGGCCCCTGGAAGATTAACCACAGAATTCTTCATTGTTAACTCAATGCAACATGAATGATGGAAAGGAGGAAATAGACTACTTACACCTCTGAACGACGATGCTTGCGCGTGAATTGCTTCTTCCGACCAGTGCCCCCTGCGTCTAGAGTGGGCACTCTGGTCGGGGGACCTCTCCCTTGTAGCGCTTCAATGGTGGCTCTTCTTTATCACTCGAAGAATCAATCACCACTTCACGATGATGCAGATCTTCGGATATCTCCACTGGCTTCTCCGGCCTCTGACCTCCACCTTTTGATGAGGTGGTTTTCTCACTAATGGCTGTTTACCGTGAGCTACTCGGCGAACAAGCTCTTCTTCGTCTTCTTCTTCTTCTTCTTCTTATTCTTCTTCTTCTTCTTCTTCTTCTTCTTCTTCTTCTTCTTCTTCTTCTTCTTCTGTATCTTCCTCTTCGTCGGCGTCCGGCTCTTCAGTTTCCTCATCCTCGCCGCTAGGCTGGTAATTGTGGCAAGAATCTACGCCTTGGGGCCATTCAGCGGTGGGCACTTCAGAGAAGTAAAATTTTCGCTCCTGACCATTGATCTTATACTATACAAGTAAGTGCGACAAAAGTAGTGACAGATGGGAAAAGACGTGAAGACTAGTGTTCAACATACCTCCGGCGGTGAATTCTACACATGCAAGGCTTTCTGCTGCCCATGTGTATTGATAGATGTTCCCTTCTCAAAGAGCTCTCTCAATCTTATTGCCGCTTCAGAAGCTGACATTAGCCCTGGCACTTCCCTGGTCGGATCATTCACTCCTCGCCATTCATAAGCAGGATGGATCCTCTATTTACAGGGCTGTACTCGGCGCCTTATTGTTGGTATTTTAAACATCACTTCACTTTAAGTTGTCATCCATAACATGATGCCAAAAACCAAAGGTAAAATAATCTTCACTTGCCTCCTAAAAATAATACTATAGAATATATCCGCAAGCGCACAGATAATTCTCCCATTGTAGCACTTCACCCGGTAAGTATTCCGAGTATCGTTGATTTATTTTATGCCAAAAGGATAAAGAGGCATTCTACTCATTAGGATAGTCTACTATAATAATTGGAAAGCTAAATGTGCAGACCTATGATAACCCATAACTCTAGTGCTTTAGCGATAAATAAGTCAATGATAAATGATAACTGAGTAAATGAGGTAAATTGTATTCCAGAGATAGAATATAGAGACTCACTAATGTAGTAAGATAATCTCGAGATTCGGCTAAAGTAAAGGAAACCTTTGTAATTACTAAATACAAAGTCTACAGTCTACGCCACATTACAAATTTTCATCTATAGCATAATCAACTCAGAAAATATCATAAGGAGCATCATTTAATGAGGATATTAAGACACAAGGGTCACCTCCTTCGCGACCGCGCTCTGCTCGTCCTACGTACGGGGGTGGACTACAGAGGAACCAACGCAGCTGTCACCTACGCGGACTACCACACGACCCGGTACGTCAGGGTGCCTCAGTAGGTACACAATATATCTAGACACCACGTCTACATAATGTATACCACCTAACTCACTCGAGTACTGAATTAGGCACTTTACGATCAAATGACAATAATCATCACCAATCACAACTGTATCGAATATGCAAATAGAATAAACTAAGAACTGAATAAGTAACAATATATTAAAATAAAGCAAAGTCATAATGAGATACAAGATCAGATTACCGATCTCCAGACGAACGGATCTGGAATCCCGAGCGTAGCATCCAACTCTACTTGAACCTTGCTAGACGCCTAAACTATGAACTTGAAGAACTAGAGCCCTATTTCTAATCTCTGAAAACCCTAACTTCTGTCTACTCTTGATGAATGAAGCAGGAGGAATGAATTGGTGTTCTAGGAGGGGGGTCTGCCCCTCTATTTATAGCCCAGTGGGATGAACGTGCGGCGAGGGATCAAACCGACTTGAACAAAGGGCCCAGATGACTCCAAAGAGGCGGTGGAAGAAGACTCCAGAAGGCGGCGACGAAACCCTAGGGGGACGTCGGCCGGCGCCACCTGGCCAGGGCTCGGCCCCAGGTTGCTTCGGGTGCCTTCTACACTCTTCTAGGGTCTTCGTGATGATGTTTCCTTGGCGGTTAAGTTTCATGGTAATTAAGCACTTTAATCCTTCTTTTAAGCCTTTCTAAATAATCCCTGGAAAAAACACAATTCACCAAAACTCGTGGAATTTGGTAGTAATAACCCCTATGCTTCCATTATTGATATTCCCTAAGCATTAGTTGACGGTATAAAATTGGTACTTAACGACCGTCAACAACACCCCCAAGGTAAGTCTTTGCTAGTCCCTTAGCAAAGTTGACTTGAAATAATTTATTCATGGTTCCATAAAAATGTATAACTCTCAACAAATACTTAAATATTTAAACAGAAATTCTTCTCTGGATTGAAATTCATTAATCCACCTTTCAAACTTATTCCTATTCTTTTCAATCGTGGGGCTTTTAAACTAAGTCTTGGGTAATTGAGACATAGAATAATCAAGCAAGCACTAAGTCTTTCATCCTTTGTTTCAACCATTGCTCCAGATTTTTTTTGAATAAGTATATAATTTTTATTTAGCAAATAATGAGAGCCTACTGATAAGATTACAGAGGACTACTAAGCTATACATCATGATTGAATGTGTGAATGTGATTAAATTTTATTTTTGAACTCCTATGCATTATCCTCTCTTTTCTGTCTTTCTGAAGAGTGTGGGCTATCTCCTCAGCGGATACTTTTTGTACCCATTTTTTTCTCTCAGGCGGGTGTCTTTGCACCCATTGTTTTTCTCTCTTTTTTTTGGCACATACCCTTTTGATATGGCATCTTTCAGGCTCATACTTCTTTGGTATGGCATCTTTTAATTTTATAACCCACACTCTCTGTTGGACTTCTAAGAGAGAGACTTGTGCATAGAGCGAAACTTTTTGTGCATGTGAATTCAATCATGAATGCATAACAGAATAGTCTACTTAAATCATATTAGAAGAACAAATTATTATATTTGTTTTTATTTTGATTTTTGAATTATCTGGAGCTTAGGTTTCACTCAGAATGAAATAAATAGTAACTCAAACCTTCTTATATCATATCCATCAGAATAAATTTTCATGGTAGATAAACTTCATGCAATTCGTAGGAGAATTTAAATTTAAACACTAAGCAATTGTAGGAAATTATATTTAAACAATTTAAATATCTTTTTGATTTTTCTCTAGCTTCAAGTTCTAATTATTCTAAAAACAAATCGAATGCGGAATTTAAAACAAACTTAATTATACAACCTATTATTATTTTTTGGATTTTCATTTTTAGGCAAGCAGAAATTTAATGCAATACTAAAGAAAGTAGTAAATAAATTTTTATTTGGTTTTCTTGTTGTTTTTAGCAATATTAAAATTGACAGAATTAAAGACCGAACTAAATACTGAAATAAAAAGCATGTATAAAGTTGAGAGGTACTCACCTAGCGGAGATCTCCCCTAAGCTGAATGTTGCTATGCTCAGTAATGTAGTGGAGGTGGCGGCGGGTATCCCATCTAATGTATCAAATACTCCAATCCGCTCTGCGTCTGCAGCTATCCTTGATAGATCTGATCAAGTCGTTGGTCCGTGCCGTGCTGCCATTATTCATGCTGGTAGAACCTGTCATCGATCTTCTGCTGCCACTGCTCGTGCTGGTGCAGTGTGTCGCTTATTGCGTTCTGTCCATGTTCAATGTTAGTGAGACGCATAGATAAAGCTGGAAAATCATTAGCGGTAGCCGAAAAGTGCTGCTCAGGTGGCCGATAGTAGTCATCTTCTGGTGGTGCGTGGAACGGATACGGTCCATCAGTGGTGAAGTCTGTCTTCCCGCGTGTAGAAAAAGATGCTCGTCCTCTCTGAAAGTCAGTTGCTCCCCAACCCGCTGCTGCTGACGAAGATTCTCCTTGCTGAAATATGGGCTGTTCCTCCCATCCTGCATGTGCAGTCCACTGCTGGCGTGGCTCCTGCGTCGATACCTATTCACCAAAATTAACATAGTGGAAATAAACTGGCCCAGATGGTGCTTGGTCAGCTCCAGTGAAATTAGTTCTCGGCGTCCTACTAATGCGCGCGGACGGACACCTGCCAACATTAGCTCTAACAGCTGAAAAAATAAAATTCTGAACAGAATAAATTCCTAACTCCCTGTCTGGTAGTTCGTACTCATTGCCATAATTTTTATAAATCATAACTATTTTATTATTTTGGCGTTTGAGCATGTGAGCACGAAAGAAAAAATCGTAACCAATAATTCTGCGGGCATCAGAAATGTAAACAAGTGAAGCATTTGATAATAAACTCAGCCCTGCATCTAAACGTGTAATCTAGGAAGTAAAAGAAATACTGCACTTTTTCAAGGAAGGGACAGTTATCCAATAATTCAACATCATTTTAATAGGTAACGCCTTCCTCTTTTTAATCATGATATATAACAAACGCAGCTCATCTTGTTTAATAGTATTTAACTCTTCTCTAGGAAAGAATGTAAAAGCTAGCCACTTAAGCATAAACCTCAGTGTGGGGTGATGGACTTCTTCAGTAGTATATTTTTGTTTTCTTTCAGGTTTCTTGGCAGTGATACTCTCCTAAAAATCATCTTTATCAAAGTCTTGAAGAGTTTCATTTATATTGATCACACACTGATTATTGAATCCTAATGCCAAACTAAGAGTTTTCCATGAGAGGGTGAAAGTTTTATTAAACATTCTAAAATTAACCTCATCATCATCAAAGTCTAGGGTGCTAATAAATTCTATAGTGAGTAACTTGCTACCCTGCTCATTAATTTGCCATGCATTTTCCCATCCAACATTTCTAAAAATAAGCTCAAACTCGGAATCCATTCCGGTTCATGGAGCAAAGTGGCATCAAAAATTGGAGTATGCGTAAATTCCTTGTTTTTAACCACATTTAATATCTCCCTCTGCGGTCTTGTTGGTAATGAAATTTGAGTGATGCTTGTGAGCTCATACCTCTCTTCCGGTTGGGAAGAGGATGAAGGGTTGTCATATGTGAAGGGTGACGGAGGATCGATATTCATGTCGGAGCCGACGAACGATGGCACTTGTGATGATGATTGACTTCTTGTTGTGCAGCGTGAGAAGGCTCTTCCAAGGGATCGAATGGCACCTTTCAATCTATTACTCATCTTGCCTGAAAAATGAAGAACACAAAGAACACGGCAAGAACGAACAAGAACAGAAGAACAAAGTAAGAACAAGCAAGAACAAGTCAAGAGAAGGAATCAGAGTGGTGATCTCTCTTCTAGGTCCTCTGGCTAATCCTCTTCTCTACTCCTTGCCTTGCTTAAACTTGAATCAAATGAAAGGATTGTGAGAGTTTGTAATCACGAGCAGCAAGGCAACATAGCTATGTGCTCTCTGGAGTGTATGTGAGTGATTGAGTGAGTGAGAGAAGTGGAGGAGGGGCGCCGGCCGGCGTGGGCATGGGGCCGGCCGGCCCCACCTGGTGTGCTTTGGCCCTCTTCTTTAGCTGGTGTCGACATTGCCTAGATGCTCTTCCAAATGCATGTGTGTTGGTGCTCTCTCTGGTGAAATGGCTGAATGGATGGATGGTGGGTAGTGCATGTGTGAATAATGGAGTTTGGATAGTAGTGAAATGTGGTAGTTGATGATAATGCTTGAGGTGACTTGATGTGATGATGGTGAGTCCCATATGTTTCCCGTATTTATACCGTATAATGACACAAGAATGAAAAACTAAATTACTTTTATGAATCTATGAAAAATTTGAATTCTAATGATGGTCTTTTTATAATTTTCGGCCGCCACAGTAAATTTCACTGACGGGGGTTTAACACTCCGTTAGTAATAATCACATGGGGCTTAAGCTTTAATCATGCTATGCTTATTTTTTATTTCTTTTTAATAATACAATTTATGAGAAAGTAAATATGCAAATTTTATTGCAAGAATTAAATTACAGATAACTACCGAGTTACCTCCCGACGATGGTTCGGGGTTTTTGAGTTCGCCGATCCAGACTTCTTCAGTTGAATTATTCTTCATGATTCATCTCCGGTGTCGAAGATGTTGTTGCATCTTGTTCTTCATGACACTTCAACGTTTGGCATTGCTCCAGTTTTGGCTTGAATGCGAATCGTTCTTCTTGCCCATTGATGGTGAATGTGATCTCTCCAGCTCCAACGTTGATGGTTGCATTTGTAGTGTTTAAGAATGGTTGCCCGAGGATGAGGGGTATCTTTCTCTCTTCCGGCATGTCAAGTACTACAAAATCTACAGGAATGAAAAAGTTGCGAATTTTTACCGGAATATTTTCTGCGATTCCTGCGGGATAGCGAACCGATTGGTCAGCTAATTGCAAGCACATCGTGGTTGGTGTGAGCGTAGAATAGTTGAGTTTGTCGAAGACGGTCTTGGGCATGACGCTAACGCTTGCTCCAAGATCACATAAAGCATTCTCGAACATCTGGTCTCCTATTGAACAATCAATAGTGGGACACCCTGAATCCTTCATCTTAGTAGGAGAAGAACGCAAAATTGCCTCACTACACTCCTCCGTCAGCTTGATAAATTCAGTAGAAGGTAGTGGTCCTTTGTTGTTGAGGATGGTTCAAAGATACTTCGCGTATGTAGGTACCTGTATAGCATCTAACAACGGAATATTGACATATAACTTCTGAATTACCTCTACGAACTTACCAAATTGATCATCCATTTTAGCTCTTCTTCTTCTACGTGGAAACGGTAGGAGGGTTGTGTCATGAAAATCTTGAGTTAATTCTTGATCTTGTAGTTTAACTGGTGGTGAAGGTGGTATAACTTCTTCTTCTCTGTTGTCCTTTTCAATCTCTTCTTCTACCTACACTAAATGTGATGGTCTACGTGCCCGTTTTGGGTAAGGTGGATCACGTGTAGACTTACCTCCTCTAATAGATATTCCTTTTATTTGTTCATGGTTAGTGGTAACCAAAGTAGAAGATAATTGTGCAATTTGTAATTCTACCTTTTTATTAAATAATATTTGATCTTTAATAGCAGAAGAGAAATTATCCAACTTAGAATTAATTCCTTCTAAAACTTTATCATTAAAAGCAAGCTTCTTATAAATACTTTTATTAATTCTAACTTGTCCTAATATTAATTCTCTCAAGGGTGGTTGTCTATGATTTGAAAAATTAGTATTGCCTTGGTACTTACCTTGACTAGTTGACCGAGATTGATTCCATCCTTGTTTCTGAGAAGTGGTCTTGATGATTGTACTAATATCTTCTGGGGGATTTACAAACTCAATTCCTAAAAATCCTTCATACTGATTCTGAAAATTGAATGCATCTTGAATAGCTTGAGATCTCTTTTATGATTGGCTCTTTGCTATAACCAGTTCAATAGTACATCCATATTGGTTGACAGTGCACATACTTCCTCTGGAACTTCTTCACTCTTATGGAATGTCTGAGTGTTGTTTGCCCAATTCTGATTTTCTTCTATCTTTGCCATAATATCTTCAGCTCTTCCAGAGGTGAGTGACAAAAATGATCCTTCAGCAGTGGCATCTAGCTGCTCGCGTGACCTTTAAGTTAGTCCATGATAAAATGTTTGCATGAGCAACCATTTTTCCATTCCATGATGGGGACAATATAATATGTAATCTTGAAAACGCTCCTAGGCTTGTGGAATAGATTCACCTTTCAGCTGACAAAATTCTGAAATCTTTTCTCGTAGAGCATTGGTTTTGCCTACTGAAAAACTTTTCTAGGAAAGCTTTTGAACATTCTACCCATGTCTTGACTCGATCTTTATTCTGATAAAACCACTGCTTCGCCTTTCCCTCCAATGAGAACGTAAATAAATGAAATAGCACGACGTCTTGAGGAATGCCTTTGATGTTGATGGTGCTGCCAATCTCCAGGAAATTCTACAGATGGATAATTGCATCTTCATCTTTCTTTCCACTAAATGTGATAGCTTGCACCACTTTGATGAGGCTTGGCTTGATCTCGTAATCATGATCTCCAATGTTAAAAGTTAGCCCAACGCGAATATTCTCAGTGCTTGGAGCAGAGAATTCACGTAGAGTCTTCATAGCTATGGCTTCACAAAATGATGTAAGGCCCTTCTTCCTATGGTTATTCCTGATTGATAAGAGTTAAAGTACACAACCAATCCTGCACTTACCCTGTATAAGATATTTAAATATAAACAAAACATGGGTAAGTCTGCTAAAGCAAAAGGTTATGGGTATCTATAAGTATTTATGTCTATAGTTATTATTTTTTTATGTTTTTCTATAATATTATCTATAAAGAACTCTCCTATATGAAATTCTAGAATAAATATCCTAGCGAATAAAATCAACGAACTCAATAAATTATCCTAATGAATACAATTGCCATCCCCGGCAACGGCACCAGAAATGCTTGTTGGTATTTTTAAAATCACTTCACGTTAAGTTGTCATCCATAACATGATGCCAAAAACCAAAGGTAAAATAATCTTCACTTGCCTCCTAAAAATAATACTATAGAATATATCCGCAAGCGCACAGATAATTCTCCCATTGTAGCACTTCACCCGGTAAGTATTCCGAGTATCGTTGATTTATTTTGTGCCAAAAGGATAAAGAGGCATTCTACTCATTAGGATAATCTACTATAATAATTGGAAAGATAAATATGCAGACCTATGATAACTCATAACTCTAGTGCTTTAGCGATAAATAAGTCAATGATAAATGATAACTGAGTAAATGAGTTAAATGGTATTCCAGAGATAGAATATAGAGACTCACTAATGTAGTTAGACAATCTCGAGATTCGGCTAAAATAAAGGAAACCTATGTAATTACTAAATACAAAGTCTACAGCCTATGCCACATTACACATTTTCATCTATAGCATAATCAACTCAGAAAACATCATAAGGAGCATCATCTAATGAGGATATTATGACACAAGGGTCACCTCCTTCATGACCGCGCTCTGCTCGTCCTACGTACGGGGGGTGGACTACAGAGGAACCAACGCAGCTGTCACCTACGCGGACTACCACATGACCCGGCACGTCAGGGTGCCTCCATAGGTACACAATATATCTAAATACCACGTCTACATAATGTATACCACCTAACTCACTCGAGTACTGAATTAGGCGCTTTACGATCAAATGACAATAATCATCACCAATCACAACTGTATCGAATATGCAACTAGAATAAACTATGAATTGAATAAGTAGTAATATATTAAAATAAAGTAAAGTCATAATAGCATACAAGATAAGATTACTGATCTCCAGAGAACGGATCTGGAATCCCGAGCATAGCGCCACACTCTACTTGAACCTTACTAGACGGCCCAAACTATGAACTTGAAGAACTAGAGCCCTAATTTCTAATCTCTAGAAACCCTAACTTCTGTCTACTCTTGACGAATGAAGCAGGAGGATTGAATTGGTGTTCTGGAAGGGGGGCCTGCCCCTCTATTTATAGCCCGGTGGGATGAACGTGCGCTGTGGGATCAAACCGACTTGAACAAAGGGCCCAGGTGACTCCAAAGAGGCGGTGGAAGAAGACTCCAGAAGGCGGCGACGAAACCCTAGTGGGGCGCCGGCCCCACCTGGCCAGGGCTCGGCCTCAGGTTGCTTCGGGTGCCTTCTACACTGTTCCAGGGTCTTCGTGATGATGTTTTCTTGACGGTTAAGTTTCGTGGTAATTAAGCACTTTAATCCTTCTTTTAAGCCTTTCTGGAATAATCCTTGGAAAATACACAATTCACCAAAACTCGTGGAATTTGTCAGTAATAACCCCTATGCTTCCATTATTGATCTTCCCTAGGCATTAGTTGACGGTACAAAATTAGTACTTAACGACCGTCAACACTTATGAAGCTGGCCACAACCCCAACTCCATCTCATTGGTATTGGGCATAGGATATGGCTTACCAGATGAGGGCCGCCATCCGACGGTGGCTCGATCCTGAAGTATTCCCTTGACCACCAATTGCTCAATCATCCTCTTCGTCGCCGACAGCCGCTGCCATTCTTGATCCAGGCAAAGTTCTCCAGTGTAACACCCCAAATTTTGATAATTTTGAAATAGAGCTAAATTGATTTGATTTTGTATTTTTGTATTCATGGAAATATAGGGAAATTAAAAAAATCATTAAATTATAATTCAACTAGGGTTTACCAACATGTTTGTGCACTCATGCCCTTGCATATGATTTATTTTGGTTGAGTGGTCTTTGCCAAAATTAAAAATTATTCAAATCCTTTTTTTTAAATGATTTTACGATGTGAGTGAATAAAGTTTTAAGATGCGTTTAGTACAACGATCTTCTTTACGACATGTCTCTGTCTATTTCTCTAATCAAATCCCTTAGGTTCCCAATTTTGAATTTTGTATTTAGAGTATATCAGAACCTTTTCTTCAGCTTTAAATCACTCTTTCATACTCATCATTCATCAAGTTATCTCTAAAAACTTTCCGAGAATATTTCTGCCTTTTTCTGTACCTTTTTTCTATTTTTGTGAGAGCAAAATCTAATTTTTTTATATGCTTTAAAATACCTTTTTATGAGCTCCAAATGATTTATTTGGGTTCATCATGCTTGAAAATGTCTCCAAGAATTTTTTCCATAATTTTTGGAGCCCTCGGGATATTTTTCACGGACTAGATGCTAATTCTAGATTTTTCTATAATTATTTTAGTTGCGAAATTATTTTATTCTGAAAATAATAAAATCTCTAATTTTTCTGCAGCCCTCAAAACCCATGTGCAATTATCCTAATGAACCTCTTTAGCCCATGCATCATTTACTAACGGGCTTTAATAATTAATTAGGCCCATTAGTAAAGGTGGAGGGTGTCATCTCAATTAGTACCATATTACTAATTGATGTTGAGGTGAGGAGTTTTCCTCCCTATATATATCGGCCAATACTTTGGGCAAATCACACCAAAACTACATCAAGAAATGCCCCTAGTTTGAGAATCATGCAGTAAAATAAATTTCTCTCGTCCTTTTGCTATGCTGCTGCGATGTCTACCTGCGCCACTCTCGTCGTAAGGTTCGTCTCATCGCTATAGTGTTTTTTTATCAGTCCATCGTCGCTTTGTTTTTTCCGTTTCGTTTCCTATTATCCAGCGATCTTGTCCATTAACATCGCTCTGCTAATTCATCGTCAGCTACCGTCGTTGGGTTGCAGCTAGCGCTTCTGTTTCCTGTTGTGCTAACCCCACCGGGCTCCAGACGCGACGCCGTGATATTACGCGCTGCTTTCCAACTATCTCGATCAGAGCCACCCATGACCGAGTAAGCAAATCTCCTGACGTTTCTCCTAGACAGCAATTCGATGCATGCCAAGGCACACTCAGGGCACGTGCATAATCAACACATCCATCTGCACGTTAGGCCGTTTGATTATAATCCCTTCGATCTATCATGTCTTATCTTTTTGTTTAATCAATTTCACTCCGTACATCCATTCCACTTCATATCAAATCTGTGAGTCTACGATACTCATGTTTCTTGATGCCATCGTAGAGACGAGTACGAAGGTTTTATGAACACTTCAAAACTGTTTGAAGAGTTTGAACTAAATGTTATTTTATAAATTCATAAAGCCATGGTTTTCTGTATATAAAATTAATTCAACCTTGGTCTTTTATTAATGACTATAATTGATCCTTATTTTATTTTCTTGATATAATATGATTTTAATATAAATAATATTCTCTGAGAACATATTATAACGTATTTATATATAAATCTTATAGTTTTCTTTTGGTTTCTTTTATAAAAAGCAAATTCTCCAGTAGTTCCTATCTTTCCAACCATAGCTCCGAATAGTGTGATCTTCATGTTTTTGTGCTCGTAGCAATACGTAGATTCGTTTTCTAAACCTTTTTTACTTCTATTTTCATTGATTGGTGTATTGTATGTGATGCATGTCTGTATTTGGATGCTGTGTGGTGCATTATGATCATGTCCAGTCGGTGAGATTTACGTGGTGATCAAGAAGCAATTCATTGAAGGTTTTGGATCAGAGAAAATGATCTTAAGTCTAAGGCAAGCATAGCATGGGATCTTCCTTGTTGATCTATTCACCGCAATAATTAATTTCATGTGCATGTGTCTACCTTGTTAACCATAGTTTCTACCTAGTATTGCTATCTTGTTCCTTGATCACCTATGGGATTTATGCATTGGGTAGTTGATGCTAGCGCGCTATTGGAATCATGATCATGTAAACTTGACTTAATTGAATATGCAATAAGGTTAAAAGATGCCTTTTTAGCAACATGGCACTAGGGGATTGGAGCATAGTTTTTGTGATACTCTAAATCCTTCACCCTTGGTAATGATCTGTCAGCAAAAGCTGGGACTTACAGTGCAACTATGAGGGCTACATGGCTCTGGTTTTAGTCAAGTATGGGTACTTTTTCTAGCTTGTTAGAGGCTACCGAAAGGCGTGATGGGACCTGTCGACTCGGGTATAGTGCGGCTTCCTGTCCGAGTGTGTATAACCTGCGCGACCTTGTGCCACGACGAAGGGGGGCTCTACATCTGCTTGCCGGGTTTCTAGCGGCCCTAACTTGTTAGACGGAGTAATTTGAAAGACTTCATAGTGAAACCCTACTCACTCACCTTCGTAGTGTTATGGGGCTAGCTACCCCGAGCAAATGGGAATCACGGCTCATAGTGAAAGTGCACAACCTCTGCAGAGTGTAAAACTAATATACTAGCCGCGCTCACGGTCACGAGTGATCCGAAAAACTCACGGAATAGTTATCCTTGGGGGTGATGTTGACTTGTTACTATTTGATTATTGCAATTCATTAATTATGTTTACTTATGATCATGAGAATGGGCTTATTCAACTTGTTGCTATCCAATTACATAAAAGATGCTTAATTAAAAGCAAACCGCTGTAAACCCGTGTCTATCCTGTTTGAGCCTCATAAACCCTATGTTATATTTGCTGAGTTCGACATGGACTCACTCTTGCTATTCCCCCCACACCTCAGGAGAAGTTTAGGCTTGTGGTCAACCAGTCAGTTGTGTCCCTGTGGAGTTGGCGTCTACATGCGAAGATCAGAGAGTCTTTCCGCTGTTTTGTTACTTAAGGTTATATTCTAATTATACTACGTTATGTATTTGATCATTGTCTTTTGATATTACCTTGTATTTGTCGGTTTATGTGTGTGACTGATCCTGGGGCGCACATAAGGTTATGCATTCAATTTTATCCTTAAAATTGGGTATGACAAAGTGGTATCAGATCAATGCTGACTGCAAGACGCAAACCTAGTTAGAAATTGGTCATCTTAAGGTTTATAACTTCCTATGGAGTCCTTGTTCCATAACCCTTGATAATTTCTGCTTTACTATACCCCTTACCTTGATATTCATCTCCTCCTTGCTGCTATAAATCTTTTATCCACCCCTTGGCTTGAAATTCTTTTAGAACTATCTCTTACCTCATTCTTTCATAACATGAAGTTGAAGCCTTAGAGATAAACCCTTGATAGAAATAGAACGCGCGATAACATCGCAAGTTGAGTACCAATGATTGTTGTGCCTTGTCGAATTGTTATTATGAACTTACTTGAATTGAATCTTTGTAATGAGTGCAATGATCTTGTGGAATATCTTCATAATTTCATTTAATTTATAGGCCTAAGGAATAAGGATTAATGGATTAGATAGTTGGGTTTTCTTTCTCTCTTGCTTCCTTTATTCCATCTTCTCAGAGCAACCTGTCTTTGTCAGCTTATACCTTCTTTTATGGAAGATCAAAAATTATGGAATAATTCTGAAAGAAACTAGACTTCAATATCTTTCCGTGAGCGCTAGAATCACACTAATAGCTATTATGGTTTGGGAGATATGAAAATCACAAAACGATGCAACTGCGCTGTCTGGAATCTGAAACAGTTTCTGTTGTTCACTGTTTTCGACCACCTTAACTGTGGAATCTAGAAAAGTGTTCTACATGACAGTTGTAGAGATTTTCTTCGTCTTTCCAACAGTATAAGATTCAACTTATTTGGATCAACAGAACTCCAGTTATAGATGTTTTACTGAGCTACTGTTTTTCTGCTTGCGAAGAAATTCAGATTAGCTATTCTTACCTATGCTCATGGGTATTGTTGGGATGTTAGAAGTACATGATGGTAGTTAATCAACCCACTCGAAAGAGGATGCGAGCTATCCTTGGTACCCCAAGTTAATTTCTTTTAAGGGGGGTAGCCGAGCTAAAGAGTAACAAGACGAAGATTTCTGAGCTTCTGTGATTTTACTTGGAAGAATCAGATACCTCCATGTTTGGAGAGGACACTATCAAGGACAAGATTCAGAAATAACAATTCATGTATGAAGTTAAGAGATATTGACTGATTGGACACAAGTGTAGTGTTTGGATGGAATATCAGAGTAGCGCAGCGGAAGCGTGATGGACCCATAAACATTGGAATCACTTGAGATATTATGTGGAACATTAGATGTGTATCACATATGCGATTGGATGAGTTATTACTGACAAAGGATCTTACCATACTGGGTACCCATCAAGGTTATGGAAACATTACATGGCGTATTTCTAGCAAGGTGGTGACAATAGGAAATGCGCATCAGAATTATTATCACGAAAGAGGAGGTACCCGAGAAAACAAAGAAGATTCAATGGTAGAGTATCTGAATCTCCTCAATCATCTAAACTTTATTCTTTTGATCTTGCTCTCTCGAATCTCGGGACGAGATTCCTTTTAAGGGGGGTAGAATTGTAACACCCCAAATTTTGGTAATTTTGAAATAGAGCTAAATTGATTTGATTTTGTATTTTTGTATTCATGGAAATATAGGGAAATTAAAAAAATCATTAAGTTAAAATTCAACTAGGGTTTACCAACATGTTTGTGCACTCATGCCCTTGCATATGATTTATTTTGGTTGAGTGGTCTTTGCCAAAATTAAAAATTATTCAAATCCTTTTTTTAAATGATTTTACGATGTGAGTGAATAAAGTTTTAAGATGCGTTTAGTACAACGATCTTCTTTACGACATGTCTCTGTCTATTTCTCTAATCAAATCCCTTGGTTTCCAATTTTGGATTCTGTATTTAGAGTATATCAGAACCTTTTCTTCAGCTCTAAATCACTCTTTCATACTCATCATTCATCAAGTTATCTCTAAAAACTTTCCGAGAATATTTTTGCCTTTTTCTGAACCTTTTTCCTATTTTTGTGAGAGCAAAATCTAATTTTTTTAGATGCTCTAAAATACCTTTTCATGAGCTCCAAATGCTTTATTTGGGTTCATCATGCTTGAAAATGTCCCCAAAAATTTTTCCATAATTTTTGGAGCCCTCGGGATATTTTTCACGGACTAGATGCTAATTCTAGACTTTTCTATAATTATTTTAGTTGCGAAATTATTTTATTCTAAAAATAATAAAATCTCTAATTTTTCTGCAGCCCTCAAAGCCCATGTGCAATTATCTTAATGAACCTCTTTTGCCAGCCAGGGGAGGTCGGCCGATCCCCCTGACAGGTCGGCCGACCCTGGCAGGTGTCCTTTCTGCGTGCGTTTCGACATGGACCCACATCCCGAAATTTCCTGCAATCTCCACCGCCCGTCAAAGTCGGTTTGATCCAAGGGTACAGTTGATCCCACCGGTCTATATAAGGACCCCCAGACCCCCTAGGGTTTCAGATATCTCTCAGACCAGATCAGATCAGTTATCAATCAGAGAGCTCTCCACCAGAGATTAGGGTTAGACACTCAAAGTTCTAGTTTAGACCTAGATAGTAGATTGAAGTAGAGTTGAGCCCTCGGCTCAGGATTCTGGATCGCCTGTCTAATAGAGATTGGTAAATCTGCTGTATTACCCCTCATTTTGACTTTATACTATTTCAATACTATGTTTCGGTTTGTTATGTTCCTAGTTTATTCTAATAGTATATTTGATATGGTTATGATTGGTAATGAGTTTATGCATGAGTTCGCAAAGCGCTTAATCCAGCACTCGAGTGGGTTAAGTGGTAGATATTATAGAGGCATGGTGCTTAGATATTATTTGCCTGCGAATGCGCTTTATATGCCGGGTCATGTGGTAGATCGCGGATGTGACACTCCCGTTGAGTCTTTTGTAGTCCACTCACCGTATGTAAAGAGAACATAACTAAGTTATGAAGGTAGACCTACTCTGTTCTTGTTCTTCCTGAATAATGTTCCTGATGCATAGATAAAGAGTCAATTGTGCTATACATGATCATATATTTGCTAGAGTAAATGAATAACATAATTAATTAGGAATGACATAAGAATCTGATCTTTTAAGTAATCCTATGCTTTGGTTGATTTTAAGTTTGAGTAGTTCACACCTCTCTGGAAAAGTTATCTAAGCCTTTATTATCATATCTATATCTTTATTATTGGCTTACCCTGTTTAAGTATGTGCTATGTGATTGATTCTATTCATAAGTAATGTAACTTGAATCTATCCACTCATGCCTGCCTCCATACCTTCTCTTTGTGGTAAAAATATAAATCGACAACCCTGAAATACTCGGGTAAAATGCTACAATGGTACAATTAATCTGTGCGGCTTGCAGATACTTTGAACTTGACTATTTATATTAATATCCTCTTTACTCACTTGCATTCATAATAACTGCTTAGTATTATTCTGGTTAGTTTCCATACATATCTCTTATATTCATACTGGGGATGACAACCTAGTTATTATGAGAGATATAGGTTTAAAAGAGGTGGCTAGGTAATTTACCAAGTGACATTTAATTAATACCAACAAGCATTTTTGGCGCCGTTGCCGGGGAGAAGTAACGGAAAGGCATTTGAGAAAAGATCAAATACATACTTAGTGATGGAATCATACCTAGTACCTCTGCTTTTACAGAATTACCCCTTGTTTTTCTTGTCTACATTTTATGCAGGGTATCACAGGATTCAATCAACTTCATTCATCTGAATCAAATCAGCGCAAGAAGAAGCCAACACCAAGTTCGGCTGAGAAAACATTGCGAGAGTTCGCTGCACCAAGCACCAAGAACATCCGCACCGGACCAGCACTCAACATCGATAACTTAGAGTTCGAGCTCAAGCCAAGCCTCATCAACATGGTTCAAGCTATATCATTTAGTGGAAAGGCACATGAAGATGCAAGTGCTCATCTTCAAAATTTTCTAGAGATTAGCGGCACCATCACCATCAAGAACGTTGCTCAAGATATCATACTACTCCGTTTATTTCCATTTTCACTTTTGGGAAGAGCGAAGCAGTAGTTCTACGCCAACAAAGATCACATCAACACATGGGCAAAGTGTTCAAAGACCTTTTTAGAAAAGTTTTTCCCTATAGGCAAAACCAATGCCTTAAGAGGAAAGATTGCCGACTTTCAGCAGCAGAAAGAACAAACCATTTCAGAAGCATGGGAGCGCTATAAAGAATACATCTCAGATTGTCCCCATCATGGAATAGAAGATTGGTTACTCCTACAAGGTTTCTACCATGGATTAATTCAAAGGAGTCATAACCAACTTGATGCAACTGCTGAAGGATCATTCCTGTCACTCACTCCTAGGAAAGGTGAAGCACTTATGGAGAAAATAGCAAGAAATCAAAGCTGGACCCATGACAATACCCAACATTGTCATCACAGTGAGGAGACAACCGAAGAATTGTGTGCATTATCAACCAAGATGGACGTACTATTAGGTTGGCTCACACAGCAAGGCAACTACAAGAAGGATCGTCAAGATATTCAAGATGCATTCAACACACAGAACAAATGGGGAGAGTACTTGGGAGTGAAGTTTGATCCACCACAAGAAGACATCAACGTCATTCTCAACAACTCTACTCCAAAGAAGCATGGATGGAGTCAACAACAACAATCCGACCAAGGTAAGTACCCAGGTAACTATCCTAAACAACCATCCTTGAGAGATTTGGTGTTAGAGCAAGCTAAGATTAATGATAATATTGCTAAGAAACTTGTTTCTAATGATAGAATCTTAGAAAGTACAAATATTAAAATGGATAACTTTTCTTCTGCTGTACAAGATCAACTTATTCATAATAAGAAGATAGAATCACAAATAGTACAATTGTCTGTTGCATTGTCTTTTGCACTAACCATGAACAGGTTAAAGCCATAACCACAAGAGCTGGCAAATCAACCCGAGATCCCCCATATCCAAAAAGAACACATCCGAGAGGAACATCTAGGGTACCGGCAGCACCAGCAGAACCAGAAGAAAAGAGAGACGCTGAGGTGGACGAAGTTGCACCACAAGAGCATGAAATGACACAAGATTTCCATGACATCAACTTCTTACCATTCCCGCGAAGAATATGGAAGAATCAACAAGATGAGCAGTTCGCAGATTCATGGAAGTCATCCAGAAGCTATATGTCAACATACCACTATTGGATGCCGTTCAAGTCCCCACTTATGCAAGATATATCAGAGACATCCTAAACAAAAAGAGACCTCTGCCGACCACCGAAGTCATCAAGCTGATAGAAGAATGTAGTGCGGCAATCCTCAACATAGCACCGGAAAAGAAGAAGGATCCAGGATGCCCCACAGATTGTTCGATCGGAGAAACAATACTTCAATAATGCACTATGCGATCTTGGAGCAAGTGTCAGTGTAATGCCCAAATCAGTCTTCGAGAAGCTCAGATATTCCACCCTGGAGCCCACATCAATGTGCATTCAACTGGCAGATCAATCAATTCGCTATCCCGAGGGAATTGCGGAAAACATTCCAGTGAAGATAAGAGACTTCTTCTTGCCAGCAGATTTTGTGGTCCTAGACATGCAACCAGACTTGAAAGTATATCCTTGGGAGACCTTTCTTGGGCACAGCCAACGCTCACATTGATGTCGGGGCAGGAGAAATCAGATTCAACATAAACGGGAAAGAAGAGCGGTTTGCTTTTCGTCCAAGACCAGAGCAACAACTCACTGCAAACATAGAGGAAGGGAAGGACAAACCAGCTGGATCACCATCTCTCGGACTGGAGAATTCACCCGCTAACTGAGCAAGAAGAAGAAGTCCGATTCAGCGAACTGAGAAAAATCCCAAACCTTCGCCAAGAGGTAACTTGGTATTTACCCGCAATTATTTCTCAGCATTTATTTTCCGCATTATGCACTATAAAAACAAAATAAAATTTCTATAGTAATATTTTTAGAGTCTCATATAGGTTTTTCCTGGAGCGTAAAAAACTCCCGGAAGAGTTATTTCACCACAGAGTCAGAAAATTATAAAAATTTCATATTTCAATTCCTTGCATTTTGTAGTTTCATAAAAGTATTATTTTCATAGTTCGTATTTGCATGGTATTTGTCTACGGTAAAAATATAGGAGACACATGGGTCCCACACCCATCACACCCATCACTTCCACCTCCATTATCATCCATTATCACCCACCATTATTCACTACCATCCATTCTTTTCCATCATACTCAACCACCACTACGGGAACCAGCAAACAAAGCACCAAAGGACCTTCACAAGATTGGAATTGAGGCAGAGAGCACCCACGAGAAAAGATAGAGCAAATAGCCAACAGGTGGGGTCGGCCGACCCCACATTTTGATCGATCGAACACCATCATCCTCTCATATAAAATCCCAACCTCTCAGTTCATTCTTTGCACCATCTCAAACCCGAGAGCTCACCTTTCGTTTAGTAATTCATTCAGAGAGTTTGGGTAGTAACTAGATCTTCATTTTGAAGGGTAGAGAGAGCCTGAGAGTAAAGCCTGTGAGAGTTGAAGTTTTGCTTGATTTCCCGAAAGAAAAACAAAGCACTTGGGGGAGATACTGTCCAATTAAAATCAAAGTAGAAAGTCGTCACAAATTTGAGCTTAAAACTTTGACCAACTTGAACGAATCCTTGAATGAATAACCTTTGAACGATTGACTTTTGGACGGCTAACCTCTAACATTTTCTTGTGCTAACCCCCTGTGCAAGTTTTCTTCTGTGGTATGTACTAACGTTTTGCAGGTATGAGTTGGTTCAAGAAGAAGCTCACCCGTGCGGGATCATCACGCTCTACCCGTAGCCATTCATCAGGCGGCGGTTCGGATATGAACAGTTGACCCTCCGTCTCGGGAGCTACCTGCTGCACCCATCGTCATTCTCGCCGATGAGAATCATCTGAAGCTGCGACTCCCCTAGAAGACCAAGTTCAACACCATCAAGAACCTCCCATTCACACTAACGAGCGTCTTCAGCGACGACCTTCTCCACGATACAGGTATGGACACTGAATTCCCCCTTATCTTTTATGAGATTGGCCGGGAGAATTTTTGGCAAATAACTGAACCGGGTAGTAAGCTTCTCACTGCCGAATTTCTTTGCACACTTAAAACTGAAAATAATGGAGTTTCTTTTCGACTTTTTAACAAAGAATTCTCTTTAACCTGGAAAAAACTTAGCCAACACCTTGGTTTTAATTCGGAATGTGTGATAGATATGAATGTTGCTTTGCCTGAATTTGATAGAGCTAAATTTTGGAAAGAGATAACTGATAAGAATAACTGTAGACATCCTGTTACCAATTCCATTCAGCTGCCTACTTTGCGTTTTATGCACCGATGGCTAGGAACTACACTTTTTCTTAGGGACGATGTTCACATTGTTAGGACCGAGGATATGCATATTTTGTTTGCCATGGCTAGACGTAAGAAAGTTTCACCTGTTCGTGCCTTGGTAGAACATTGGATAAAAACTTTTAAGAGGAAGTTTGGCGCACATCGAGTATACCTCTTTGGTAACTCGACTTACCGGCAGTTTGGGTCTTCTAGAAAATGCCACACTTGATTTTATAACTGAAGACCAGCCTGAGATTACCATTAAACATTTCATACAGGCCCAAATAATAAAAGGAGGGAAGAATAACATTCCCATTACTATGATGTATCGTGGCGAAGCAACTGAGATCCCGTTGCCTAACCCGGGACTCACATTGTATGCTGCACCTTCTTTTATTGTTTTGCCAAGCAGGGCCACTGTCGGTAGGAGCGTATCGGCACGCCAAGACCACATACCGCAAAGATACTATGGCGCAGACCTGACTCCACAGGGGCCAACATTCACTGGCTACCAGACGTTCGACCACACGGGCACCTCACGTGGTTTTAATAACCTGTGGGAGGCAACCCCGTCCACACACTCGGACGGATCCTGACAGCAAGCGAGCAGCACCTAGTGGCAGCATGGCTACAACGGCCATTATCAGCAAGGTAGTGGTCAGTTTGACATGCAGGAGGAGACTTCTGGAGGAGTGCACTGCCAACCTGGACGTGCTTCCTACTCTGGCCCCAGCTACCATGAGTACCAGCAGGACCGCCACGAGCTTCGCACGCAGCTGGGCATGATTGCGGAGACGTAGAACGCCCTCATACAAGCCCAAGGACCAGATCCAGCAGCGCCAGGCGGTGCACGACAACAACTAGGAAGCACTCTTCACCCACTTCCACATTCGACCACCGTACCAGTGAGACTGCACCAACAGCCAGCTTGGGGGAGGACCCCCGCAGGACCAGGTAAGTCATCTCGACCTGCTTTGTTTTTAAATTTATATGCTAGTAGTTTGCTTTAGTCTGTTTAATTAGTTTGCTTTAGTTCGTTTGGGTTATTTTAGTTTGTGTGAGAATAAAGGAACTTTGAGAATCTGAACCTAGATGATAGTTGCTCTAGTGCTATGTTTAAATTAAAATTTCTCCCACTATTGAGTTATTAATTTGTCTTGAGAATTTATTCTGAAACTTGAAATCTGTGGGAGCATACTTGAGCTAAGCCTAAATAATCGATAGACATGATATAAGAAAGTTTGAAGCTGCTATCTATCTAGTTCATTATGACACTAAATTCCGGATGCTTTATTTTTGAAAAAAATGATAAAATCAAATGATGAGTTCCTTGTATGACCAAATCTGAAATTCCTACCAAAGCCATATATCATGATTAGAATAGAATACCCTTTTACATATATACTGCTTGTTTTGTATTGAGTTTATTCAAGCTTTGTTGATACCTTATGAGAGCTTTGTCATACTTTTTAATCAAGATCACACACACTCCACCCACATAGGCACTATCCCTTCACTGGGGGAAGGTGCCACAACATGCCATGCCATCCAAAAATGTTTTCTCCTACACTAGGAGTAAACACCAAAAATATTCCATATACTTCCACCCAAATAAATGCTCCAAAGTTTTTGTGAATATCTCTCAATTGCAGAGAAGAGGCACGAGGCTAGGAAAAGTGAGAGTTGTGAGATAAAACAATGGGTACTCAGATACCCGCCTGAGAGAAAAAAATGGACAAGTGTCCGATGAAATAAAACAATGGGTACTTAGATGCCCGCCTGAAAAAAAGAGGGAAAGCTAGCCTGTCCTGCAACACAAGTTTCAAAAATTTAAAAGAGAGATTTATTTTCAAGGAGCAAGGTAGAATTAGCCACCATATACACCCCTCATTTGTAACAGAACCGCCTAAATCACGTGGCCCACAGGCACCTGTCAACGTCACTGATGACCTCTAACAGCCGGACCCGTGTTCCATATGACCTAGGCGGGCTCTGCCGGGCTACATAAGCACCCTGTTATCTCCGTCAGGATCCCATTGCGAAGCCATTACAGAGTTGCAACATTTCATAATAAAATACATCAGAGTAGAATTTGCGGAAGAGTAAATAGTACTTAATATTACAGACCAGTGTTCGAATAAAATTAAGTGCAGTTATTACAGACCATAAATTTGAAGAGTAGCAGTAGAGTTTGGAACAACAGTATGACAGATAGTTAAATATTACACGAACCCTGCCCAAGGGTTTAACCTTAGTCTTCTTCACTCTCCTGGACGATGGTGACGCAGCACGGAGCGAGACAAACTTCAGTCTCCTGCTGCCCTCCTGCAACGGGTTTAACAAACCCTGAGTACATGGGGTACTCCGCAAGACTTACCCGACTAAAAGTGTAAGATTAGACTCAGGAATGCAGGCTGAGGGGAGTCAAGGTAAGGCTTTAGCAAGAGTTCAAGAATTTTGCAGAAAAGCATTACTATTCCTAACTCAATATTTTATTTCAATAATACTATTCATCATTATCCATTTCTCCAAGTTCTTTCTCATATATCAACATTCTTTCATTTGCTTAATCCATTCAAAACAATCCTAGTTCCGAACCACTTTCCGATGTAGGGGTGAGGATCAAGTCTCCATATCCGAGGAGCAACGACGATTCGAATCGATTAATACCCAGCTGGGGATCCCTATCCACACTGCGTATGTAGCACTTAAGCTTGCATACGCCAACCCCGCCTACCACGGCTTTTCATACCCCGGAACCGGTCCTGCGCCACCCGAGAGCACAGTACTCCTCTCGTCTCCAGGCACGACGGCCACGAGGGTACACGCTACTCTCGCCATCTCTCCACTCCCAGTGCGTGGTTGTCGGTTCCAGCAGTAGAGCCACCGGAGTCAGAGGCTTTCCGTAGTATGTGGCTAGTTGCAAAGTCTTGATCACAGCAGGCCTGACAACGAACGGTCCCTAATATTTTTCAGTTAGAAACCATGCATTGGGACTCTAACCCAAGTACACTGGTAACTACCCGGTTTTCACATCCCTTTCCGATGGCGAGGATCGCTGGGACTCTAACCCAACAGATGGTCGACCAAACGGAACAACCCATCCATGTGGTTGACAATGAACTAGCTAGGCACACTGCCAACCAACAAGGACATGACCAATCCCATAAAGTGATTCATTTGTTTCATATTATCACAGTTTTCAAAATAGCATTTTTGCAATTCTATCATTAAGCATGACTAAGCATTTTTCAATACTTTTAAATAAATCAGGGTCTTAGGTATAATATGTGGTCAAGGAAAGGTAATGCATCAATAGGTTATCACTCAACTCCTAATAACCTAATGCAGTAGATTAACTCAAATGATAAATATTTTTAAATAACAAGGAGGGGCTGAATGCACCGGGGCTTGCCTTGAATTGCGTAGAGTGTCGGATCCGGGTCAGTTCCACAAATATCAAATCCTTGTACAACTTCCTGAGTAGTCTCCTCAGATGGACCCTCAGACTTTACCTCCGGATTCTCGGTCACTACACGTTTGCAATGAATGAATGTATGAATGTGATGCACATGAAATGACAGATGAAATTTAATAACAAATAAACCACACATGTGTATAAGACCCTACCTTAGCTAGACATGAATAACCTAATTCATACTGCCCTAGGTCATAAAGGTGATTGACCTAGAATCTCAATCAATCCAAAAATCACACCAATCAACAATCATTCCATTAACTATTCCTAATATTTATCATTTAAACCAACATATAATTTAATAAATATTTAACTATTTCCATTTGATGCCAAAATGCACCAACAGATAGATTTTAGTACCAAACAGTGACACAATAAATTTCATGATTTTTGGAACATCACAGAAATTATTAAAAATCATCAAAGTTTCTTTTATCATTTAATGTGCTGATTTTTAATTAATACAGAAAACACTCAAATCAAGCATTTAATATTTTTATTAAATTCTACACATCACAGAGAGTATCTATAAATATTTTCATAATTTATGGTGCAGTAGATTAATCCACACAAAAATATTAAAACCTAACACTATTCATTTTAATTAAAAATGAAAAAGCTTTTGTAAAACAACCGGAAAAAGGAAACGGCCATTCGGCCCACCACGGCCCAACAGCGCAGGCCGGCCCAACCGCGGCCGCGCGCACGCGCCCGCGTGCCCACGCCGCACTGGGTCGCTGACGAGGTGACCCCACCTGTCAGCCTCTCACCTCCCCGACGTCGTCTTCCTCCCGGTGCCCGCGCGCGTACGAGCGCGGCGGCTCGCCGCCGGTGGCTCCACTAGCGAGGGAAACACCTCCGAACGACGTGCATAGCCCTAGGACGCTACTCCAATACCCCCAGAAGACTCAATACGCCCGGCGACGAGCTCGTCGGGAACAATGGCGGCTCGGCGGCGGCGGCAAGCCACACGCCGGCGAGCTCAAACTATAAACGACCGAGATGAATCTTGTTAAGGCTTCAGGGGGTCACCACGGTTTGGTCTGGCTAGGAGACTCGCACTACGACGGTACGGGTAGACGAGAACGGCGACGAAGGTTGACGGGGCGGCGCGAGTTCCACGACGAGGTCCTGTTCCGAGGTACCTAAGGCCCCAAACACGGAACCCGCGGGAATATGAGCATCACAACACTGAAAGGAGCACAAAACGCAAGCCAAAATGGAGAGGGAGCTCACCGGGACAGGTTAGCCGCGCTGATGCCGGCCGCGGCGGTGTTCGGCCGGAGCGGAGGAAGAAAAACGAATGAGCGGCGCACTCCGACCACAAACTACCACCACAAGCGGTCCAGAAGACGCGCAAGGAACCTAATCAGACTACTGCACGAGGGGAGAGGTGGAGGTGGTCGGAGCGGCGGCAATTTGGCCGGCGACCGAACGGGAGCAGGTGAGAAGAAATGGACGCGGCCGTCGCTTTTAAGCCGTCGAAGCTCGGGGATAAGGTCTGGAGGTGTCCCGGGGCCCTCAGGCGGTCGTGGCTTGATGGCGACGGGGCCATGCCCCGGCCGGACGTCGCCGGCGTGCGGCGCGGCACGCGCGCGTACGCGCGGCCATGCGGCCGGAACAGGTAGGGGGGCCCCGGTACTGTAGCAGACAGGGGTCAACAGCTATAGATTTGAAATTCCTCCCAAACCGTGCAGCTACAGTAGGTGCTCCCAAAATAAAAGTTGTGCCAAATTTTATGTAGAACATCTTTGCTTTTTACACCATGTTCAAATTCTACACCAATTTGAATTTATACAAAAGGGGGGTAGAATTAGGTTTTGAATTTCAAACTGAATTTTTAAAATTACTTTTGATTCTTCTCAACAACTTGAAAATTGGTAAACATGAAAGTTGTCCTACTCAGAGAGCTTGACAACTTCTATTTAGGAAGTTTTTGAAGATTCTTAATATTTTTGAAATTGAAGTTTCAAATGTAAATTTCAATATAGTAATTTGAGTTTAATTTGAATTTTTATAATATAACTTCAAAATCTCCAAAAATAAAAGTTGTTCCATTTTTAAAACTCTACAACTTTTATTAAGACACTTTTCCCATATTCCATATAGATTTTGAATTGGGTTTTTAGGTCAACTTTAGGGTTTAATTTGATTTCTATTTAATTTCATTTTTGATTTTTGATTAAGGACTTAATTACACAATCAATACTTAGCTGAAATCAAATCACTCTAGGCCCTAAGCACAATCATATGCAGATGCTTAAATTTAAATATGATGACATGGCAGATTAATTGAATTGTAATACCAGAGGTATTACAGCCTTCCCCCCTAAAAGAAATCTCGTCCCGAGATTTAATAGAAATATTAACTGAAACAAAGTAATGGACAAGAACAGGTCTCAACTAACTAATTCTAAATTATCTGCTAAAAATAGAAGAATATTTACATATGTTGAGACTAAAAAGTTTACATTCTACAAGGTAGCAAAGAACTCAGGAAAATTCTCTGCGAGGTAATCTTCCGATTCCCAAGTGGCTTCTTCTTCGGAATGTGCACTCCACTGGATTTTGTACCATCTGGTTGTATTCCTTCGCGTGACACGATCTTTTATGTCCAAGACTCGAATAGGATACTCCGAGTATGTCAGCTCAGGTTCAAGTTCCACTCCTTCCACTTCGACGACTTGATCAGGTACTCGAAGACATTTCTTGAGCTGTGACACATGGAATACATTGTGTACCTCCGAAAGATGCTCTGGCAACTGCAGCTTATAAGCTACTTTTCCCACGCGTTCTATGATTAAGAAAGGTCCAACATAACGTGGGGCCAACTTGCCTTTAACGCCAAATCGACTGACTCCTTTCATTGGCGATACCTTCAAATACACATAGTCTCCTATCTTGAATGCCAAAGGTCGACGCCTTTTATCGGCATAACTTTTCTGCCGAGACTGTGCTACTTTCAAATTTTCTTGGATCTGCTTAACCTTTTCTTCGGCTTCATTGACCAAATCCACGCCATAAAACCATCTTTCTCCAGGTTCAGACCAATTTAATGAGGTTCGGCACCTTCGACCGTAGACTGCCTCAAATGGAGCCATCTTGATGCTTTCTTGATAACTGTTGTTGTACGAGAATTCTGCCAATGCCAGACAATCATCCCACTTGTCAGGGTAATTGAGCGCACAAGCCCTCAACATATCCTCCAATACTTGATTGACTCTTTCTGTCTGCCCATCCGTCTGCGGATGGTAGGCAGTGCTATGCAAAAGCTTTGTACCTAAGGACTTGTGGAAAGCTCGCCAAAACTTGGAGACGAACTGGGTACCTCGATCAGAAACGATGGTCCTCGGTACACCATGTAACTTCACCAAGTTCTCAATATAAAGCTTTGCATATGCCAGTGCCCTGTACTTCTTCTTGACAGGTAAAAAATGAGCTTGCTTGGTGAGGCGATCCACAATAACCCAGATGGAATCAAAACCTCTTGAAGTCTTGGGTAATCCCACGATGAAGTCCATGCTGATGTCTTCCCACTTCCATGCAGGGACAGGCAATGGATTGCAATTCTCCTCCAGGCCTCATGTGAACAGCTTTCACCTTCTGACATGTGTCACATCTCGCGACATACCGGGCAATCTCTATCTTCATCTTTGTCTACCAGAACTTTTGCCTCAAATCCTGATACATCTTGTTGCTGCCGGGATGGATGGAAAACCTTGTTAAATGTGCTTCATCAAGGATCTTTTGTCGCAACTCCGGCACCTTTGGAACTACCAGACGATCCTTGAACCACACGACGCCATCATCATCAATCCGAAAACAATCTGCCTTGCCAGCTTGAACCTTTTCCTTGATGTGCTTGATTCCATTACTTTCCCGCTGAGCGGCAATAATCTCATCTCGGATGGGTGTTTCAATACTAATATTGGTCAGACTGCCTTGTGGAATTATTTCTACCCCTAATTTTTCTAACTCATAGCACAAGGACATATCATACGGCTTGACTGTCAAACAATTGCAGTGCACTTTACGACTGAGTGCATCAGCGACCACATTCGCCTTGCCAGGATGGTAATGCACTTCAATATCATAATCCTTGATTAGCTCGAGCCATCTTCGCTGTCTCATGTTCAACTCTTCTTGAGTGAAAATGTATTTCAGACTCTTGTGATCTGTATACACATTACAGGTACTGCCCAGCAAATAGTGATGCCATATCTTCAAGGCATGTACCACAGCTGCTAACTCCAAATCATGAGTGGGATAATTCTCCTCATGACGCTTGAGTTGCCGTGAGGCATAAGCAATGACTCTTCCTTCTTGCATCAAGACACAACCAAGTCCGGTACCAGAAGCATCACAGTACACATCAAAGGGCTTTTCTATATCTGGTTGGGCCAGTACTGGTGCAGTGGTCAACAACTTTTTCAAGGTTTGAAATGCCTTTTCACATTCTGGCGACCAGATGAACTTGACCTGATTCTTCAACAGGTTGGTAATGGGCTTGGCTATTCTGGAGAAGTCTGAGGATAAACCGTCGGTAATATCCTGCCATGCCCATAAAACTACGGACTTGATGAACTGTGGTTGGTGGCTTCCAATTCAAGATTTCTTCCACCTTGCTTGGATCCACGGATACACCTTCAGCTGATAAAATGTGTCCGAGAAAAGGAACTCGATCTAGCCAAAACTCACATTTGCTAAACTTGGCATATAGTTGGTGCTCTCTCAAACGGGTCAGGACAATACGGAGGTGGTTGGCATGTTCATCAGGGGTTTTAGAATAAACAAGGATGTCATCGATGAACACGACTACAAACTTGTCAAGTTCGGGCATGAAAACAGAGTTCATGAGGTACATGAAATAGGCAGGTGCATTGGTTAGGCCAAAAGACATGACCAGATACTCATAAAGGCCGTATCTGGTGGTGAATGCTGTTTTAGGAATATCCTCAGGACGGATCTTTATTTGGTGGTAACCAGACCTAAGGTCAATTTTGGAAAAGACCTTGGCTCCAGCTAGTTGATCAAAGAGTAGGTCAATACGAGGCAAAGGATATTTATTTTTAATGGTGACCTCGTTGAGTGGGCGATAATCGACACAGAGTCTGAGTGACTTGTCCTTCTTTTTCACGAATATAGCAGGACAACCCCAAGGAGATGAACTCGGTCTGATGAAACCCTTATCAAGCAGATCTTGCAGTTGAATTTTAAGCTCAGCCAATTCCTTGGGAGGCATCCTATAGGCTCTGCGGGATATAGGTGCAGTTCCTGGTTTTAACTCAATAGCGAACTCTACATCACGGTCAGGTGGCAGACCGGGTAGATCATCAGGAAATACATCCAGAAATTCACAGACTACCGGAATATTTTGGGTTTCTTGAACTGAGGTGGCACACAATCTCTGCACTGTCTTCTCAATCATTCTCACGGGTAGTGGCAGTTGGATAAGAAGTTGAGATTGACTACCAGGTATGTTGACTTTTATGGTCCTATTCAGCACATCTATCAGTGCCTTGTGCTGATACATCCAATTCATACCTAATATGACATTTATGTCCTGATCCTTGAGTACTATCATGGTGGTTGGGAATATATGCCCGCCCAATTCGATAGGTACTCGATGCACTACCTCCTTAGTATTTATACGCCCTCCGGGCGAATGTATAAGGAAGTTTTCCTTTATTTCTCCAATTGGAATCTCATGTTTTACCACAAATGTACGATTGATGAATGAATGTGATGCACCAGAATCAAAAAGTGTAATAGCGGGGTGACTGGCGACAGGAAACCTACCCATCATGATGGGCTCTCCTGCAGGGATGTCATCCACATGAGTATAATAGACGTGTCCAGCCTTCTTGACAAGCTTGACCTTCTGAACCTGGTGCTGCTGACCACGGTGCTGATTCTGATGCTGCTGTTGCTGCTGCCCAGGACCCTTCTGGGCATTTTGATTGTACTTCTTGGGATATGGACAGTCACGAGCCCAATGTCCCAATTTACCACAGTTGTAGCAAGGATGATTATAGGTGGTCTGAGGGGTATTGATACGAACGCCTGGGGCATTCGGCTGAGTGGTGTTCTGTTGATTCGAGGTATGGGAGGTAGCCGTGGTGCGTACCACGACTTGCTGCTGAGGGTAAGCGGGGCGATTGTGGTGTGTAGGATGATAGATGATCTTCTGGCATTTTTTACCGCCAGAAAAGCCTGACTTCTTTTTCTTCTTCTCATCCTGATGCTTACGATCACTTTCTTCGTAAGCAATGGCACTGTTTACAGCTTCGTGGTAAGAACAGTTGAGGTTGTTAGATAAGCTACGCTGGACCTTGAAGTTTAGGCCCCTGACAAAGCAATCTTTCTTCTTTTGGTCAGTATTGGTGTGTTCAGGAGCATACTGGGCAAGATGATTGAATTGGTTCACATATTGCATCACAGAAGAATCTTTCTGTTGCAGAGCTAAGAACTGGTCCAGTTTCATTTTCATTACACCTGCTGGGATGTAATGTGCTCGGAAAGCTTCGCGGAACTCTGCCCAAGTAAGCTGATGCCCCTCGGGCTGTGCAGACAATAGGTTGGCGTACCAGGCACTGGCCGGACCACGCAGCTGCTGAGCCGCGAATAGTGGCTTTTGGATTTCCGTGCAGCGGATCAAACTGAATTTTTGCTCCATAGTACGAAGCCAGTCATCGGCCTCCAAAGGTTCTTCGGCTTTTGTGAATACTGGTGGACGGGTTTCAGTGAAGTCTACATAGGTGGTTTCCTCATCTTCGCGGCGGCCTCGACGCCCGCCACGGTTTTCTCAGTTTTGAGCCATAGCGTTGGCTGCATTAGCCAGGGCCGCGATGGCATCTGCTAAAGTTGGTGGAATGGGTGGTGGATAGGGAGCAGCTCCTTCGTCAGAAGTACCAGCACCATTTGAGCGAGTGTTGACCATCTGTTTTAAAACAACCACTAAGGACTCACATTGCATAATTAAAATATAGTAGCATTACAACTTAGAACACCGAATTTAACAAGGTTCAATACACACAAATCACAACAAGTTCCACCCAGGCTTTGGTTCTTGGCACTACGATTACGATACTCGGATACAGAAGACTAAACCTCACTAGTCCTAAGACTAGCTTAGTCGATAACGACAACCTCCTCCTCGTCGTCCTCCTCGACGACTACATCCTCCATTGGGTCGGCTGCCTCAAGGTAACCGTCCTCTGAAGTCTCACTGTCATAATACTCATCATCGGGTCCTATGACCACACCCTCCTCAGGCTCCTCCTCTCGTGGAATCAGAATCGGGTTAAGCTGATCGTTCAGCCTATGCACTTCCTCGTGCAGCATCCCGTTGTTCCACTCAAGGTTCTCAATGTACCCCTCCAGCTCCTCAACCCGATCACGTGCCGCGCCAACTTGCTCCAAAGCTTCATCCCTCTCTTGAGTCAGGCGGTCGATCTCCCGCCGTAGGTCTCTGTTGGTCCTTACATCCCGGTAATGATCAACCCAGGCTACCTGGAAGTCCTCCCTCATGAGGCTTATCTCACGGTGCAGCTCCTTGATTTCTTTCTTCAATTCCTTGCGGCTGCGGTGGGGTGGACGGCTGCCAGACGCCTCGTCACTGCCGCGGAGTGCTAACTGGTGACGCGGAACTCCGCGAGGACCAGTCATCTTGCGCGCCGTTAACCTAGTTCGTGCCAGCTGGAAAGGTAAGTTTGAATTAATGAGGATATACTTGGCTAGCAAGAATAGGAGTGATAATTCCTAACCCATATACCCACTTTTAAGGAGGAAGTTATTAACATGGGTGATTATCATGATGCATGCACGCACTTACGAATTTTAAACCATGCAATACAAATCAAAGCATAATTAGTTTAAACATAGGGCTAGTGTTAATAATGTTGTTCCACCTGCTACCATAACCATAATAAGATAAATTACAGAACAAGATAAAAACTACTGAGTAAGGTAAGATTGTAAGCAGTTTGGACTCAAAATAACAGTTTAAGTTTTTATGATCCAAAACATTTCGAAGTTTTCGAAAGGTAACCTGTAATGTTTTAACAATGGAACGCTCTGATACCAGCTGTAACAGAACCGCCTAAATCACGTGGCCCACAGGCACCTGTCAACGTCACTGATGACCTCTGACAGCCGGACCCGTGTTCCATATGACCTAGGCGGGCTCTGCCGGGCTACATAAGCACCCTGTTATCTCCGTCAGGATCCCATTGCGAAGCCATTACAGAGTTGCAACATTTCATAATAAAATACATCAGAGTAGAATTTGCGGAAGAGTAAATAGTACTTAATATTACAGACCAGTGTTCGAATAAAATTAAGTGCAGTTATTACAGACCATAAATTTGAAGAGTAGTAGTAGAGTTTGGAACAACAATACGACAGATAGTTAAATATTACACGAACCCTGCCCAAGGGTTTAACCTTAGTCTTCTTCACTCTCCTGGACGATGGTGACGCAGCACGGAGCGAGACAAACTTCAGTCTCCTGCTGCCCTCCTGCAACGGGGTTAACAAACCCTGAGTACATGGGTTACTCCGCAAGACTTACCCAACTAAAAGTGTAAGATTAGACTCAGGAATGCAGGCTGAGGGGAGTCAAGGTAAGGCTTTAGCAAGAGTTCAAGAATTTTGCAGAAAAGCATTACTATTCCTAACTCAATATTTTATTTCAATAATACTATTCATCATTATCCATTTCTCCAAGTTCTTTCTCATATATCAACATTCTTTCATTTGCTTAATCCATTCAAAACAATCCTAGTTCCGAACCACTTTCCGATGTAGGGGTGAGGATCAAGTCTCCATATCCGAGGAGCAACGACGATTCGAATCGATTAATACCCAGCTGGGGATCCCTATCCACACTGCGTATGTAGCACTTAAGCTTGCATACGCCAACCCCGCCTACCACGGCTTTTCATACCCCGGAACCGGTCCTGCGCCACCCGAGAGCACAGTACTCCTCTCGTCTCCAGGCACGACGGCCACGAGGGTACACGCTACTCTCGCCATCTCTCCACTCCCAGTGCGTGGTTGTCGGTTCCAGCAGTAGAGCCACTGGAGTCAGAGGCTTTCCGTAGTATGTGGCTAGTTGCAAAGTCTTGATCACAGCAGGCCTGACAACGAACGGTCCCTAATATTTTTCAGTTAGAAACCATGCTTTGGGACTCTAACCCAAGTACACTGGTAACTACCCGGTTTTCACATCCCTTTCCGATGGCGAGGATCGCTGGGACTCTAACCCAATAGATGGTCGACCAAACGGAACAATCCATCCATGTGGTTGACAATGAACTAGCTAGGCACACTGCCAACCAACAAGGACATGACCAATCACATAAAGTGATTCATTTGTTTCATATTATCACAGTTTTCAAAATAGCATTTTTGCAATTCTATCATTAAGCATGACTAAGCATTTTTCAATACTTTTAAATAAATCAGGGTCTTAGGTATAATATGTGGTCAAGGAAAGGTAATGCATCAATAGGTTATCACTCAACTCCTAATAACCTAAGGCAGTAGATTAACTCAAATGATAAATATTTTTAAATAACAAGGAGGGGCTGAATGCACCGGGGCTTGCCTTGAATTGCGTAGAGTGTCGGATCCGGGTCAGTTCCACAAATATCAAATCCTTGTACAACTTCCTGAGTAGTCTCCTCAGATGGACCCTCAGACTTTACCTCCGGATTCTCGGTCACTACACGTTTGCAATGAATGAATGTATGAATGTGATGCACATGAAATGACAGATGAAATTTAATAACAAATAAACCACACATGTGTATAAGACCCTACCTTAGCTAGACATGAATAACCTAATTCATACTGCCCTAGGTCATAAAGGTGATTGACCTAGAATCTCAATCAATCCAAAAATCACACCAATCAACAATCATTCCATTAACTATTCCTAATATTTATCATTTAAACCAACATATAATTTAATAAATATTTAACTATTTCCATTTGATGCCAAAATGCACCAACAGATAGATTTTAGTACCAAACAGTGACACAATAAATTTCATGATTTTTGGAACATCACAGAAATTATTAAAAATCATCAAAGTTTCTTTTATCATTTAATGTGCTGATTTTTAATTAATACAGAAAACACTCAAATCAAGCATTTAATATTTTTATTAAATTCTACACATCACAGAGAGTATCTATAAATATTTTCATAATTTATGGTGCAGTAGATTAATCCACACAAAAATATTAAAACCTAACACTATTCATTTTAATTAAAAATGAAAAAGCTTCTGTAAAACAACCGGAAAAAGGAAACGGCCATTCGGCCCACCACGGCCCAACAGCGCAGGCCGGCCCAACCGCGGCCGCGCGCACGCGCCCGCGTGCCCACGCCGCACAGGGTCGCTGACGAGGTGACCCCACCTGTCAGCCTCTCACCTCCCCGACGTCGTGTTCCTCCCGGTGCCCGCGCGCGTACGAGCACGGCGGCTCGCCGCCGGCGGCTCCACTAGCGAGGGAAACACCTCCGAACGACGTGCATAGCCCTAGGACGCTACTCCAATACCCCCAGAAGACTCAATACGCCCGGCGACAAGCTCGTCGGGAACAATGGCGGCTCGGCGGCGGCGGCAAGCCACACGCCGGCGAGCTCAAACTATAAACGACCAAGATGAATCTTGTTTAGGCTTCAGGGGCTCACCACGGTTTGGTCTGGCTAGGAGACTCGCACTACGACGGTACGGGTAGACGAGAATGGCGACGAAGGTTGACGGAGCGGCGCGAGTTCCACGGCGAGGTCCTGTTCCGAGGTACCTAAGGCCCCAAACACGGAACCCGCGGGAATATGAGCATCACGACACTGAAAGGAGCACAAAACGCAAGCCGAAATGGAGAGGGAGCTCACCGGGACGGGTTAGCCGCGCTGATGCCGGCCGCGGTGGTGTTCGGCCGGAGCGGAGGAAGAAAAACGAATGAGCGGCGCACTCCGACCACAAACTACCACCACAAGCGGTCCAGAAGACGCGCAAGGAACCTAATCAGACTACTGCACGAGGGGAGAGGTGGAGGTGGTCGGAGCGGCGGCAATTTGGCCGGCGACCGAACGGGAGCAGGTGAGAAGAAATGGACGCGGCCGTCGCTTTTAAGCCGTCGAAGCTCGGGGATAAGGTCTGGAGGAGTCCCGGGGCCCTCAGGCGGTCGTGGCTTGATGGCGACGGGGCCATGCCCCGGCCGGACGTCGCCGGCGTGCGGCGCGGCACGCGCGCGTACGCGCGGCCATGCGGCCGGAACAGGTAGGGGGGCCCCGGTACTGTAGCAGACAGGGGTCAACAGCTATAGATTTGAAATTCCTCCCAAACCGTGCAGCTACAGTAGTTGCTCCCAAAATAAAAGTTGTGCCAAATTTTATGTAGAACATCTTTGCTTTTTACACCATATTCAAATTCTGCACCAATTTGAATTTATACAAAAGGGGGGTAGAATTAGGTTTTGAATTTCAAACTGAATTTTTAAAATTACTTTTGATTCTTCTCAACAACTTGAAAATTGGTAAACATGAAAGTTGTCCTACTCAGAGAGCTTGACAACTTCTATTTAAGAAGTTTTTGAAGATTCTTAATATTTTTGAAATTGAAGTTTCAAATGTAAATTTCAATATAGTAATTTGAGTTTAATTTGAATTTTTATAATATAATTTCAAAATCTCCAAAAATAAAAGTTGTTCCATTTTTAAAACTCTACAACTTTTATTAAGGCACTGTTTCCCATATTCCATATAGATTTTGAATTGGGTTTTTAGGTCAACTTTAGGGTTTAATTTGATTTCTATTTAATTTCATTTTTGATTTTTGATTAAGGACTTAATTACACAATCAATACTTAGCTGAAATCAAATCACTCTAGGCCCTAAGCACAATCATATGCAGATGCTTAAATTTAAATATGATGACATGGCAGATTAATTGAATTGTAATACCAGAGGTATTACATCATTCCACACACATGCACATATTGATTTGATTGTATGACTTAACTCTCTTTGGATCCATTGTTTGACTTTACAATAAATCCTTTGCAAGTAAGTGTTCACTGTTTTTCCCACCTATGAGCTCCACAAAAAGCCTTATCAGTATTAGGAAAGAAAGCATACACCTTATTGCTTTGGTGAGGATCCACAAATACCACATATATGAGAAATTTGAGAGAAGGTCATACAAGTGCAACTCAGAGTTTTATTTTGAAAATGCAAAACTACCGGAACAGAGGTGAAGTAATGGATTTGATATTTAGTGCTTAACTAATTATTCTGTCTTTCAATTACCCAAGGCTAGGTGATAGTACAGCCCCATGATTGCAGGTCATATGGATAAATTTAAAAAATTAGATTGGTCACTCTGTTTTAGTAGAGAATTTTAATGAAGGCATGTGTGCAGGAGTAATTCAATGTTTGCTCAGGGACGAGCAAAGGTTAAGCTTAGGGGAGCTTATTGATGGTAGTTATTGCTCACTTTTAAGCATCAACAAGACATGAAAAAAGGATATAAAAGCATCCTCAAACATAGAATAGGGTTTAAACTGACAGAATTCCACGAGTTTTGGTGAATTTATGTTTTACAGGGTGTTAATCAGAAAAGAATCAAGGGAGACCTACATGTCAGATCAAAATATCGAATTCCAATGCGAAAGTGGAACAAGAACATTCTAGAGAACACCAGAGACACGCTTGACGAAGCGGGGCCCGGTTGCCAGCCAGGGGAGGTCGGCCGATCCCCATGACAGTTCGGCCGACCCTGGCAGGTGTCCTTTCCGCGTGCATTTCGACGTGGATCCCACATCCCGAAATTTCCTGCAATCTCCACCACCCGTCAAAGTCGGTTTAATTCAAGGGCTACAGTTCATCCCACCGGTTTATATAAGGGCCCCAGACCCCCAAGGGTTTCAGATATCTCTCGGACCAGATCAGATCAGTTATCAATCAGAGAGCTCTCCACCAGAGATTAGGGTTAGACACTCAAAGTTCTAGTTTAGACCTAGATAGTAGATTGAAGTAGAGTTGAGCCCTCGGCCCTAGGATTCTGAATCACCTGTCTACTAGAGATTGGTAAATCTGCTGTATTTACCCCTCATTATGAGTTTACGTTATTTCAATACTATGTTTCGGTTTGTTATGTTCCTAGTTTATTCTAGTAGTATATTTGATATGGTTATGATTGGTAATGAGTTTATGCATGAGTTCGCAAAGCGCTTAATCCAGTACTCGAGTGGGTTAAGTGGTAGATATTATAGAGGCATGGCGCTTAGATATTATTTGCTTGCGAATGCGCTTTATATGCCGGGTCATGTGGTAGATCGCGGATGTGACACTCCCGTTGAGTCATTTGTAGTCCACTCCCCGTATGTAAAGAGAGTAGAACTAAGTTATGAAGGTAGACTTGCTCTGTTCTTGTTCTTCCTGAATAATGTTCCTGATGCATAGATAAAGAGTCAATTGTGCTATACATGATCATATATTTGTTAGAGTAGATGAATAACATAATTAATTAGGAATGACATAAGAATCTGATCTCTTAAGTAATCCTATACTTTGGTTGATTTTAAGTTTGAGTAGTTCACACCTCTCTGAAAAAGTTATCTAAACCTTTATTATCATATCTGTATCTTTATTGTTGGCTTACCCTGTTTAAGTATGTGCTATGTGATTGATTCTATTCATAAGTAATGTAACTTGAATCTATCCACTCATGCCTGCCTCCATACCTTCTCTCTGTGGTAAAAATATAAATCGACAACCATGAAATACTCGGGTAAAATGCTACAATGGTATAATTAATCTGTGCGCTTGCAGATACTTTGAACTTGACTATTTATATTTATATCCTCTTTTGTCACTTGCATTCATAATAACTGCTTAGTATTATTCTGGGTAGTTTCCATACATGTGTCTTATATTCATACTGGGGATGACAACCTAGTTATTATGAGAGATATAGGTTTAAAAGAGGTGGCTAAGTAATTTACCAAGTGACATTTAATTAATACCAACAATCGTGCACATGACTATGGTGGTGGAAGGTCGAATCGAAGAAATTCGAGCGGAATTGGATTTTGGTTCGGGATTGCGCAAACCCTAGATGGCGGCGGCTAGGGCAAAGTAGTGGCACTTTCTTTTTCGTCAATGTTGGTATAAATTAAATGCACACAAGAAAATATAATTATCTGTAAGCGTACAGATATAATACCGTCGTAGCACTTTACCCGGAGGTTTTAAATATCGTATCCACAGGGAAACGTGTGAGACTAACTACGTACTAACTCAACTAGGGGTGGTAACAAAGTGGTGAAAGTAGGAAGGCAGAGACTATATTAATATAAACACTAACTTAAGGTTTATTGTGGTCGCGAGTAACAATCAAGGTTGATGATAATAGGAGTATAGAGAGGATAACTATGGTTCTCTTCTTCTAATTTTGGGTAAACTATGTCGTCTACTGCTCAACTTCGGGACATTAATTAGAGTAGTTTGAGTAGAGAAACCTCACCTATAAAGATATAAATTTCCTACTCCATTAACCACTGTCCTACAAGTCCTATCAACGGGAGGTGGACTACAAAGGAATTAACAGGCCTGTCACACCTGCGATCTACCACCGATCCGGAAAGATCAGGGGGCATTCATGATCAACCCGAGCCTAAGCACCACGCTTACACTATGATCAATACTCTACTCCTCCTTGGATAGGAATAAAGTACTCTAAAGAGTCGCAAACCAGATAAACAGCATAGACAGAGTAAACTTAGATCAGAAAGATAATTACCAAAGAAATCTCGAAGACAAACTCATGAAGAACTTGAATCCACTGAAGTACAAGCCGTAGAGGGAGCACCGACAGGCCGGCGCCTCCTCCAAACTCTTCCCTCACTCTCCATCTCACTATTATCTACATGACTAGATCCTAGAGAACTACTTGATAGCTAGCTCCGAGAGTTTGATCCATTCGAGGGATGCCTCTCAAGCCAGGATGGTGCTTCAGGGAGGGGGGTCTACCCCTTTATTTATAGCCCGGTGGGATGAACGTGCGCCGTAGGATCAAACCGACTTAACCAAGGGACCGAGATGACTCCTCATAGGCGGTGAAGGAAGACTCTAGAAGGCAGCGGAGGAAACCCTAGGGGTGGGGCCGTCCGGCCCCATGGGTGCACCGGCCAGCCCCCTACTATGGGGTTTCGGGCCCATCTTCATCGTGGTGTCTTCTTGGGCCTCCTGTAGTCCAATGGTGCATGTGTCGCCGCAGATTTTGATTCCGAACTCCGAATATAGCAAATGATAGGTCCGTTTCGATCGTCTCGATGAGCCCATCGCAATGGTGCAGTGAAATTGCCTTATTTGAGTTACTTTTATTGATGAAAAATTGCATATTCCTACAATACAAGTGAAGACACCAAAACTCGTGGAACTCGTTAGAATCAAAACCTATAACTATACTTTGTGATTCATTTTGTGTCAAATCATGCTATAGTTGATGGTTATTTTTGGTATTTAATGACCATCAATGATACCCCCAAGCTTACCCTTTGCCAGTCCCTGAGCAAAGCCTAATTGCTAATAAACTTGGATCAGGAGTTGCTACAATGCTTTCATATCTTCCAAGTACACATGCTTTCAAACAGAAATTCTCTTCCGGATTAGACAAAACTGCTCTAACTCTCGAACTCACCCATTTTACCTTTAACTATGGGGCTTTACAGCTTTCGCATAAGTCTTGAGCAATTGAAAGACAGAACTATCAAGTCAAGCACTATGTCTCAAATTTCTCACAGTTCTAATATTCCAGAGTTTTGTAAGTTTTCGAAATAAAACTCAGAGCATGACACCCTCAAGTCTCTTAATATGTGGTATTTATGGATCTTACTGAGGCATTAATGATGTTATGCCTTCCTACAACTAAGGATTATAGTGGAGCTTATAGGAGTGGCAATAACAAGGATGAGCATACTTGCAATTTATATATTGTAAAGTCATACAATGGATCCACAGAGAGTCAAGTCATACAATCAAACCAAGATGTGCATGTGTATGGAATATGGTGGATGGGTGTATATAAGGTGACTAATCCTAATTCTACTTTTGCTCTTTAGAAATAGATCTCTCTTTTGGAACTTAGAACTTTTCGGGAAAACATGAGCTATCTTTATTCTTTTCTTCTCTCTCTTTTTTTTCTTTTTTTCTTTTTTTCAGGGAGGCGGGCATCTAAGTACCCATTGTTTTAATTGCTGGGACACTTGTCCATCTTTTACTTCCATTTTCTTTTTTTTCAATACTTTTGCATAACCACATGCATCCTTTGAATATAAATAATTGGAGAGATAATGATAAGAACTTAGAGCAATTAAACAGGGGCTGTCCTATAGGGTATATTTTTGGGTATTTACTCCTAGTGTAGGAGAAAAATATTTTTAAGGTGGATCTGGATGGAATTGGAAAATGATTGCGCTTACTCCCAGAGTAGGAGTAATGCATATGTGGGTGGAGTGAACTCAATGCAAAGCAAAGGTTGACTGAACTCAATGCAAAGCAAGTAGCATAAATGTGCAAAGGTTTTCCTATCTCTAAATGTATCATCTTTGGTTTTGGTAGGAACTCACACTTTGTCATATAAGAGCTCATCATGTAGGATTTTTAAATTTTCAAAATAAATCTCCAGAACTTAGTATTGCTAGGAATAAGATAAATAGCAGCTCAAACCTTCATGTATCATATCAACCAATCACCTAGACCTAACTCAAGCATATGCCTCCTACGAGTTTCAGGTTCAGAGTAAATTCTTATATCAAAGTAGTAATATCTAAAACACTGGAGAATTTGAGATTGACAACTAGGCACTTGAAAGGAATTACGGCAGAGCAACTATTCATTATCTCCAAGACAAAATTTTAATGTTCTCTAGTTTTTTTAGTTGACTCTAAACACACTCTAAGATTATACCTTAATAGATAACTAAGTATTTTTATTTGGTTTTGATTTGTTGTTCATCTTTTTATATCTCTTAACTAATGGACTCACAAAAGACTCTAAAGACATGGAACTTCATGTGCCCATATATTTTTGGCAGTTTATGACTATATAAAATAGACTCGATAATCGCCTAGATATAGTTACCTGATAACTAGGGGATGCTCCTCCCCCAAGCTAGATGTTTGCAATACTTGATGTTGATGATCTTTAGAGTGGGCTTACCAGCAGCAGTCTAGTGGGCACCCGCTGATGGACTCACTCCTCAGACATAGTGTTATCCTGCATAATTATACTCCAACAAGAAAACCAAAACTCGAGGCTCGAATGTGATAAGGGGTTAGCGGTAAGCCAATAAGTAATTGATTATTCTTTTGAGTTGATTTTAAATTTATAGGTTCTAGTAGGATTCTCTTTTTAGGATTTTCTAATTTTCTTATGCAGCAATCAGATATGTATGCATGCTATATATTTTTATGCTACCACGGAGAATATTTATTCTCATGGGGCTTAGGATTTTCATAATGCAAGGAAGTAAATACAGATGCTATTATCATTTTTTTAATTTTATTTTTATTTATTTTTATGCCACCATAGTGAATATTCTATAAGTTTATTCACATGGGGCTTTAATGTTTTATGATGTAGTAAATAAGGCAATAAATATTTTTCTTCTTTTTTTTATATGCATAAAGATGAATATGCTAAAGTAAAATTACTAATATAAATTATGAATACTAATTAATTAGATAACTACCATGTTACCTTATGGCAAGGGTGCGGAATTTAAAGTCTACCGACTGGATTTTTTCTTCTACTCTTGTGTATCTCTCCGTCTTAGAGATGGAGGTCTTGATGGTTGCACCTCTGGTGATGGTGGATGTCACTTTTGTTCTTTGCTTGGCCAGCAGGTTGAAGTAGAGCATTAATAGTGGAAGATGGCAGCATCTTCCTTAGTGTGCATGTTCACAGAACTTTCACTTGTAGAATTTTGGGAATTAACAAATTTTGCTCGAAGTGTTGTCCTGTTTGCACAACCAAGATAGAGATCAAGTGCATGGGCTCTGCTGGTGAAAAAACACCAATAGAACCAAATCTATCTCTTTATTTTCTCTATCCTTAGGCACATTGAATAAGACAAAGTTGATGTTGCATAATTTGTTTTACTCATGACATGAGTGGTAAGATCAGACGATTAAGCATTTAATGTTGCATTTAAGTTCATATGGCAGAAAAGATTTAAATTGCTTAACTAATAAAAGGGTTGTCTATCTCTATATAAATTTTCACATGAGTATGACTATCATCTTCCAAAGATAGAATACAATGTTTTAGCACATTTGGTTAAGACTGAGATCAAAAGAATGATGCCATGAACAATCTTAAAAGACAAAGCATGTTGAGTTAATTAGGTTAATCAATTAAAACTGTAACTCTAACATATTTGTGTCTTTATTTATCTGCATTCTAAGATCAAGAGGAAAATAGTGACCACTTATCTTAAGATATTACCTTCATTATTAGAGCGTGATAGCACTAACTAATGAAGGGTAAATGACTGATGGTCCTTTCCTTCTCTTGCATCTTGAATTGTTCAAGAGCATCATGTCTCCTTTGTTGCTTATCCTTTTTGTCCATCTTTTGTTTCTTTGATCTTATGACACCTTGTCACTCCATTCATTATTATGCCTACAACAGATTAGTGGACAACACATACCCGAAGGGATGTACAACTTTGGAACATAGGTTGTTTGTCCAGAATTTTATTCATGTTCCATCTACGCTACTAAGAAGATAGGGTTGATATTATGTTAGCATAGATCATGTTCTATACCAGCATAACTTGAGTCCAAGTAACTTGCAGCAGAAGATAAAGTGAATGAATCATTAATACTCACAGTTCTTCAATCCATAATGAATGAGCTATGTCTTTCTCTGCAAAGTTATTGAAGTTCAGCATGTGCCCTGTCTCATCTCTGATTTGAATTTATCTCGTGACTTACCCAAATTAAATTGGAAGTTTTCTGCAAGGGTTAGTCCAACAAAATATCCAATGTCTACTACAGCATACAAGCGGCTCAAAAATCAACCTAGACACCACGTCCAATTTGACTTAGGAAGGCATTTTAACCTAAGCACCACGCTTAATTCAAAAAGCCTTTGAAAGTAAAATCATCACACCTCTTGATTCGGAAATCAAACTAAACACCTCGTCTAATTATGATTCCAGAAAACAGTTTAAACTAAGCACCATGCCTAATTTAAAAGGTGTATGAAATTTCTCCAAATCTTAAGTATACTATAGCGAACAAAGGTAACATGAAAGTTTATAGAGAGTTATGCAAACAGAGATGAAAGAGCATGATCATTGATTAACAATTTGAACATGGATTGACAAGGTAGAAACAACCAATATTAGCAACATAAGATTTTCTAAATAAACCCACTCCCCCAAGCTTGAATTTTGCAAGGCAAAGTTAGGTTTGGATGGATTAATGTTGCATGATGATTGGTTGGACATACCTAATGATGTCATCCTTCTACTTCAAGCCTGGAATGGTTAAGTGACAAAAATACCCGAGGGAATATTTTTATAATTATAATTCTATGCTCAATTCTCAAGGGTATTACATCAAAAGGTACAAGCTCACGTTATTTTTCAATAGTGGTTATTTTAGGACACAAAGTCGTTCTTGGGAGACCTTCTAATTATTACACTTTTAGTTCGAGAGGTGGTTTCTCCTAGGACATAGTCTCTGTGTACCTATGTCAAGATTACAACAAGATCTACAATATTTATAATAAACATATGCATCTACAACCACCCTTTCAATAAATTTATGAACAGGTAGAATGAGGGGGTTGAAGATCTCGTGTGTGATAATGTTAGAGAGACCAATTGATCTAGGAGATTTCTCATATGAGCATGGATTCGATGAGGTGTTAATGAAATAATTCACATGCTCATCGATATGATCTCCCTTTTCAAACTCCAAGGGTGTTTCTTCATGGATGTCTATAGGCAAAAACATTTTCTCATTTAGTTCCATGTCTATTGGGCATTTTATTGTCCAAGACTTCCCATGGATTTGTGACACTCACGTTGGTCTCCTCAAAGGTCTCCTCTAAACTTGGATGGGTTAGGTCAGGGTTGGATTCTATTATTAAGCTTTGTTCCTTGTCCATCCATTCTATACATTCCAGCCATTGTCATAGCCTTTCTTGGTCATCCTCAAGTCCATGATTCCTATGGTCTAGGGTGTCTTAGTGAATCTCTAGGGTCATCATGAGACTTAGGAGAACGAGTGTCAAGTGATTCTTCGGGGTCAAAGATGGGTTTAAAGATGGGTTGAGATGAGTCTTCTATCGTGAGTATAGAAGGGGAGAAGATAGGAATGGGTTCAAAATGGTTTGGCTCTCCTTCTATGGCATCGCTAGTTATTCCATCCTTGGGTGTTTTCCAATAAGGATGCTTCCTAAGAGATTTCTTCTGAAACGAATTTGATTTATATTCACTAGAATGTCTCTTATGAGGCTGGAAGTATAAACTTTTTCCAATATCGCAAAGATCATCCTTAATCTTAAAATGAATTTTCAAGGGTTGAATTTCTTCTTCCCTTGTAGAATTTTGGAGTATGGATGGCTTGAAACTGATACCTAAGTTTTGGGATTGGAAAATGTGTGATTTAGCTATCAAAACTTCCTCTTTTTGGTCGAGAGATGATTCCTTCTCTTTCTCGGGAAGTTCATTATGAATGTTAGGGCAAAGAGTCCTACTGATTTTATCAAGTATGGACCTTGCTTTACTAGCAGATAAATGAAGGAAACCTCCGCTAGCACATATATCAAGGGATTTCTTATCATCCTTATTAAGACCTAGGTAAAAATGTTGAAGAAGCACTAGGTCTAGAATGGCAAGGTCTGGCCCAATAGTAAGGAGATCATTAAAGCGATCCCATGATGTTTAGAGAGATTCTTCTTCTAGTTGTCTAAAAGTCAAAACCTCTCCTCGAAGGCTAGCCACTTTAGAGATGGGGAAGAATTTAGAGAGAAAATTAGAGCATAGCACTTCCCAATCTCCTTGCACTCTTCCTACGGTTTGGTTGTACCAATGTTTAGCTTTTCCCATCAAAGAGAAAAAAAAGCTTCCATTGCAGAGTCTCATCAGACATGCCAGCAATGCGAAAACATGCACATGTCAGTAGGAACTCTTGTAGGTTTGACTAGGGGTTTTCATTGCCTTCTCCCGAGAATGATTGTTTCCGAATCAAATCTATCCAACACGGGCGCAGCTCATAACTAGAGGCTAAGATAGACTCCAAAGATTCGGGTGGTTTAAGGCTTGCGCTCATGGGTTTAGCAAATTGATTGATCGGAATGTCACCCATGCTAAACCAAAAGGTAAAATAAAACGAAGAAAGAAAGAAAAGATGAAAAGTGAAAGAAAGATATAAGGTAAAAGGTTAAATGAAAAAGAAAGATAAAAAGCTAAGCTAGGTTCGTAGTTAAGTCAGCAACCATTTCCCCGGCAACGGCGTCAAAAATGCTTTTAAATGCACACAAGAAAATATAATTATCCGCAAGCGTACAGATATAATACCGTCGTAGCACTTTACTCGAAGGTTTTAAATATCGTATCCATAGGGAAACGTGTGAGACTAACTACGTACTAACTCAACTAGGGGTGGTAACAAAGTGGTGAAAGTAGAAAGGCAGAGACTATATTAATATAAACACTAACTTAAGGTTTATTGTGGTCGCGAGTAACAATCAAGGTCGATGATAATAGGAGTATAGAGAGGATAACTATGGTTCTCTTCTTCTAATTTTGGGTAAACTATGTCGTCTACTGCTCAACTTCGGGACATTAATTAGAGTAGTTTGAGTACAGAAACCTCACCTATAAAGATATAAATTTTCTACTCCATTAACCACGTCCTACAAGTCCTATCAACGGAAAGGTGGACTACAAAGGAATCAACAGGCCTGTCACACCTGCGATCTACCACCGATCCGGAAGATCAGGGGGCATTCACGATCAACCCTAGCCTAAGCACCACGCTTACACTACGAATCAATACTCTACTCCTTCTAGGATAGGAACAAAGTACTCTAAAGAGTTGCAAACCAGATAAACAGCATAGACAAAGTAAACTTAGATCAGAAAGATAATTACCAAAGAAATCTCGAAGACAAACTCATGAAGAACTTGAATCCGCTGAAGTACAAGCCGTAGAGGGAGCACCGACTGGCCGGCGCCTCCTCCAAACTCTCCCTCACTCTCCATCTCACTATTATCTACATGACTAGATCCTAGAGAACTACTTGATAGCTAGCTCCGAGAGTTTGATCCATTCGAGGGACGCCTCTCAAGCCAGGATGGTGCTTCAGGGAGGGGTCTGCCCCTTTATTTATAGCCCGATGGGATGAACGTGCGCCGTAGGATCAAACTGACTTAACCAAGTGCTGAGATGACTCCTCATAAGCAGTGGAGGAAGACTCCGGAAGGCGGTGGAGGAAACCCTAGGGGTGGGGCCATCCGGTCCCATGGGTGCGCCGGCCAGCCCCCTACTGTGGGGTTTCAGGCCCATCTTCGTCGTGGTGTCTTATTGGGCCTCTTGTAGTCCAATGGTGCATGTGTCGCCGCAGATTTTGATTCTGAACTCCGAATATAGCAAATGATAGGTCCGTTTCGATCTTCTCGACGAGCTCATCGCAATGGTGCAGTAAAATTCCTTATTTGAGATACTTTTATTGATGAAAAATTGCATATTCTTACAATACAAGTGAGAACACAAAAACTCATGGAACTCGTTAGAATCAAAACCTATAACTATGCTTTGTGATTCATTTTGTGTCAAATCATGCTATAGTTGACTGGTTATTTTTGGTACTTAACGACCGTCAACAGTCAAGTCGCTACTGAGGGTTGCGTAAATGCGGATCGAACCGTTTTCTTCATCATCCGGTTAATTAGAAAGGGAAGCGCGACGATTCGACTCTTCGTACAAGTACTGCTAGGCATACGGACCCTCAGTCCCGCGCACTGCGGTGCTCGGGGACTCCGTCGTTACTTTGTCTGCTCGGGAGAGTTTTTTGAGCACTTGCTGTGCTCGGGGACTTTGTCATCGCCTCCCCTGCTCGGAACACTTTCCCGTGCACTTGCTGTGCTCGAGGACTTCGTCATCGCCTCGCCTGCTCGGCAGACTTTCCCGCGCACTTGCTGTGCTCGAGGGACTTCGTCGTTGCCTCGCCTGCTTGGAAGAGTTTTCCGAGCACTTGCTGTGCTCGGGGACTTTGTCGTCGTCTCTCCGGCTCGGAAGAGTTTCCCGAGCACTTGCTGAGCTCGGGGACTTCGTCGTCATCTCGTCTGCTCGGAAGAGTTTTCCGAGCACTTGCTGTGCTCGGGGACTTCGTCATCTCCTCGCTTGCTCGGAACACTTTCCCGTGCACTTGCTGTGCTCGGGGACTTCGTCATCGCCTCGCCTGCTCGGCAGACTTTCCCACGCACTTGCTGTGCTCGGGGACTTCATCGTCGCCTCGCCTACTCGGAAGAGTTTTCCGAGCACTTGTTGTGCTCAGGGACTTCATCGTCGCCTCGCTTGCTCGGAAGAGTTTCCCGAGCACTTGCTGAGCTCGGGGACTTCGTCGTCGTCTCGCCTATTCAGAAGAGTTTTCCGAGCACTTGCTGTGTTCGGAGACTTCGTCGTCGCCTCGAGTGCTTGGAATAGCTTCCCGAGAACTTGCTATGCTCGGGAACTTCGTCGTCGTCTCGCCTATTCAGGAAGACTTTTCCGAGCACCTGCTATGCTCAGGGACTTTGTCATCGTCTCACCTGCTCGGCAAACCTTCTCGCGCACTTGTTGTGTTAGGGGACTTGGTCAACACTAGACATGATCAACAGATTTAAAGACTTTGAACCTGACACCACGTGATTTCGTCACCTACTATCAGGTTCGGGGACTAAGTGGATACACTTCACCTAACGGCGAAGGTATTGGTTCTAACGAGCCAAAGGTGGATACACTTCACCAAAGAGAAGGCTCTTTTGAAATTTTTTCTGAGCTCCTTACATCTCTCTGGTCAAGCAACTCTGAAGGTCTGCACCTCCCGACGAATATAAGGTGCTCGGGAACTAGCTGTGGGGGTATAGACCCGTATACCCGCATGGCTCTACATGGGCTGATTCATCTGACCAGGCCCGAACTGCCAAGGACGCGTCGTCTACACGTTCTTCAGAAGATCACGTATATCCGCTGATCTGATGCCTTGGTGATCAAGGAAATAGCTTTTCTAGTATCTAGCCGATTAGTTTGCTTGTTCGGCTAGATTGTAATATGATATACATGGTAAAACTGACTTGTAACGCTGCCCCCCAGACTATATAAGGCAGGTAAGGGATCCCCTCAAAACATCTCAACTCATAGCAATACAATCCATAAGAACACAAGACGTAGGGTATACGTCTCGCGGCGGCCTGAACCTATATAAATCGTATGTCACACGATTTCTGTGTTACGCTTGCTCGTCTCAGGCGCACCTTCACCGATCATCTACTATCTTGGGCATACCCCTCGTCGACAGCGCCCTTCTCACGCGGGACAAGATGTATCGCGGCGCGAACCAGGAAAAAAGGTCATCGTTCTGTTAGATCTGTTAAGGATGTGGGCCTACTTTTTTAATTTACCAAGTTTGAGAGTTGCCAAATTATAAGATTTGCCTGTAAATTTTAGCAAACTCTTGGAGATGCTTGGTGTTTAGCAACCCTTAAAACAAGTATGAAAAAAAAGAGTCAATCTCCAATAGTTCTCCATATTTCACTTAAAGAAAAAAAATCAAATTTGATCTCACAAGGTTTTTTGTCAGCAATTCTTTTTTCGCTGAACCCCTCGGAGCTCTGAGCAAAAATAACCGAGAACCAAAAAACCGGAACCGAAATCGAAAGATATCGAAACAAAAAGTTCGGTTCCTGATATTAAGGAACTAAAATAACCAAAGAAAATTCGGTTCCTAGTCTCGGCTAACCCAATTAACCGAAAGAACTGAATTACATGAATTATACTTCGCTTACTTGCATTTTGTAAGATTATATTTGGTTTATATGTAGTGTTTTATATGTGAACTGCTATATATTTGTGTTACTATATTGCTATTGTTTCCTTAAAAGTTATTATTATTAAAAAAGAATATAGTATGCATAAATTTGTTTTAGAACATATCTATTTATTATTGCCTTGAAGTCTACTGAAATTTGGGTTAGTTTCAGTTACAACCGAACCGAAATAACCGATAACCAAAATGCTTGATTTCTAAAAGTTTAGAAATCGATGGGTTCCCATTTTCTAAGAACTCAATAATTGAGGAACCGTACGGAAACTGAACTGAGAACGGAACGCCCACCCTTCGCGAGCCACATCGCACGACACATGCTTCTCTTAATCTCTTAACGACGTAGATAGGCATTCTAATGTGACTGTTCCTATAAAATATGTTTTGAAAGCCTAAAACGGTCTGTTAGATATATTATACATTCACAGTCCCAAAACTGCTGTGTTTTATATATATATATATATATTTTATAAGTCGACAGGAGGGAGAGGGTCCTCCACATGAGATTTCATTTCATTGATGGGCTCGGGAAGCCTTAGTCTGAAAACTTTACGCAGTTTCAGGCTTGTCTTTGCACACACACATCGTTCTGTCTGAGGAAATTGAAAACCGAAAACTAAGCTTAGGCGGTTTACATTGCGTTGGATAGGATAGAGTACCTGGTTTGTTGCAATGTGCCTGTCATTGGACTTTAGCCTCGCCCCCGAGATGTATGCTTCCGATTGGCATGCTTATAGTGCACTGGTGAGCGTCATATGCAGATATGCTCCTTCCTTATAACAATTAAATTGCGCCACTTCCAAATGTGCCATGAGCAGAGCAGAACGAAGGAGCCCAAGCGTCTCTGAGGGATGTGGTTTGGGCGTCGGATCTCTTTCAGCATCGTGATAGGCCATTGTTCTTCTGTTGTAACGCCTACCGCGCTCCAGAAATGGCGTGCATTGCTGCAGCCGAAGATGATATGTGCTGTGTCCTCAGACTCGGCACTGCAGAATGTGCCGGTTTCAGAGATAAATGAGGCTGTTTGTTTGCTAGCCACACTTTGCAATTATTTACCAATAAAAATTATTACACTTATGTAAGTTGAAAATTTTTTGTCACAACTTAGCAAGCCTAATGAATCTTGCCACACTTGTTTTTAGTCACTGACGCATGGGACCTAGTTTACTGGAAGGGAATCTTACCACAACTATGGTTGCAACCAAACAGTTATCAAATTTGGTCAAACTTGTCTAACCTTAGGTATGATAATCTGTGACAAAGTATGGCTGGCAACCAAACAGCCTCTAAGTAACATAAAACAGTAAGTTTATTTCTATCTTAGCAGCTGTCTGTTGGGGTTTGGGCCATTGCCGTGTGGAAGAACATGCACCAATGATGATCCACCGTTCTCTGTTTCTTTGGAAATCTTAGGCTCCACTGTAAATTGCAATTATAACTAGTCACATCAACGTTGCGGCACATGTATAGAGTATTAAATGTAGACGAAATGTTTGCATATTTGTATTTTTGCATGTACATCACGAGATGAATCTTTTAAGCATACTTGGACCATGATTGGACAAAAGTTGTCAAATACAAACGAACGTGATACAGTGTAAAATTGCAACTGCAACTGGAATCTAAACACACCCTTACTCTCCATTGTTCCATTTCGAAGCTGATGAAGCGAAGGTCTCTCATTTCTGAAAATAACTGCATTCTTTCTTTTCCATAAACTGCCAGCAGCCAGTAGAGTCTCAAAACACTGTTGAGGAAAGTTGTTTAGCCGATCAAGCTTATGCTGTTCGGACAGATCTTGCCCAGGCTGCATCCCAACTCCAATTGGAGCCCAAACTCCCTAGCGATGCCACAGCCATTGATAATTTGCTCAGGGGTTTCATCTGCTTCATTGCAGACCTCACATAGTGCATGAGGCACAATTCCATTCTTCTGTAAATTGGTACGGCACTGAATCCGCTTTTGGCATAACAGCCACATAAAAAATGAACTCGTGGTGGAGCTGCATTCTTCCAGATGAAATTTGATTTTTCATCAGAAGCCTGTTCTTGTGCCTTCAGTAGCTTATATATGCTTGCAGTGTCCAGTTTTCCATCTGTGGCAATGAAAGGGGATAGCCGGGGACCAGTGCTCCTATAAATTACTAATTTTAGAGGTGGTGGCTTCCTAAGAGGATCGTGTCTGAAAATCAACTAATATAAGATGCGGTACTTTTAACACGCCCATCTGTAGAAAATAGTTGTCCAAAAAATTTAAAAATTTCATAGAAAGCCGGATAAAAAACAAACTTTGTACCGGAAGATCGACTTCATTGACAGCAGCAGCGGGACGACCCAAAAACAAAACATGCTTTTAGGTGTGCGCTGGGGTGTACGTGGAGTCTGTCCTGTGTTAATTCGGGAGAAGTACAGGATAGCTCATCACTCATCAGGGATGAGAAATGGGTCCTTCTAGGTGGTGCTGCTGTTCCTCAATTGATGCTCAATTGACATCCCAATTAATCCTGCTTTTAGGTGTGTGAAGGCTACAGTGTAGTGTTTTGTCACCTAAGGCAGCGTTTAGATTGGGAAAAGTTGAAAAAAAGTGCATTGTACCACTTTCGTTTGTATTTAATAATTTTTGTCCAATCATGGCTCAAATAAACTCAAAAGATTCATCTCGAGATAGTCAGACAAAAAGTACAAACATGCAACAGCTGTTACTTTATTTAGTGCTTCATACAGATGGAAAGTATAATCGATATGATGGGGAAAGAGAAAATTTTTACAATCTAAAGGCAGCCTAAGGCGGGGTTGCAGTTTCAATGATGATTTGCGGTTGCAGCAGGCTCCAGCAGCTCCATCCATTATTTTAACTAATATAATAACACTGCTCACAGAATGACGTGTCCGGTGCCAAATTTGGGTGGCTCCATGTGTCACTTTCGCGCCGTCCGTGTGCATTCGCATCGACAGCGATGGTGATGACCTGCGGAAGGAAAAGAGCAGTAGTATTTTGGGCACACGGCACACCTAGTGGTAGTGCTTGTCTGAAACACTTCTGGAAACACTTGTCCTTTGGTATTTGGAGCAGCATTTTCCTTCTCTCGCTTCGTCACCGCACCATGGCGGCCGTGCTGCTCCTGGCGCTGGCGCTGGCGGCGGGGGTGTGGCTCTGGGACTACGCCGTGGTGCGCCTCCTGTGGCGGCCGCGCGCCGTGGCTGGGATGTTCAGGGCACAGGGTGTCCGCGGGCCGCCCTACAGCTTCCTCAGGGGCAACAACGACGACATGAGGAGAATGAAGGCGGAGGCCGACGCGCTTCGGCTGGACGTCCGCGACCACAACTACATCCCCGGAGTCATGCCCCACTTCCTCGCCTGGAAGAAACAGTACGGTATGCCTGTTCGTTCTTCAATCAATACATGGACTAGCAGATCAAGGATCATCATATACTGCATACAATCTCTGTCTATGCGTCTCCTGTCACCAGGTGTTTAACGTTATGTGTACAGTGTACTTACTCCTATGTGTGTGCTCTGTTCGGCTGCTCCTGTCCTGCTCTGCTTGACTTTTTTTTTTCACTATACTTTCAAGCTATAACACTACTTATCTGTCCTACTAGTGTTGCTCAGGGAAAAATGCACTTGGCTCCAGGCTGTGCAACACGCTGAAACGATAAATAGGGGAAAATTAGGCACACACAGGCAGAATTACAGAAGATCTCTGAACTGAAATCTTCAGACAACGATAATATTCCCTCCGTTCCAAATTATAAGTCGTTTCAAGAATCTTGGAGAGTCAAACTATCTAAAGTTTGACCAAAATTATAGAGAAAAATATGAAGAATTATGACACCAAATAAGTGTACCATAAAAATATATTTGATGAAGAGTCTAATAATACTTAGTTGATATTGTAAATATTATTATCTTATTATATAAATTTGGTTAAAGTTGAAAAAGTTTGACTCTCCAAGATTTTTGGAATGACTTACAATTTGGGATGGAGGGAGTATTACAGTTTCCATGCTTGATATACTATCTCCGTCCCAAAATAAGTGTCGTTTTTACTGTTTAACATCAGCGTTTGATCATTCGCCTTACTCAAAAAATTTGTGAAAATATACAAATAAACGAATCAATACTAAAGTACTTCTAATAATGAATCATTTTATAACAAAATAATTAATTTTTTCACAAATTTTTTGAATAAGACGAATAATCAAAAGGAGATGGAGATAGTAAAAATCTTAAAACGACACTTATTTTGGCACGAAAGGAGTAAGTACTAACTCTAGTAAGTACTCCCTCTGTCCCAATTTGTGTGTCGCCGTGGGTTCTCGTGCCACAAGTTTGATTCGATTTGTAGCAAATATGTGCAATATTTGTATCTCCAAATGAATCTATTAAAAAACTAGATTCAAATATTTTTCCAATGATATTAATTATGTACCATGAATATGTATATATTTTTATATATATTTAATCCAAGTTGTTTATTGGGAAGCGAGAAAGACAGATATTTTAGAACGGATGGAGGATATAGGGATGGACACACACATATATATATATATATATATATATGTATATATATATATATATATATATGTATATATATATATATATATATATATATATATATATATATATATATCTTACTCAATCAGCCATGTCCATATGGAATAGAACTAACGGTTTTCATCCCGACGTCGCGCAGGAGGGCCATTCCTGTACTGGTTCGGTCCACAGCCCCGAATCTGTCTCCTCGATTACGAGACGGCAAGGCAGGTTCTTTTTAACAAGTCTGGCCATTTCTTCAAGAACGATGCGCAGCCCACCTTCCTGGCAATGTTCGGCAAAGGGCTGGTTTTGGTGGAAGGCGCCGACTGGGTGCGCCATCGCAGGGTGGTCAACCCAGCTTTGGCCATGGACAAACTCAAGGTCATAATAATAACGTGCATCTCCATTTTCAGCTCACCTCCAATTATTTCCCACTGGTCACACTCACACACACATTCTCAAGGTCTTGTCTTTGTGGTTGCACGCACGATGCAGATGATGACGGCGACAATGGTCAGCTGTTCTGAGGGATTGATCAAGGAGTGGGAACTGCTTGCATCCAGCAACGGAAGCAGAGAAGTGGAAGTGGAATTCAGCAAACAGTTTCAAGACTTGACGGCAGATGTTATATCGCATACCGCCTTTGGAAGCAGCTATAAGGAGGGCAAAGAGGTTTTCCATACGCAGAAGCAGCTCATGGAACTCGCCATGGCAACTCTCCTCAATGTGCAACTGCCATGATTCAGGCAAGTCAGTATATATATTTCTTGGTCAGAAGTAATCTTGCTAAAATTCGGTTGGGTTGAAATGTTCGGCTGAAATGTTCTGAGAAGAAAATACTGTTTTGTGGCTGAAAATAAGCTGAATCTAGCTCAAGCGAACAAAATTCTACTAATGTTTGGTTAACGAATTCTTTATTTCCAGGTATCTTCCTACTAAAAACAACAGACTGAAGTGGATGCTAGAGAAGAAGATTAAGACGATGCTCATGGCGGTCATACAGCCCCGGTTGGCATCCAGTGGAAGTGGGTACGGAGACTATCTGCTCGGTCTAATGCTTGAGGCTTGCCTCACAACGGAACATGGAGAGAAACGAGATGAGTTGACCCTGACCATGGATGAGATCATAGACGAGTGCAAGACGTTCTTTTTTGCCGGCCATGAGACCACATCCCATTTGCTTACCTGGACAATGTTCTTGCTCAGTGTGTATCCAGAATGGCAGGAACGGCTAAGGTAGGAGGTCCTGAGGGAATGTGGAAAGGAGAATCCTACTGCAAACATGCTTAACAAACTGAAAGAGGTATTGACAACAGACCTCTCGTGGATTCCCCTATCTATTTGTGACTATTGCAAAAATCTTAATGTCTTCACTAGACTAATGTGACATATATATGACCTCAATCTTTAGCTGTTGCTAACATTCAAGATTGACATTGCAGCTGACGATGGTGCTCCTTGAGATACTGAGACTCTATGGTCCTGTTATGACCTTGCTAAGAAAGCCTATCTCCGATATAAGATTGGGAAGCCTCAGCATACCTAAAGGCAATGGAATTGTCATACCTATTCCATTTCTCCACCGAGACAAAGAGGTTTGGGGTGACAATGCAAATGATTTTGACCCATTGAGGTTTGAGAATGGGATCACAAATGTAGCAAAGACCCCACAAGCTCTTTTGTCATTCTCAATAGGACCAAGGTCATGCATCGGTCAGAACTTCGCAATGTTAGAAGCAAAGTCAGTAATGGCCATGATCCTGAAGAAATTCTCCTTCACACTTTCTTCAAATTACGCGCATGCACCTGTAGATCATATAACGCTTCCCATAGTTTTGAGGCCACTGGATCTATGATGTTAGAAATATGCATAAGATGGTATTCAGGACTTATTTTCATCTGGGAGACAGTTCGCCTAAAGAACCAAAACTTATTGAAAAGAGTTAGCTTTCTGAGATTTATGCCATATTATGTACATATAATGCTACAAGAAACTTTGTATTCAGAGATGAATTTCCTGAGTTTACAAACTCTTGCCTGGACACCTAGGCTTATTTACAAAGTTTTTTTTACTGCCTAATATTTGCCCCATCGGAGTCGAATTGCCGCCTACGCACAAAGAGAAGCCGCTATGAGGGTTCAAGCCGCTAGTCTCAATACATGTTTTCATGCATATTAATAGATTTGAAGCTTTTGCATATATCGATGAGAAGAGAGAAGGAAAACATTAGCATTGTTTTCAAAACATTGGAAACCACATAAAACCCCCACTGAGAGCCCTCGTTGGTTTTATGGAAATGAAATTGTTGTATGCAGAGCACATACGCGGCGAGAACAGAGGGAAGAGAGAGATACTGGTGGAACGTAGAAAGGTTAAAAATAACCTATAAAACTATACAATAAAACTATGCATGAAAGGTGAAACTGAGAGGTGAAACCTTGCACTGAGATTGGCATAAGTCATCCTTCCCCAATGTGCACGTTCCCTACAACAATCCGCTTCAGACCCGTGACACTGGGCTGCCGAATCTCACCCCCTGCCCACGCAGGACACCCATTCGTCAGAATGCGACCAAAGGTTACCAAGCGGTGGGCGACGGTGAACTGGCCAAGGGAAGCGATGAGGACGAGGACCCTGCCGCCCTGTGCTGATGAGGACGAGGACCCTGCCGCCGACGAGAAAATTGCATAGTTGAGATTCCAAACATCGTGCTTCGAAGTTTTAGGACTTTAAACATGAGTTCGTTAAAAAATAACCCTTAAAACTTTGGACACTTACTATGATGCGTATTTTCTTCCTTTTTAAGTATTCCTCCATGTATTTGCAACCTAAGAAGACGTTTTTGCCCTTCTGCTCATTTACACCGTACGTACCTGGGAAGTCCAACGTTTCCTACCCTAACAGCACGACCTTTCATGTTGCCGCCGCCATTGCGCTCCTCTCGCGTTCCCGATCTCCATGAATGCCCAACCACCAGACGAGGACGTCATGGCGGCGGTGGCCGCTGAAGCCCTAATCGCGTTTGGCGCTCCTGCTGGGTATGGCCACGCCGGCCGGCGAAGACCATGCTGCACAAGCCGCCCAAGGCCTGGCAGTGGTCGGGACGTGTTTTTTTTTTTTTTCTGCCCTTAAGAGCATGTGCTCTTAGCACATCCACCGCTAGGTTCACATTGAGAGGTGTGCACATATATTTCAATGCAGATTGACATTGTGAAATGTGTGTGCACATTTTGCAATACGAATCCAACGGTAGATATGTAATGAGAGCTCATGCCCTTAAGGGCACATTTTAGTTTATAGCAGTGGCCGTTGAAGACGTTGCCGTGCCGAGGGCTCCATCAATGGCAGCCAGGCTGCACGCCCAATCTCGTGGTATCAATTTCACAGAAGGACATATATGTCTTTTCAGAAGGCAAATACATGTATACATATTAAGAAAGGGAGATAATACACTAACGGTAAAAAAAAGTCTTTTTTTTTAGTTCAAGGGCCAAAGCCCTGACCTTTCAATTAAAATCAAAAGAACATGTACATTACAGCAGACCAGAGTTTAAACCTCGTTTGAACATGTGCCTGGATCAAAATAACAAGGATTAAGTCCACTTTTGGCCCCTGAACTATTGGCTCAGTCTAACCCCCCCCCCCCTCCCCCAAACTGTAAAACCGTCTACTCTCGACACCTCATGTTTGTAGGCGGCTTATTTGTAACACCTGCGGCTGTTTTGACATGTTTTTCTCTGGTTTTAACAGCCACGCGCTGGCATGGGCCGCCACGTAGGACGCTCGGTCTGTCAAAAACGCAACCCGGCCTGCTCAGTTAGATGGGCGAAGGGTCTGACGGCCGGCGCGGCGACATCGTCGTCGTCGCCCTCGAGCATCCGCACGCCGCCGCTCATGGACGGCTTTCCTCCGGCCTGCACCGCGTCACTGTCACCGTATCCATCAGAGATATACCTACAACGGCGTCATCAGCGCAGCCGGTGGTGGCGTCCACGCCAACCCGACTGGCTCCTTTCCTTTCACGGTGAGCGACGAGGAGGATGCCCATAAGTACTGTACTGTACGCGATACGACGAAAAGGAGATTCAGACAACAACGTCTGTGAACTATGATGGGCCACGCATGCACGGCAGATGGCACGGCGCTCACATTTCTGACCTCTGATCTTGCAACGACGAAGGAAAAAAAATACTTTTCATTGATCATGCACAAACCACAAACTACTTCAATTGAGTCGCGACCTTGACGGAGCAATCATCAGCCTACTTCTTTTCCTTGACAATGGAGAGCTTGTCGAGCCAGTCCAGGATCCTGCTACGAAGGGCGACGCCGCCGGGGCTGCCGCTCTTCGCGCCGTCCTTCTTCTTGCTCCGCTTTGCGCACAGGCTCGATGACGTCGGGCGAGCACTTGCAGCCGAGGCTCTCCCCGAACAGGGTCCCGAATCCGAGCTTCCTATCAACGGCGGTCGGCGGTGGCCACCTGCTCGAACCGCGCGCTAGCTCCTGCTGCCCGCGTCGGCGGCAACGGGCCGAGGCGACGGGTACACGTCCGGGGCACCCACGACGCGGAGGCGTGGAACAGGCCCCACGCGGCCACGGGCTGCGCGGACCCGGTGCTGCCACTAGTACACAAAAGCTCTATGATGATACTATGAATTTATTTTTACAGACAGATTTAATTAACGTGCGTCACTAGAAATAAAACCGTGCGGACAGATTTAGAAAAATCGATTTCTACAGGCAGTTCCTTAAGAAATCCGCTTGTAGAAATAAATTTCTACAAGCGGTTCTCTTAAAAAACCGCATGTAGAAATCGATGTCAATTTTAAAAATTCAATTTTTCAAATGACTTCAAATGGAAAAATGTCTACATGAAAGTTGTTGTAGATCTCAAAAGTTATGAAACATTGTAGTTGAAAATATTTTCATTTGAAATCATCTTGTTGACGTAAAATACGGTCAAAGTTTGAAATTTGAATTTTGACTTTTTTGAAAAAAAAGCCTCGGATGGAAAAACTTACAACTTAAAAATTATAGATCTTGAAAAGTTATGCAAGTTTGTAGTTGATAACTTTTTCATTTGACTTTGTTTAGTGTCTCAAACAGTCATTTTTCTATCGGTTGTGTAACAATATGTGGTGAACCTAATACAATTTGGACATATGTGAGTGTTTGGTGGAGTGGTTAGGGGAGGTCACGCGTGAGGCCAAGGTTGCAGGTTCGAATCCCACCGGCCACGTAGCGCGCGAATTTTACGCGAAAAATGACGTGACTTGCCAGTGGGTCCTTTCCCATATCTTTGTTTTTGTTTTGCTATTTTTAAAACCAAGTTTCTAGAAAAAGATTAGCACAGGTGGACCCGGTGCTGCGGCGCGGCCGTATCGAGCACAGCTATGGCGACGGGCTCGGGTGCACGTAGAACAGGCTGCTTGACAGCGAGCGCCGCGACGTCGCGGCAACGGTGGCGGTGGCGGTGGCGGCGCCGCCGCCGCCGCTCTGGTCGGAGGACGTGCTCTTGGATGACTAGCTTCGGCTGACGCACCCGCTGCTGCTGCCGCCGCCGTTGGAGCTCGCACTGCGGCTGCCAGACCGTGACACAAGGCCCACGGTGGAAGCCGCTGACCTTGGCAACATGGCGATGCTCGCGCCGTCGGCGGCCGCGGCCGAGGACGGCCGGATCGGGAGGAGCTTGCCCTGGCATAAGAGCTCGTCGGCCACGCACGTGTCTGTCCCCATGCCCTTACTGGCCGGGACGACACCACTAGACGATCGCTATTTTTGCCCCACCGACATGTCCTACATGGCAGTCAATGCCACTGTGTACAGTCAAAACCAGGTGCACAGGCGCCCAAACAGCCTCAAACATGCACAGGCGTTTTGGTTGTCTGGTTTCGTAAGATGGTGGGTCTCAAACAGACGCTTTCACAGTTTGGGATTAAAATTAGACCGAGACGATAGTTAAGGAATCAAATGTGGACTTAATCGAAATAACAAAGCAACACCAGGGACAACCACCGAAAACAACGCTACTAACAACTTGCTGTACCAAACAAAGAAATCCTCCAAGGCTAATGCCTGAATCAGGACCACCCACCAAGGCGCCAAACCCGCAGCTTCAGCACTCTCCAGCTAGTTCACCCAGGCTCCATCTTTCCCCAAAGAGAAAAATTCACGGGCGGTCCTCAAAGTTGGCACCGTGTGTCACTCAGGTCCCCATTCTTTAAAAATGCGACTTTGGGGTCCCCAAACTCGTCCCGGTGACACCAGCCAAACGGGCTCTCGACCCGATTTGCTTGCGGATGTGGCGCTCCAGGCTGGCGCGGACGTGGAACCCGGCTCCCAAACACGACGCCGCTCTCTTCCCCCGCTCGTTCTCCTTCGCTGGAACGACGCGTCGCTTCCGATCGAGGTCGTCACCGGGAGCAGTGAATCCTACGAAGGCCCTCTTAGCTCCCTTCCCCTGCTCGCTCTCCTGCAAGGGCCCTCATCACTGCCAGGAAGATCCTCATGTCCGCAACGTTTGCCGTCGCCTCCAGAGCCATGTAGGTGGCCGGCACAGAGTCGACGGCGATGGGGCCCAAACTACGACGAAAGGGGGAGCCTTCACCTTGTTATGGTAAGTTCTGGGATCACAATGTGTTGAACTTTTGGTGCCCAAATCAATGGATTTTTGGTCTAGGGTTTGTCCTGTATAGTACAGTTCGATGAAATTTTGGGGGTTTTGTTCATAGGTTTACTAGGGTAAAGTTGGGTACTTTGATATACTGATGTCATGTAAATGTACAATTGTTGCATCACATAGTCAAAGTGCATTTGCCCCATCGTGGGTTTTGGTTAGTTGATGACACCCAAATTAGGGACTAATGAACTCTATAAGGAATGTGCTCAGGTTTAATCCCATGAGAGAATATTGAAAATCTATTTGGAATTAAACGGTGCCCCTCAATTCAACTTAAACTTCGGCACTTCAACTCAAGTGGTGGTTAGAATCACTTTTATTCTTTTCTTGAGTTCGGAATGCCGTACTATTAAGAGAGATGCAAAACTAAGTGGTTTGATGAAGATAGAATGCTCAGGCTTTAAGTTAAAATCAAAAGAGAGACACTCAAAGCACCACACGAACACGTTTGAGGGCTGCTAGAGCTTGACCTGTCAGAAGTTCCGACAGACAGCCAACTGGTGGCGTGGCTAAGTGTCAAGTGGTCGGAAGTTCCGGCCCTGGCCGGAACTTCCGACCTACTTGTACTGTGGCCTGTTTGAATAGCTGGGTCGGAAGTTCCGACGTAGATCTGAACGGTTAGATTTGGACTCGACTATAAAAGCTACTTCACTCACTTCTAACCGTTACCACGCATTCATTTCGACCTACCTCTGTCCAAAACAGCTCCCAAGCATTGAAGGCTCTCCTCTCCTCTCCTCTTTGCTCCCAACTTTAATTCCCCCAAGGATTTGAGTGAAGAGAGAGTGGATTGTGTGAGAAAATCGCATCTTGAGCTTGAGCACTTGATTCTCCTCGTCTTGCCGGTTGGTTTTGTGTTTGTTACTCTTAGAGCTTTGCTCCTAGCTAGCTAGGCGTTGCCCAAGAGCTTCCAATCTTGTGGATTCTCCTTGGGAAGTTTGTATTACCCGCGATTTCTAGTGGAAAACTCGAGTTACCTTTGTGGTTTCTTTGAGAGAGGCAAGGAGGTGAAAGAGACTCCGACCTTAGTGGTCACCTCAATAACGAGGACATAGGGACTCTTTTGTGGGGTTGCCGAACCTCAGAATAAATCATTGTGTCACTTATGCTCGTTGTTGTTGTTGCAATATTTGCTTTGTATTACTCTTGTGCTTGTCTCTCCCTACCTCCCTCTACTTTCTAGGGTTTGAGCTCCACCCGTGGTTTGGAGCACCTCCGGAGCTGAGAGACGTCGCCTGCTGCTTCACTTCAACACTGGGTAAAAGGGTTGTGAGTTTTTACACGCTCAAAAGTTCATTTGGCCACTAGGGCTGGTTTCAACGTAGGGGTCGGAACCTCCGACAGTTTGGGCCGGAACTTCCGACACCCTTGGAAGTTCCGACACAAACTGCCAGAACTTCCGGCAGTCTCTGATCAAATTGAACTAGAGTGTGTGCAAATTTTTTTAATTAGGCCTATTCAACCCCCCAACCCCCCCTACTTGGCCATTGTAGATCCTTTCACATAGTACTGATGTAGTGCATTTGTTCAACTGTTTCACTCTAGGTAACAATGCTTAGTTCACTGTTGAAGTTCATCATGGTGGATTTTTCGTTGGTTCTGAAAATTTGAGGTCATATGTGGATGAGAAGATAAGCTGGTTCGATTATGTGGATCCAGTAATGCCAAGGATGCTTTAGCTTCTGGGTAATTTTGGTGCATCCAGTAATGCCAAGGATGCTTGTATAGGGTAATGACTATGTGGATGCTTTAACTTTACCATAATATTATCATCCAGTAATGACTGTGAATGCTTTCAAAGTGCCTTTCAAAGTTATGAATAGGATCTCAGGATTGTCTCCAATCACTGAAAAAATTCTTGTGAAAATTTGAAGTCTACAATTTCCATCTGTCCATGTATATCTGGCTTCGAAAGTGCCTTTCAAAGTTATCAGTCACATCATAGTCTAACCTGCAATGAGTCACTGAAACCATACCTGTTCAAAATAGCATTTGATATGACAGAAAAATATACATGTACATGCAAGCAGAACCGTTCTGTTTTATTGCACATAAGAATATTCTATTTTGTGTACAAACATCTCAATACATGTTTCAGATCACAGAATAGATGTCCATGCTGGCTCTTGTCTGCATTTTTTTCACTGCCTATTCTCTGCATTTTCAGTTCTCCAGTCTTTATTGGAAGGACGTGTATTTTCACTGAATTTTCAGTTCTCTGCATCTTCACTGGCTGAGAAGGAAGGACATGGCCTTCCTCACGAGTTCCTCCATCACGCTGCCGATGCAAGGGCCCATGACCACGTCGGCACGATCCTTGCACATCGCTCTACAGCCGGCCACCTACATCGACGGTGAGCCCAGCAGACACAGCAGTTTGCAATGTGCCCGGCGGACGCGACCCTGGCGGCGACGAGGGCGTAGCGGCGGCGGTCGCTCTCGCCGTCGATGTGCACCTCGCTGGAGAAGACACCACTCTGGGCGGCGCATCGGGTGGATGCGGCCATGCCACCACTGCTCCTGGCGACGAACTCCACCAGGGAACGGGTACACGTCGTGACAGCGAGCCTGGCGGCGACGAGGGCTGGGCGGCCATCACTCTTGCCTGCGGTGCGCCACTTGCTGGACAAGTCGCGGCTGGGCGACGAATCAGTGGATGCAGCCAGCACCGCTTCTCCCGGCGACGAAATCACCTGGGATCGGGTCCCCGTCATGCGAACAGGGGAAAGAGGGGATCGCGTCGTCTAATTGCAGTCGGGTTACACGTCCGCACCAGCCTGGAGCGCCACGTCCGCAAGAAAATCGGGTTGAGGGCCCGTTTGGACTGCTGCTGACGCCCGGGACGAGTTTGGGGACCCCAAAGTCGCATTTTTAAAGAACGGGGACCTAAGTGACACACGGTGCCAACTTCAAGGACCGCCCGTGAATTTTTCTCTTCCCCAAATCCCTTTGAAACTTCAAGTAGTGTTTTGGTGAACATATGGTAGCCACAGGCTCCTTCCAGCGACCCCCTTGATCTTGTTGATACAATTCATCAGGTCTGTCTGCTTGTCGGTTGGACACAGGATACTCCAGCTTTGTAGCGTCCCTGTAAGTCCACAGAAAAGCATTTCCATGCTTCTCCATCCAATGTTCTGGAAACAAAGATCATTTGTAAGTTTCCAAATTGACCAAATAGTAGCAGAAGAAATCATATTCAGCACGCAGTTACATTTGTTACTCAACCAAAATTTACCTACATCTAAGATATCTATGCCTATTCTGCAATCTAAAGCCTCAGGTATAACCAACCAGCACTGCTTAGCCACTACACAGTCATAAAAGCTTGATGAATAGATTCGTCCTCCGAACAAAACAAACAAGATTTATCTTCTACTTTCCTCCTCTTAGCCAGGTTATCTCTACTTAATACGCTATTATTAATGACCAACCACAAAAAGAAATGAACTTTGGGAGGAATTTTAATTTGCCAAATAGCAGAAACATGCACAGGTTTAATGCCTCTAAAAATTTATAATCTTATAAAGAGTTTGCGAAGAGTAAATCCCAGAAGAAGTAAACTGCCAAATCATCACATCATCCTCATCAACTAAATGGATAGTTGACACCAGTTCCACAACTTCAAGCCAGGATAGATACAACTCTTCAGACATATTCCTTCTAAAGGTACATTTCAAATTATCACCATCCCAAAGCTCGGCAATAGTTCTACCTTTCTCTTGGACAATTCTATAAATGGGGTAAAATTGGATTACTAAACTAGAAGAGCTCAGCCAATTGTCCTTCCATAATATGATTTTCTTTCCATTTCCTAGCTTGCACCTGTACCCCATCTTGGCAGCCTAAACTGCCCACATAAAGCTTTTAAAAAAGTTCGAAGATCCTCTAGTATTAGTCAAAGAACATTAGGATTCTCAGTTTCATACTTGAAATCTATAAGTTGTACGTTTCCACAACTTCTCTTTATCTCTACATTATATCTTTCCAGCCAAGAAGCTAACAATCTTATATTAAGATCTCTTAAACTTGGAATGCCGAATGTTTTGAGGGTTATTTTTACAAAATTAATATTTAGAGTTTTAAAACTAAGAAATGCGACAATTGGAGTAGGGTTGACAGGCGGATGGAGCAGTGCTTGTCTGCAGGCAGCAATGAGATCCTGATTAAAGCAATCGCGCAAGCAGTTCCCACCTATTTTGTCTTGTGAGCATTTGACTAGCTTGATGAGGTATTTTGGTGGGGCTACAGAGATGGAAAGAGGAAACCATGCTAGGTGAGGAGCTTCATTGATTGCTAGAATTCTTAAAGCTGCCTACTGCCTAGGAAGGCAGGATTCCTAGAAGCTGTTCCTCCCCGTCACGCGTTTGGCGTTCAATCATCGATGGGCACAAGGTGCTGATGGAGGGATTGATAAGAAGAATACACATGGGAGAAACGACGGCAATTTGGATGACGAACTAGCTACCTTTGGCTACCAAACTCTCTTTAGATGGTTAGTAAACTAATTAATCAGGCTGATGTGGTGGAAACATGACACGCTGGAGGAGTTCTTCACCCCTCTTGACGCAATGATGACTGGTAACATACCTCTGTACAAAAAGGCCGGAAGACTTTTGGGTGTGGCACTTTGACAAACAGGGCAGTTTCTCGATACACTCGGCATATCATATGCTCGTCCATCGACGGGAGCAACATATGATGCAGCCATGTGGAATATTGCAGGCCGATCGGATCACCGGATTGATTCAAAGGAATGGATGTCACTATGCTAACTTTTGGCCCTTGCGCAGCAACGAGAAAACGTGGCAATAGGCCTAATTTGGTTGGAAAAGATACATGTTACAACCAAATCGCGTTCGTTGTCAATGGTTGCAATAAGTTGTGTTGCAATAAGGTATTATAACCGTTGCTAGTTTGGCGTTGCAACTACTGGATTTTCTTGCAACCATAGTGGTTCGTTGCCAAGCATGGCAATAGGACAATGCTGCAACCTTCATGGTCATGGCAATATAAGTAATTGCCACGCCTGCCTCCATTGCAAGTGGTGGTACATGCAACCATCGATCACGTGGCAAGAAAGACATGTTTCGATGCTAGCATTTTGTTGCAACAAGTATTGTTGCCACGACCGTCTTGCCATGGCAATAGTGCCATTTGCCACACTATTTTGTTCGTTGCGAGAGTTATAGGTTATTACCACAACCATCATGTCGTGGCAATATTTTTTCATTTGCCATGCAATTTTATTCGTTGCGAGTTCTATGTTATTGCTACGACCATAATACCGTGGCAATACTACCATTTGCCACGTAATTTTATTCATTGCAAAAGTCAAATGTTATTGCCACGTAATTGTATTCGTGGCCAGAGACCATATTGCCATGCAAATTATTCATTGCAATTGATGACAATAACAGAAAAATCTTTGCATTGGGTTTTATCATAGCAGAAATTTTTGTTACAACGCGCATCGTTATTGTTGCAAAAGAATTAGAGCATAATAGAATCAATTCCACACCCATATATTAATACAAAACAATCATTCATTAGATAGACAAACCATTAAAATAGTATTTAAAATGACAAATGAAGGTTCGGTACACTAGAATTTGTGGAATAATGAATAACTTGCAACACTAAAGCACTTCCCAACATGTCTACATCACTGGTAAACTTCTTGGCAGTGCACGTCATGAGCTCAGTTGTGTTCCTGCTTGATTCAGACTTCAGAGCCTCCCACTCAAAGTTTATCCTCCTAACCAAATGAATAAGTTCAGATATTAGTAAATTAAGTAAAGACATACATGCACAAAATGTACAGAACCTTGGATACGACATGGTTCTAATCAAGAAAGTTTTGGAAATTATGGTCCTAAACAAGTTTGACAGTAAAAGCAATGACCATATAGTTAGCTAATATTAGATGCAGTTCCACATGCCAGTTCAAATTAATGTCAACATCCTGTTCAAATTTAGTAGTGATGTAAGGTGAGAGAGTCTCCTTAAAGATTCACGTTTTACTTTAGCTAAGATTAGGGAAGCACTCGCTGCCGACTAGAGATGTGCTTCACCTAAACAAGAAAGTAACGCGAGAAAGTGAGTACGAGAAGGATTATACTAATGGTGTTGGTGAAGCGAAGTTCAGATGTCGTGTAGACCCAATCACCAAGAGATGAACCAATAAGCTCGTGAACACCAATCACCAAGAAAGAACACCAGAAAACCAATCATCCACTCAATGGTGGAGGAGAGAATGAACACACCTTTTTACCGTGGTTCACATGATCGCCGTCACGCTACTTCTCGTTGTGGCACTGGTCTTCCCTGGTGGATTGTGAGCTAGGCTTCACACGCCAATCCCTCACCGGGAGCCGCTCACCAATACAATAGAGGTGGTTTCTCACCACGAGCAATCCACTAGAGTCGGTTTTGGCACTCCGCTGGGGAATAACCGCAAGAACCCCTCACAAGATCACCTTGATGTGGATTTAGACAATCTCCACCCAATCTCACACCAACAAGACCTCCAAGCCATCTAGGGATTCGGAAAAATCCCAAGAGAACAAGAACTAAGCAATGGCTTGGTATCAAGTGCTCTAGAATGCAGCTCACTAGCAATGATGCACTTGAGAATCACTCAACTCAAATGAATGATCAAGAATGTGTCAAGTGAGTTAGTTGCAGGCTTAGGATTGCTCACAAAGTGTATGTCAATGATCCAAGTGTGCAAGAGAGACAACAAGTGCGTAGGAAGGGAATATAAATACCCCCAAGTGAGTTCCTAGCCATTACCCCCACCAAAATAGTCGTTAGACACGATTTTAGGGCGTCGGATGGTGTCCGTTGGACCATCCGTCCGCGTCCGATGCACGGATTTCAGCCATGTGTCGCTAATGTTTGAAGACAACCATTAGATCACAACGGCTACTTCTTCGTGCCACTTTTCAAACCGTCAGACAGAAGCGTCGGACAGACCGTCGAACTAGTCCTTCGCATCTGACGCGTTCAAATACGTTTTGCCCACGCTCTATTACAACCGTCGTACACTGGTGAAGTGAGCTGACGCTCGCTCGAATTCCACCGTCGGACTAAACAACTCAGTCCGACTCTCACTGACAAAGATTGCGTCGGACACCACTTGGACAGAGCATCAGACTAATGAATCCCAATGTCCAACACTTCCTGAGAGGTTCCCAGAGCTCAAACCAGCGTCGGACAGTGTCCAAGGCTTGGCGTCGGACTAAACCCCACCGCCTGACACCCTTTGCACACTGAACAACCAGTTAGGGTTAGCTGTTGGACACTACTGAATGGTTCGACGCTCACGAACGTCCAGTGTCCGGTGCTTGTTTTCTATTGTAAAGACTCTGGAAATCGCCGAATCCTTCCTCGCAACCTCAGCAGGAGGGAGAGAGACCCCAAATACCTCTCTAACTCACAAACTCCAACTCCATCTTTTCAACCCTTGTTCCCAAGTGCTAACACCAAAATATTCTAATGAATATGCACAGTGTGTTAGCTTTTGAAATCAATTTTCCAAGGGTTTCTAAGTCAATCTCTAGGTTGGTTAGATCAATGCACATGAAATTCTAGAGAACTTGAAGGTAAGCCAACAACATAGTTCTCCCCTTGATAGTCGATTATGTATCCTAAATGTGATCACTTCCACTAGAAGTCTTGATCACCAAAAAAAAATCCCTAATAGGTTATACCTTGGCCTTTTGCTTTCCTTCTTTAAGTCCTTTTCTTTCTACTTCTTGATCACCATCTTCACTCCATGGTTGAGCCCACTTGATCATCACCAAAATCATCTCTTGGCTCCACTCACCATGGTTAGGACAACCTACACTTTGCCATCACTCAAGCATATAGGTTAGTCCTTAGGGTGTCATTAATTATCAAAACTAAACTAGGGCTTTCAATGAGCATAGGGACCTAAATACTGATGCTCATAGGATAGCTCATAGCTTGATCCATGTTGAGTTAGGGCAGCATGTATTGTTCCTGAATCCATCTGATAGTGCTTATAATATGTACAATTCTCCTAGCTGAATAAAGAGGGTGGTGTTGCTAAGAAAAAGTATCAAAAGTAGTACTATCAAATACATTGTAAACAAACCCGTATATTCTATCCTGCCATAAGAACTACTTTCCACGACATCTTCTTCTCTCCAATCTCTTTGCCTGGAATTTCGGATTCCATTGATCAGCTAGTACTAACTGTTTACGGTTGTTAGTGAGTTGCTGACGCTGGGAATTCATTGTAACTCCCGAGTTTGTGGGCTGATTTGTGGGGAAGAATTCGTTATTTGGAGCATATGCCGCTGCCACCACCAACAACAGTCTACCAAAATACCTTTCAGAAAGGCCTTCGCCAACACCTTCAACAAAACCATGACGACTCACCTCCGCCAACACGTCGACACGAGGAGCTTGTTGATCCTGACGCGCAGTAGGATGCTGGCTCATGGAAGATCGAGCTGAGATCGACTCCACGAAGATGAGGCTCTCAGATAAGCCTTTGGTGACCCGATTGATAGATTCAATTAGATCGTCGTTGTTGATGAATCTCTTGACGTAGCGTGGAAGCGCCCTAGTTGGAGATGTTGTCACGGGTGCGTTAGGTGCAGGGAAGACCTATGCCATCTCCGCGATCGATGGAATATCATTGGCAGTGTACCAAGGGGCACACCCATGGTAGTAGACGAGTCGGTGGAGGTATGCTTGAGACGAGCTAGCATAACACAAGTGCAATGGACACAACGATTTAGACATGTTTAGGCCATCAGTGTGATGTAAAAACCCTAGTCTTGTGTTCTGCGGATTGAAAGTATGACTTGAAATTGAGGGGGTTCTCCTACCCGCCTTTTATAGCACGACGGATAGGGTTACAGATCGGATGTTTCTATTCCTAACAAATTACAAGACTCAGTTTACAAGGAATATGAATATTTAGCATATTAGCTGAATCCTTCCTTGATCGCTAAGGATATGTCCCGTAGTTGTGCAGTACACGCTGACCTGTCACATGCACCGATGCCGTCTTTTGGCGAGCTGGACCTCCCCTAATAGCCTGGCTCATGTAGCGCCATTTGGGTATACGGGTCAATACCTCCACAGTAGGAGGAGACTCATTTTCACTCAACTGTGTGACTTTGGCCTTTTATGCCAAAGTTTACAGATTCAAACTTCTACACACACATTTAGCCTACACCCATGAGTCGAAAATCTTAGTTTCATTACTTTAATATTATGTAAATTCTAATTTTGTTGTCATCAATCACAAAAAGGGAGATATTGTAAGTGTAATTAAACCCTAAATAGAAAATTAATAAAATTTATTAAGTTAACAAGCTGATGAAAAGCAAAGGACGATGATTTACACTTTGATGGAACCCTATTTGCTTTATTTATTTTATATTTTAAATTTGAGTTTAGGAAACGTCATACTATTAAGGGGGATACAATCTATATTCTTCAATGTGCAACTAAGTGCTCAATTCATCCAAAAAAAACATCCTCTCTTCCTACCCTTGACAGCCACCCTTTCATTCTGTTCTCTCCCTGATATCAGGCGGCACGACACTGTTGCGCAGGCTGCAGTACTGCCACCCGTGCGCGGCACTACCGCGACTGAGATGTTTCTCGGACGTGAAGATTGTGAAAACATCTCTTAGGCCCTGTTTAGTTCCAAAAAATTTCCACATTCCCCGTCACATCGAATCTTTGAACGTATGCATGGGGCATTAAATATAGTCGAATTTTTTTTTTATGTTCGTACAGTTTATCTTTTTTCACGACACAAATCTTTTGAGTCTACTTGGACAATGATTGGACACTTATTGAAGAAGATTCTCTATGTGCTACAGTGATTTTTTGCGCCACCTTTTTCGTGAACTAAACAGGCTCTTAGTAACCGCAACGGTGATGCATGCTACTTGGACAAAGAAGAAATAATTAAAGTTACAAATAATGCTGTGCTTCGTCGCTTCATATGGAAGCAAAAGGACGTATTCATCTCTTAATGAATTATGTATTCGAGGACTTGTATTCGTGTCATCTTTGCCAAATTGATGCGCTGCTTGAATTGTTGTTTCTAACTTCCTTTTCCTTTCTGTCACCTACGTCCTGCAATTCGTCGAACATCGCTGGTGTGAAGGCTGCCAGGAGGTGGAAATCAGTTTTACTTATGGTTTGATTTGATGATAATGGACACGTTCAGTACCAGCAATGGATGGATACGTGGTTCGATGGGAGGCGTCTGGCTGATCTAGGGTGTGAAATACATTTCTTCAGTCCTTTAAGTAACTGACGGGCTTCCCTCTGCAATCACGGCACTTGACTACGAATTTTTTCGTTGGCTGACCGGAACACTATTTTTTCCCTTAATGCAGTTGGCTCTATAACATCAGCAGCATACTGTGAGGAAAATGGTTGGCAAAAATAAATCCTGAAAGTTCTTGCAAGCAAAAGAAAGCATGAATGTTCCATAACAGTCATGGAGGCCCTCGAGAACATTAAGGCTATGCGCACCGCTGCACGATAAACGCGCCGCTACGCATTGGTAGCGTTCGAAAACGCCGCACCGCGGCACGCTAAACACGACGCTACCCTAGCGTTCGCTACAGGGGAACGCCACAGGTAGAGGTGGAAGCGCTGAACGCTATCCTTTCTACGCGGGTCCCATGCTGTCGCCGACCGTCCTCGCGCCGCCCGCCCCGCCCCGCCCCGCAGAGGGAGGCGCCAAGGCTAGGCCCGTCACGCCGGAGGCCGAGGAAGGAGCGCCAGAGAAGGAAGAAGGAGGAGGGAGAGAGCAGCCGTCGGCGGGGAGAAGGAGGGTGGGAGGGAGCGGCCGCCGGCGGCAAAGGAGGGCTGCGCCACCGTGCCGCCAAGTCACGCGCCGAGGAGGGCCACGCCGTCGCGCTCGAGCCGCGCCAAATCCGGCATCTCCGCGCTTGGGCTCAGCCAGATCCCGCCGCCGCATTCTCCAGGGACGAAGGGGAGGAAGCGGTGGCGAAGGTGGCGGCACGCGGCAAGGAGAGGCGGCGGCGGAGGGAGCGAGAAGGAGACGGGCGGTTGGCAGCGGAGGGAGCGAGAAGGAGACGGGGCGGTTGGCGCTCCTGATAGCGGTCCACGCGCAGCACCTCCCTCACCTACATCGCGCCTGCGCCGTGGGCTCCATCTCGTTTTAGCTTTCACGATGCAGACGGCCCGGTGCGGATATGTTTGCGAATCTTAGGTTGTTACTAGGATGCTTTTGATATGTTCGCGAATCTTAGGTTGTTACTAGGATGCTTCTAAAAATTCTAAGAAAAAATGTTAATATATATTGATATAACTTTTCAAAGATGAAGGGTAAGACTTGAAGTACTTTAGATATGTGGGGCACTTAGAACTCAGAAGACAGTTTAAGATGCTTCTATGTTCATAATTATTATTGACTCTGGTCTAAGATTTTGTCGCTTTATTATGGAACAACTTTTTATTTACTTTTTAACCATAAATATAATTTCATAGTAATATATTCAAACAATGTTTGGATATATTGATTAGAAAACAACAGATTATTTAATTGAAGTATGATCAGCATCTTTTAAATTTAGTTATCGCTCTGTTTTAAAAATTATTTTTTGGGGGGTAGAGTGACAACTCTGCCATAATTTCATATTGATATATATTTCAAACAGTATATGGATATATTATTAAGAAGAGCTAGATTTGATTCATATTCATACGCTGCGTACACTAGTACAGAAATGAATTGTCTTGACACTATAGAATTATTTTTACAGGCGGTTTTGGTTTACAGGCGCCATTAGAAATAAAATGATGGATCTAAATTATGAACCGCCACTAGAAATCAACAAAACCGCCACTAAAAATGCACCTATTTGTACAGGCAGTTTATTAAGAAAACCGTCAGTAGAAATCGATTGCTAGTGATGGTTTTCTTAACAAAACCGCTACTAAAAATGCACCCATTTCTACAGGTGGTTTGTTAAGAAAACCGCCCGTAAAAATCGATTTCTAGTGACGGTTTTCTTAACAAACCGCCTGTAGAAATAGGTGCAAGTTTTAAAATTTCAACTTTTCAAATGACTTTAAATGGAAAAACTATCTACACAAGAGTTGTAGATCTCAAAAAGTTATGAAACTTTGTAGTTCAAAACATTTTCATTTGAAAGCATCTTGTTAACGATAATTACAGTCAAAGTTTGAAATTTGAAATTTTAAAAAAATCTCGAATGGAGAAACACTCTGAAAGAAAGTTGTAGATTTTAAAAAGTTAAATCACTTTGTAGTTAATAAATTTTTCATTTGAATTCGTTTAGTGCCTCAAATAATCAATTTATACTCGGTTTGTTATAATATGTGGGGAACCGAAATGAGATATTGTCACATGTAAGTGTTGGGTGGAGTGGTTAGAGGAGCTTATGTGCGAGGGGGAGGTCGCGGGTTCGAACCCCCGCGGACGCGGCCTTTGAACGGAGATGGGCTGGCACTAGCTGCTGGCCCCTCCTGAGATTTAAATATATATTTTTTGCTATTTTAAAACCTCGATTTTTTAGAAAAAATATTACTACAGATGGTTCATTAAGTGAACCGTCAGTACAAATCTATTTGTACTCGCTGTTCACAAGCAACCGCATGTACAAAACGCTCATTTGTATTGGCCCCTAACATTGGCGGTTCTCAAAAAGTACGTACAAATGCCTCTATAAGCGCCGGTGCTGAGCTCTTGTGTACTAATGGTATCAAATGCATGTATATACTATTATAAAAAAAAGAACTTTTGGAGGGCAGAAAGATATATAGACGATGTTTATTCATTTGATTCTCTAAATGATGATTTAGTTTGTTTTAGGAAAAAGATAACAACAGGGTCAGCAAGCAAGCGGATTTCATACTAATCCCGGAGCGCACATCACTAACGAATTTTTTAGCCAAATTTTTGTTTTGGTGGGTGGCTGTCACCTTCAGAGGTGCATGTGTTGATTCGATTAAATAAGGTGGTAGCAGCCCCCCCCCCCCCCCCCCCCCCCCAACCACCAACCCAAAATGTCAAATTGTGAATATAAAACTACTCACCCGACCGGCGCTAATCAAATGTTGTCATCATCCACATTCAGCCTGTTTGTTCCAGTTGGATCGTCTAGAAAAGTCCATCAATTTTAATGTACTGCTTAAATCAACACTTAGCGTGGGTAGATCATCAGCCATTTAAAATTTGGATAGTATACCCACCACACCTATACAATGATAACACCATTGACCGCCCCCCTTCTATTATAGAGGTCTTATTCAAGTTTTACCGACGACACCTATTGTCATGACTCATGATGCAGGTTTAGATGACTGTAGTCATCTTATCATAGCAGTTAAGAGTGTGTCTATTATTTATTTGTCTTGATCAAAAAAAAGGTTTGCTCGTCTTTGTATTAAAATTGGAAAAAAGTTTGATACAACGCGCCTTAACAGTGTCCAATGGGCTCAATAAGTTTGCATTAGGTTTAAATCAACCTAAATTCATAGCATTGGCAAGAAGGCCTAAGCCTGGGCTGTCGAGCGGGTTTGTCCGAGGCCGACGTGTGCTGCTAGGGAGAGGGTGGTGGATGGCGTCGAAGGGGTGGAGAAAGCGAGCTTCAAGGAGCAAGCTCCTTGGGTTCCGGCGCTAGATCTCATGGGTGCATTGGGGGTTGGGAGGGGAGGAGAGGTGGAGGGTCAGGATGAGGTTAGGAAGGCGGCTAGCACTGGCGGTGGCATGGGGGGGGGGGAGGGCCTTTACTATGCAGTATGATGCATATAATCTAAACTATTTATTTTTAACAATATACTTATGTGCTTCATTCGTTTTAAATTATAAGATGTTTTGGCTTCATAGTTTTTCTTATGCACCTAGATACATAGTAAAAACTATGAATCTGAAAATGCTAAAATGTCTTATAATTTGGGATGGAGTGAGTATTTAATAAAGGAGGGTTGTTGCAAACAACATATATATATATATATATACACACACACACACACACACACACACACACACACGTTCTGAACAGCAAATTTGATCTGTACCTATACAAGTTACTTCCTGCGTGCTGTCCAAATCAAATCAAATTTATCCATGCAGTGGCCTCAGAATGACGGGAAGGCCAAATTTAGGTTTGAGAGTGAAGAGATCCACGGGCGCATGCACGTAGTCAGGGGAGAGAGCGAAGGAGAACTTCTGGAGCATCAGTGCCAGCGTCGACTTGGCTTCCAGCATCGAAAAGTTCTGGCCGATGCAAGACCTTGGCCCCATTGAGAACGCCAGCAGGCCGTGCGGAACTTTGGCTGCTCCCGTGATCCCATTCTCAAATCTCGTCGGATTGAACTCGTCCGCGTCGTCTCCCCAGGCCTCCTTCTCTCGATGCATGATCGGAATAGGTATCACGATTGCTGTCCCTTTGGGCATTTTTATTGACCCCACGGTCATGTCGGCCAGGGTCTTCCTTTGCATGAAGAGGGCAGGCGGGTAGAGCCTCAAGGTTTCGAATAACACCATTGTCATCTGCATCAAATCAATAAATAGCTTATTGCATTACATAGCCATCAAATTATAATAGCATGAGAAAGACAGCTTAGCTACTGTTTTCTGTTAGTTTCTCCTTGCCTCTTTCAATTTGTTGAGCGCACTGGGGTTAGGCGCTTCCCTCCCGAACTCCCTCAAGACCTCCTTCCGGAGCCTTTCTTGCCAGTCAGGGTATATGCTGAGCAAATACACTGACCATGTGAGGAGAAGGGCCGTGTTCTCATGACCGGCGAAGAAGAAGAGCTTGCATTCATGTATGATCTCCTCCATGCTCAGGCTGAGACGATCCACCTGCTGCTGCTTCCCTCCTTGCTTGGTTTCGGTGCAGGAGTCAAGCATCACACCCAGCAGATCATTTCCGTGCTCACCGCTTGCTAACCGTGGCTGTATGATTTGCCTGAGTAAGCTCTTGAGCTTCCTTTCGAGCATCCATTTTCGCCGATTCGCTTCGGTTGGGAGATACCTGAGTTGAGAAAAAAGAACACATAAGGAGGACTAAAACTGGTGTACGAAAATTGTTTCAAGAAATGAACTGAACCGATTGAGTACGGAAATTAATTGTAGGAATGCGAGAGTTTTACTTGAATCCTGGTATCGGCACGTCAAGGAAAGTAGCCATGGTGATCCCCAACATTTCAGTTTGTGCCTGGAATACTTGTTTGCCCAATTTATAATTGCTTCCAAAGATGGCAAAGGCTATATTGTCAACTGTCAGATCGCTGAAATGTTTGTTTATATCCACTTTAATTTCTCCATTCTCGTTTTGGGATGCTTCAGCTTCCAGCTCACTGGCCATCTTTTGGGCAAAATCCAGCATTGTTTTTGTCACAATCTGTAATGAACACAGCATTAATTGGCGTTCTTGCTGCTCATCAGGCATATATACTGCAAAATAGAGAGAGGAACGTACTTGTTTTTAAATGCGAGAGAGCTAGCTGCTAGGCATTTTACCTTAAGCTTATCAATGGTGAAAACAGGGTTGATTACCCTGCGATGGCGCACCCAATCAGCGCCTTCCATGAACCCGAGCCCCTTACCAACCAAAGCCAACAAGGTAGGGTGCGCATCGTTCTTGACGAAATGCCCAGACTTGCTTGACAGGATTTGCCTTGCCAATTCATAGTCAAATATGCAAATTCGGGCCTTTGGCCCGTACCAGTACAGAAATGGCTCTCCTGCGATGATGCGAGGCATTGATATAATAACTTGATTTGTATCACAAAAATTTTTAGTATAATATTAGCTGTACATCCATTCAGAAAAAGAACACAAAATCTAGCAGTATATTTTATTATTCAGAAATATTAATGTTACCGAATAGATAGCATTAGATTTGTGATGTATGGGATATATTTCTATAGTACACTCATAAATATTGATTTATATAATCTTAATTAACCTTCAAATACTTTGACTAAAGATATAGAACCAAAATTACATCATTTTTGAGAACAGAGGCAGTTAGTACTTCCTTTTTTTTCGCGAATAGGTCGCTACCTGTATTTCATTAAGACGAAAGAAAATTTTTAAAGTTATACGACATCGATCAATTCCGGCTGTTCCACACCCATTGGCAAGATGCAAGCGTTCAGGACCCAGTTAGAACTTCCTAGGAAGCTGCCGTGTGCTATAACTATACTTTGAGATTTACATCATTTTCAAGACATAGATATAGATAACACCTTCCTAGCATGCTGCTGTTTGATAGACCTTGGCCTTTACGTCTCAGAATTGTTATCAACAATAAGTCTCCATATAATTGTATTTTTTTGTGCTTCATTCTCTAATTTTTTTTATCAATATTTCCTAAAGAAATTCGTGACTTTCAATATTTTCACTGTGTGGCTGTTTAGCTGGATTTTTTAATAATAAAATAAATTAAAGGTCCAGTCTCTATGAGGATGACTTTACGTGGTGTCTTTCTGTGCGTGCAGGAAGGAGGCACGAAGGAAAGAAGGCCAAAAAAAAAGTCACTTGACTTAGGAGAGCATACTTGCTCTTGCTTAATTGCTTCCAGGGGCAAACAAATGAATTGGCAAGCATCATCATCAGTAAAAATATCACATACCGTACTGAGCCCTCCAGTTGAGGTAGTGTGGCGCGATCCGCGGGAGGTACTTGTGGTCGCCGACATCCAGCACGAGACCGTCCGTCTTCTCCTTCATGCTCCTGATCTCCTCGTTGCAGCCTTTGAAGAAGCTGTAGGAGGGTCCATGGATCCCTTGCACTCTGAACCCCTTGGTGATGGCGTACGGCCGCCACACGAGGCGCACGAGAACGTAATCCCACAGCCGCGCGAGGGCGATCACGAGCAGAGCAGCGAGAAGGAGGAGGAGGGGAGGCACAGAGAAGAAGGCCAGGGATAAGGATGGAATGGAGAACCTGACGCAAGCGAACAAGATGGTGCAAAGACAGTATGGTATGGTCTCGGTGTATAGATCGAGGTGGTTGGAGCATGAGCCCCGTTGTATTTGTATATTGAGGTTGGCCCTAGGCAAATTACCCGCAATCCAATATCCGAACCGAACCCAAACTACCCGTACCCGATCTACCCGATTGCAATTCTGATAGTGATTCCCAATACCCGAAATTAGTTCAGGAAATTCTGGAACATCACCTGGTACCTGATTTATCCATATTACCCGATTTTTTTTCAGAGCCATCAACTAATGTTATCAACATCAAGAAGCAAGCCCACTACGCGGCCAATCAATCTGTTTGGTAGCTGGTACTTTGGTTTTTGCTAGCTAAAGTTTTCTCTATAATTTTTCTATATGAAATAGTGGATAGAAAATTGTGTCTCCTGATTCAGAAAGCTGCTGGAATTCTATACAGATTGCTAAGTTTTGTGAATTTCAGGTAGATCGGGAATACCTGAACCTAAACGAATTTGCGGGTACTATTTTTTCAAGATCAATATTGGGTAGCAAGTTTCATTACCCGGATTTTTGAATACCCAAATTACCCGACCCAAAAAAATTGGGTAACCCGAATGCCCATAACTAATGGAGGTGGCTGGAGCATGAGTGCCAGTTATTTTTTATTTTCTTTTGGCAGAGGCAGCATATACTACTACTGCACATACTATATTTCTTCTCTAAGAGCATCTCTAAGAGTTCCCAAAAATTTCTATGTAAATCCATAAAGTTTTCCAATTCACTAAAATGTTCTAGAAGATTAAATACGATCATCTCTAACCATTTCAATCGTTCACTCTAAAATATAAAAGATAATTTTATATCATAAATTCTATACTATTTTTAATTATCCTAATTACTTTTATATATTCTTTCTCTCTTATACATTTACATCAGGAACCTTTTCATACTCTTTATTTTTTCTCACACCCTTTCACCTTTAGATTGGCTGACCAAGTCTTCTTGCTCCTCTCGACACCTCCACCGGCCTGCCGTGCTCGAGGCTGCGGAGCTTCGGCGAGATGCTACCACACCCATGTCGGCATCCCTCTTCCCCTCCCCCTTCCCTGCCATCGTTTTCTTCTCCAACTCTAGCGAATGGCCGAGATTCCCTCATCCTGACCTGGCCCAGCCGCCTCCACTACCGCCAGGCCGCTGTCTGCACCGCCTGACTTGCCTACCTCCCCCCAAAACTCCTTCTATGCCTGCTGGAGTTGGGGAACAAGAAGAGTGAGGTCGAAGAGAGCTCACTCTAAACTTAGCTGACGCCAGCAATGTCCGCGCCGAAACCTTAGCCGCAGACACCTTGCCTACACTTGGAACGGATCGATGTGCTTTGACTTCACCCCGATGTGTGGAGATGGAACAAACTACTGTTTGTACCAGCCCTTTTTGTTTTCCTTCAGAGATGAATAAGTCCATCTTCTGCACGATAGAACTGTTTGTTTTCCCCTTCTTTTTTAGGATTGTTGGGATGTTTCTCTGCGGTTTAACATGCAAAAGTAATTTCATCAGCTTGGCCCGGTCCCCGCATCGCTCTCTCCTCGAGGGCGACTCGGGCGGCGCCCTTCTCCCGCCGCCACCAGCCCTCCTCTCCGTCTGCCCCTCCCGGCCGCCGATGGTGAGCAAGGATGGTGGCGGCTAGGCCTTTTCCTCCCTCCCTTCCTCCCTCCCCCTTTCTCTCTCCGAGCTCCGAGGTCCGGGTTCCCGGGCGAGTTCCCTGCTCTCGAACGCGTGGATCTGTCGCTCCTCGTCCGGGTCTACGACGGGAGGTGGTTTCCGAGGCGCATCCGCGACAGCGGCGGTGGCAGCTCCGGACCTGCAGGGGTGCCGCGCTGCGCTCTAGCCATGGGGGCTCACCGGAGGTGGCCTGGCGGCCAGATCCGGCGCCCAACAGGCCGGATCCGGTGGCCGGCTGGCCCGTCCCGGGGGCCTAGCCGCAGCTGGCCCACTGATGGCCACGGCCGGTCACAGCGGCCTGGGCATTGCTGGGGGCCGACTGCGGCCTGCTCTGGTGGCCTAGGCTAGCCCGAGTCAATGGCCAAGGCCGAGTGTGGAGGCGGTGCCTGGCCATGGTGCTGGCTCTCTGCGTGTGTCCCGGGTTGTGAGGTAGTGGTGGTGGTGTGGCGGTTCGTCAGCGTCGTCGTGGTGGCGTGGCCGGCCGTTCCTCGACTGGGGGTGCTCTGGTGGCGTCATGGTGGCGTTGCCTGGGGCAACCTGGCGTTGGCATGCCCGCGGCGTCTTGGCAGCGCGGTTGGCGTTGTCAGGCTTTGGTGGTAGCTGCTTATCACCATCACCAGGGCTGGTTGGCAGCATTTGGATTTGCGGGTGAAAACACTTCCCATCTTGAGCTGGCGTCGGCGGCGTCTTCTGCGACGCAACCTTCTTGAAGGCGATGCCAGGCAATTCCGGCCGGCGACCATGGCCGGAGACAGGGAGTGCTGCCTTTTCCCTTCCCTTTTCCTCCCTAAAAAAAGTTGGTATTTGGGTTGCTTTGGCTCACATCGAGGTTCCAATCCGGCTGGGCTGAGTGAGTGGAGGCAGCGGGTTGTGCCGTGTCTCTGGTGGTTTTCTGTTCATGCGGCAGTGGAGTTCCCAGCAGTTGCTCGACAGAGGGGAGGTTGCGGAGTGGCTTGACTTCTATGTCACCCTAAACGGCGAAGCATGACTGGATCCTTAGTGAGAAGTGGACTGGTGTGCGACGATGGATGTGGTGAGGCCCTCATGCGTCGAGGCCTAGGTCGATGTCCCAAATCCGATCAGGATGAGTTGTCTTAGAGCCATAATCCGGTGCGGTGCTTCGGTTGTTCTGGGGAGCATGGGAGTAGGCTCCTCTTTGACGTCTGCCAACGTTTTGGTCGAGGTTGGGAGATCGATTGTGCGTGATCAGAAGACGATGGGGGCATGTTGGAGTCGGCGTTGTGGCTACTTGGCTTGCGGCGGACTGCGCCAACAAGTTTCTGCTTGGTAGTGGCTGGTTTGTGTAGGACATCGTCAGGACGACGGCGCTCGTGAGGTGGGCTGCTCGACGGCTCCTTGGGGTGTGGCTTGGTGGTCTTGGTGTATGAGTTGAGTTATGCATCCGTGTCGATGTCCTAATCCGACAGGTTGTGTTGTAAGTTGTGTTTGAGTTGTGTTTTTAGTTGGGTACATAGTTGAGTAATATATGGAGTTGTGCTCTCACGTTGATTCGGCGATTGCGCTAGAGTTGTGCGAGATGAGCGTTGCTCTCTCCTCAGTTGTAATGATTTTTGAACCCGGTTTCCATTAAAAAACTAGGTCGACCCCTTTTTTTTCTTCGTCTAATAGAAATTACAGCAAAGTTTTGCGTCCCATCTAGGAAAAAAGTAATTTCAGCGATAAATAAATATAAACTGATGGTTTGAGCCAACTCCACGTTCATGCTAAGGCAGCGGGCTCTGGGGCTTCTTGGCCTTTAGCAAATGAGACAAGACACATTGGCTGGGGTCACCGTCGAATTTAAGTGGGGTCCAAGCTGGTGCAGAACGGAGGGTAGCAAGTGCTCGCCGAAGGTCATAAGGAGGTCATGAATCATGATATAATTGCTACAATAGCCAGTAAGTAGCACATGAGAACTTATCAACGACCGTCAATTACTATTTTGTGAAGTCACCGATATTATACATAAAGGTGGTATCATAGTCTTGCTTGTAGTTTAAACTTTGCTACCTGATTAGTTATTCTAAACAAGTTGTGCTTGTAAAATCTGAATTTTTTTTTTCAAGCCATGCGGCGCACTTTATTGATTATCAAGCACAATTACATCATTCACCAATGTTTCAAAAATAAAGCTAGAGGGTTCATCGACCTAAATACAATTCTCTTTCAAACTTAAAGCTACCTTACCTATTTCGTGCGCTGAATTTTAATTGACTAGGCTGATGGAAACCAACAGCCAACACGACTTTTGTGAGAAACAACAGCCAACACAAGTACACTGTACACAGTGAAATACACGATGAAGCTAAAGCTAGGATTAAACTGACATGCAACCACATTTTCTCAGGGGACCCGAAATCAGGCAGACAGCCCATAACAATATAGAGGGGCCCGTATTATCTCAAATGGGCTGGCAGGCTATTTCTTGCAAATTTGCTTTTTCGTGCAGCCGTGCCGTGGCGAAAGCAACTTGCGGCCTGTCATGTGCAAGTCATGAAACCGGATCTGCTTAGCAGTTAGCACGTTGGCCAGCCCAGCCAAGGCAGGAGCTCCTAAATGGACTACTGTACCAGCAGAATATGAATCATTTTTCTTCCCTCATATACTAGACTACAGCCCTGTTTGAGAGCCTCTATGGAGCATATTCTCCAACAGATTTACTCCTCCGCTGCTAAACGAAAAAAACGACCTAACTTCTTTAGGAAATTCAAGTGAATCACTCCTCCGATCCATTTCATATACAAGAGGGAGCCAAGGCCACGCGGCACGGGGAGGAATCGCCGAGGCCGGTCATCGGAGAGAGAGAGAGAGAGAGAACGAAGAGTGCGAGCTGGCTTGCGTTGCGTTTATCGCCTGCACGCCCGAAAACAAGTCTTTACCTTGTTTCTAACTAAATCTCTCTACCAATTTCCGGATCAAGTTCCTAAGCCCGGTAACAGATTAAATATTCGTTGTACATCTTTATATTACTGTATACTACCAAATGTACTGATGTGTTGCAACGAAACATAATATGTATTATAATTGGACTTAACATTACTGAACGTGAGTTGTTCTAACTTTTATGAGCACGGTTCATGAGTTCGGATCGCATATACCACACAATATGTATTAGAATTAGAATTTGGATCGCGCTTGACGTGAACGGTCCTAATTAACTTGTATGTGCATAGGGTATATCCGAAAGACGGAGCAAAAAGGTGGGTAGAGAAACATCGCTTAAAAAAGAAATAAAAAGATAGAAAAAGTCAAAAAGAAAAATAAATAAATAAAAGGATTAAAACCAACTAAAGAACTTTACATGTCGGTGTTAGAACTTTAAAATATTATACAATTACTTGTGTTTTGGGGAGTATTGATTTTATAATATAATATATTGCACACTCAAGTTCTAATAGAATTGTGATTAGAGTCACCAACAGATACGACATGGAAAAAAGAAAAACAAAGGACGTACAGATCCGATCCTCCATGCATGGAAATAATAATAAAGAAACTCTCCATGGTCTAATATTGATTAACATTGAATTAGGATTCCTATTTAGTCTACTCAGGTTATAGAGTTATATATATTCGGATTTGGATCAGAATTCAACTTCACATTGGGCATGACTTATGAGTTCGGGTCACATACACGATTTAATAGGTTGGGGAATCGGCCTCCGTATCACGTTAAATATGAGCTATTCTAATTCGTATGAGCACGGGTTATTATATATCTACTAAAAGTGTCCGTGCGTTGCAACGGATACTAAATAGATACTTTGAAAGCAATAAATTTGACAAACATACAAAATGCCAGTTAAGATATTTTTCATTTGGTAATATGTCGAATTCTGTCAACACAAAAAAAAATTCTTTAAAACACAATGCTCAATTTGCAGGCAATATATTTCTTGACCAAGATAAACATACAAAATGTCAATTTGATAATAAGTCGAATTCATATCAACACAATTTCTTTCTTCAAAACACAATGCTCCATTTGCATCTTCATCCACGCTCAAACTGTCTCGCCTTGAGCATGCCTCTTCTTCGGTAATTTATGTTTCCTAGTAAAAAGTAGAAGACAGGCCTACAATATGTTGATCAATAAATAAAAAGAGAATATTTTTCCTAATAAAAAGTAGAAGACAAGCATACAAAATATGTTGAACCATAAATAAAATGAGATGTTCTTCAATAATGCCTCATCAAATGCTAAAGTGGAAGTTTGAATGGGTAGTGAGCCACTCATACAACCAAGAAGAAATTACTAAATAAATTTAATATTCACACCTATTACCTGCTTATCGGCAGCACTATATCAGTTGACTTGTGAAGCTGCAACGTTATCATTTTCAAGAACTTTATTTGGAGGAAGAATCCTAGGAGGGTCAATCCTTTGTGCTTGCTTTATGGGAGATTAATTCAGATAAGACAATGCATATAAGATCAGCAAATGGAGAAGAAATGGCCGCAATGCAAAGAAACTAATTCAGAACCATAAAAAACTGAGTAAGAAGAGGTACTTTGGAGGCCGGAGGCCTTGAGTTGCATTATACTGAGAAGGTATTTCCATAAGAGCTGCAAGGGAAAATGCATCCTCCTCCTTTGACATATCCTTATCTGTTGATCTTGACATTATATCAGTGATTGCAATAGTTCATCAATAGGATTTTTCAGAAGACCAACATGCCATGAACTGTAATTACATCACAAGTCTATTCTACTTAGAAGGAAATGGCAGAAAATAAACTTAATTCAGGTTAGTATATTTTTTTATTACTGAAATAATCGATATGCTTGCAGTTTTATGTAAAAAAATGACACGTACAAGTATAGGGTATTGCTATAAATGGAGGAATATCAATGATTTAGCATTTTAACATCATAGAGTAGTATTGTCAAAAACTCTTTCAGAGATACCGTAATCAAAATGTTGCAATGCAACCCATGACCCATCCCCCACCCCAACCATTACTGTTGAAAGAGGATAATGGCTGACAACCAAATATGCTTCAGTAATACCACAAGACCAAGTTCTAAGAAATGATGAACTGAATTTTACCTAGCATCAACAATTGTTTGTATAGTTGCATGTTACTGTGGACTTGATCTTCCATCATTTGTATTAGCAGAAGTCACCAACAACTTTTGCTCAGGTCAAATATGCTGACAACACAGAAATTGATGCATAAATAAGGTGTGCAAAAGAAGTTTGCCCTGTATACAGTTGAACCAAATAATAAGCAACACATAGCCTTAGACCAATACTGCCAGTAATGCTACTGTCCACTAATATTTATAACCAGAAGGATCTTAATTTATAAGTAAAGCTGCTACCTGCTAGAAAGACATGAAGTAGAAGTAAACAGCTACGATGTGATTGCAGAAATAACACTACCTGACCACTCATTGCTTTTGGTGAAATCAATACCAAGAATTAGATTTGATGATTCGAGAACGGCATCTCTCAGTGCAGTAGTAACCTTCACAAACATATGAAATTATGTGTGCAGGTCAGACTCTCGGTTCTCGTGTGTAGAGTTCAGTTGTTTTGTACCTGAAGGGCTATTGCCCCTTGGCACATAAAACTAATTTTGGGTACTGTACAGGTATTTTCAATGTGGCAGTGCAAACTTGTTATGAGCTTATCTTTTTGTTTCTGGAAACATGGACAGCTGAAAGTTACTCTTGATGTTTGTGTCTCGTTCCATGTAACCCCATCCAAAATCAGTTTAAGAAAAAAGGCAATAATAGAGAATTCAATGAAACACAGAATAATAGCTACATTATTAAGAATGCTAAGCAGTTATGTGCACCTCTATGAAACCAGCAAGACAACCCCACATACGAGGCACAAATCTTGACTGGCGACTTAAGAGCGCCCGATCATTTTCTTTAACAATGACCAACATGATCACAACCTGCAATACTGTGCAGAAGAAAAGGATGAACACCTTATTGTCAGTTTGTGTATCCCTACAGGATAATAAGAACAGTGACAGGTACTCAGGTAGCACAACGTGTGCTGACAAAATCCATACGGCAGGAAAATTGACATACCGGATCAATTCGAGATTTCGAGGGTATATCCTCTTATTCCAGGACTCATTCCTGCATTGCTTACGCCTTCGGGCTTCAGTAGGAACAGCCTTTGCTCCACAAGTTCCACAAAATTTTGCCATGCTGTGCCATTCGAGCACTGCTCGATCCTGCTCGGAATTCGAAAATCAGATCAAGCATCCTGTTCGAGTCATTATAATGGTTAAACAAGAACCGAAATCCGAAGAAGCAAGAATATTAGCGTACATGTCATGCGATGGCGAGCTCCCCCATGCCGTCCTTGTCGCTCCAGCCCGTGGCCACCATGAGTGTCCTCGAGTCCAGAAACGCTGACGCATCCCCATCCGCCGGCCAACCGACCTTCGCTCCCTCGACCTCGCTGACGTCGACCGCCCAGTATGCGGCGGCCTCCTTGCTCCCTCGATCCAGAAGAAGAGCAGAACAGAAGGGCTTGATTCGTATGGTGAACAAAAGCGGTGGAAAGGATTCAGATACCTTCTACCTTGGATTTATATGGGAACGTGGGTCCGTAGCTTGACGTACATGCGCAAGGAGGAAACAATGTCCAGTCCTGACCCATCACGTTGAGAGCCTTTTCCCTGTATGCCATTATAAAAGATGGTCTCTTTCTCTGTGCCACTAAAAAATTTGTTCTATCCTCTATGCCATCGCGTTTTTTTGACCTGCCCCGTGTGCCATTCCGTTGGCCTGCCGTGTGATTCTCGCCGTTTGGCTGATATGGCGTGTGGGCCCGGTGCTGCTTGAGGACCGCAATACCCTTGAGTCTCAGCGAATTTTTGCTTGCCCCCTGTGCCATTCCCAGGTTATCAGTGCTTGGCGCTAAACACTGTGCTTTTGGCGTCAGCCACTGTGCTTTTGGCGCCAAAGGCTGATGGGTTGCCTGCAGCCCATAAATAGGTCGCAGCCCTACTCCTTGCCCAATCATGTTATCTCTCTTTTATCTCTCTTCCCTCAGCCATGTCTCAAGCTTCAATAGCTATGGTGCTAGGGTTAGGCGAGTGCTTTGCCCCAACTGCAACGTGCTTGCTAATCGTTTCGTTTCGAAGACGAGGGACAACCACAACCGTGTGTTTCACAAGTGCCCCTATTATGCAGTATGCTTTTCTTTTTTTTTGGCTCACTTTTCTGCCTCTTTTTTGGTGTTTTTGCTCACAGTTCCTTGATTGTTTGGATTTTAGATTGGAGGATGTCAGTATTATCAGTGAGAAGATGAGATGGTTACAGAAGTGCAGTCACCTACAGCCTCTGTTTCTATCCATGCAACTCCCCTACAAGCAGTGGCACCACCTGGTGGATTACCTACTGCAGCCCCTCTAGCCATCATCCAGGAAGGTGACCAAGCAGCTGGTGGCAATGCAGCAGTGGTCCATGGTGATAATAGAGTCATGCAGCAGCTTAGGTGGATTGAAAAGATGTTATATTTATGCATGTTTGTAGCTTTGTATACTATTTTCAAGAAGTAGCAGACTGTGTATGACTGTGTGTGTGAGACAGTGAGCAGGTATGGATGTATGGATGTGTTCTATGATCAATGAAAATGGCTACCCTCAACACTTTCTCAGAATGAAAGAAAATATGTGACAAAAGTAATAGAAAAGTTTAACATTGCAGTAGCAATACATGATAATATAGTAATTAAATGGTGTCAAGTCTACATCTTACTAGTGCCATTCCATCACACAACAAAAGCATCACAGTCTAAGGCCAAAAGCATCACAGTCTAAGGCCAAAAGCATCATAGTCTAAAACATCACAGTCTAACGCCAAAAGCATCTCACAGCACATACATGCTAACCAAAAGCATCAACAGCACATACATGCTAACCAAAAGCATCAACAGCACATACATGTTCACTACATTTGAAGTTGCTTCTTGCTTCTTATATTTGAGGCAGGGCTGGTTGGGTTGGGCTAGCTGGATGATGAAACTTGCAGCTTCTTTGGTGTTAGCTTCTTCCTGATAGCCACCCTCTGCCTTGGGGTATGCTGAGGCAGCACAGTATCCATTGGCTGAGTCTGTACTGGGTCATTGGAAGCAGTTCCAGACCTTGTGCCATAGAAGACTCTCATTAGCATTACATGTTATCACAGGAATAACAAGGATAGCTGAAAAGGTGGTAATTATACCTGCTGGACACACTGGTTGGTGCTGCCTGTGCATCATGGCCAGTGGACACACTGGTTGGAGCTGCTCTCTTGGACTTCTTGGCAGCAGATGTAGAAGTAGTGCTACCAGCTGACCCCTTTCTCTTTTTTGGCTTATGAGTTGCATTGGCCACTGCCTCATTGGGTGGGAATACCATCAGGTTGGTAGTGTCAAGCACAAGGCTTGTCTCTGTGTTACAACTTGCTGTTTTTTTGAGCTTTTTCTTTGGTACTCCCCTGCATAAGAAATGTGTCATTAGTGTTAATGAAATTGAAGTTGGGTTTGCAATAATGTGACTAGTTGTTACCTGGCAGCCTCCATTTCAGCTATATCTTCTGGGTTCCCTTTTTTACAAGTTTTTCAGTGGTGGCCCAACTCTTTGCAGATGGGGCACTGATGCTTCTTTGACTTCTTCCTGCTCCCTCCTTCTAGAGTGCCCTTCATCCTATTCTTCCTTCCACCTCCTGTGGACTTAAGGCATGGAGGGTGCATGAAGAAGCCATGTGAGGGCTTGGGCCACATGGTTTTGTCAGGAATACAAGGGATGGAACCCTCATATGCAAGCTTGAATCTGCTGACAGAGAAGTAATCATCTACATGGTCTTCAAGTCTTTGGCCTGGGATAGACGTGATTTAGGCTATTGCATGCTTGCATGGTATTCCAGACCCCTACCAAACCCTGCATGAACTTGTCCTCTTAGGTAGGCTGACCACAAACCTGAACCCAGTGGTTCCCTTTGCACAGAGCTCTGCCACACCATCAGGAGAGGCTGTGATCACTTCAATGTCTAAGTTGAAACTATCTTGTCTCAGCTTCTGCATGATATGAGGCAAAATCTTTCCTTCCAATTGCATGGCAACCATCTTCCTATGATTCCATTTGATCAAGATCTTCTGCCTAATAGTATCTAGCAAGTCATCCAGATGCTTTCCCTTCTCAGGCTTGATCTAGTTGTTGAATGACTCTGCCAGATTATTAGTCACATAATCAACCTTGGACAGTGTCCTATACTGGCTCCTTGTCCATAGTCTCGTGTGATTTTCTTGAAGATATTTCATGGCTTCTGGCTTAGCATCTGCCATAGCTTGATAGTGCTTCTCAAACATGTAAGGACTCCATGAATATGAAGCAAACCACAAATGGTCATCAAACACCTTCCCACTGTACCTCTTCTTGAAATTCTGTACTAAGTGATACATACACTCCCTATGTTCAGCATTTGGAAAAACTGCAGTAACCCCATTCATAACTTCCTGACCACAGTCTGTGTGGAATGTCAGGCCATCTGGGTTACCTATTGCTTCCTTCAATCTTTGCATGAACCACACCTAATTTTCATTGGTCTCTGAATCTATGACACCAACAGCAACTGGGTACATCCAGTTGTGCCCATCTACTGCACAAGCAATACACAACTGACCTCTAAACCTCCCAGTCAAGAAAGTACCATCAACAGCTAGGTATGGTCTGCAGCCTCTAAGGAATCCCTCTACACATGGTTTAAGTGCAAAAAATAGTCTGTTGAACCTAATCTTGTTATTGATGGTGTGATTATCAATGACAAGGATAGATCCAGGACTACACTCTTCTAGCTGGGCCTTAAGTCTATACAGGTTATCAAAACTTTTTTCTCAGGGCCCATAAATGTTATCCATTGCAAGCTGTTTACCTTTATAAACTCTCTTGTAGGACACATGAATCTTGTGTGCATCTTTCAATCTCCTCTGTAGCTTTGTTGGACCCACAGTACCATCTTCCTTGAGCCAATCTAAGACTTGACTGCAGATCCAGAACTGGGTGACTCCAACACAGGGCTGCCTCCTCCTGCTCTCACAGCTATGAGGAAAAGGGTTCTTCTTCACCTGAGAAAAAACAAGACAGTTCATCATTACATCCCAAAACAATGTGTTACAAAATGTTACCAGTGTTGGGTTAAGCATATTACCCTAACTGTGTGTCCATCCTTCCCAGTTGAAGCATGAATCCTCCACTTGCAACCTTCACTCCTTTGTGAGCAGTACACCCTATACCTCCCTGTATCACTCTTCTCAATGTTATAGTTTCTCTCATGTTTAACAGCATTTGTAGCTAGAGCAAGCTTAAAAGCATCCATGTCTGAATAGGCTGTCCCCACATGCATTGGAGGGTCCTTTTTGTCATAATCTGCCACAGGAATATTGTCAGGCTCTCTATCCCTAACCTCTTCATTTATGTCTTGTACTTCAAAATCAGAATCAGATTCTGATTCAGATTCAGATTCATTTTCTGTCTCAGAGGATTCATCTTCACCCTCAGAAATCACCTCTTCCCTAGGTGGATTGGGATTGGGAGGGGGTGGGGGATGCAGGGGGCCAAAATCAATATACAGACCTTCATCATCAACCCCAACATGCTCATTCATTGGATATGGGTTAGCAAGATACTCGGGTTCAGGTTCAGCACATTGAGCTTGTGTGGCCTGGCTTGGTTCTGCTAGGCTAGGACAGGCAATAGAGGGCGTGTAGGGTGGTTCAGCACAGCTTTGAAGTTCAACAGAGCATTGGGGTTCTACATTGGGAGAGGGTTCAGCAATTGTTGGGCTCTCACTATCCCAAGATGGAATCACAGGAGGCTCACTACCACTATCATGGTATGCAAAAGTGAGAAAGTAGGTCCTATAAGCCCTATTCTTTTCAAACATTTTTACCAGTTCATGGTCAGTGTGGATTGGAATTTGCACTTTGGTCTCTCTGCAAAAATAGAACAAGCTTGCTACCTGACCATAGTCAGGAGGGTACCTCTCTACCACATCCTTAAGCATAGCAGACAAGTGAGCGCGGTCAGCATCCACCACCTCATTGAACGAAAACCACCGTGCACGAGATTTAGGAGCAACAATCCGCATTTCTAGGTTGAAGCTACTATCCGGGTCCATCCTACAGATGAACAAGAAGCACGGCATGAATCAAACCCTCACCCTAATCGGTTTGAACAAGACGGCATGAACAAGACGCACGGCATGAACAAGACGCACTGGTACAGATGAACAAGAAGCATGGCATGAACAAGACGCACGAACTAAACATCAGAACATCGACAGCCTCGAGCACATCGAGCACTTGGATTCAAAGAAAGGGGAAGCAGTGAGAGCAGACAACTCACCCGTCCCGAAACCAATCCGGGCGCTCGCCCGGGCCCCTCCACGCCATCCCTGGACCTCCGCGCCATTCCTCTTGATCCTGGGAAACCTCCTCTTCTCGACCCGACTCCGCCGCCGCTAGGGTTTCACCGCCTAGGGTTTCGCCAGCCGCTGCCGCGAGAGAGAGAAAGAGAAAGAGAGAGAGACTGAGGGAGCGGGGGGTCGATGCTCAGTAAGCCCGTTGAGTGGAAGGGCAACACGGACATTTTCACTCATCGGGCCCACACGCCACATCAGCCAAACGGCGAGAATCACACGGCAGGCCGACGGAATGGCACACGGGGCAGGTCCAAAAAACGCGATGGCATAGAGGATGGAACAAACTTTTTAGTGGTACAGAGGAAGAGGCCATCTTTTATAATGGCATAAGGGAAAAGGCTCTCACGTTGAGCGGCGTCTCCCACGGCTCCGACCAAAATGCCTGCGTGGCACTGCGATGCCACCGCGGCGAGGGAGGGAGCGGGGCCGTGGACGACGGCGAACTCCAACGGCTGACCACCGGTAGATTGAGACCGATGGGCGTGACAGGGGAGGACGTGGAGACATGGACGACGTGGATATGGAGGTCGCGAGGTCCGGTCGACGCCCCCACCCACCCCCCCACCCCCACCCCTCCTCGCCGGCGGTGGACGACAGCGGCGACGAGGAGACGAGGAGGCGGACAAATGGGGCCCCTGCGCCAAGGCGGCATGCGGCGGCTGGCGGAAAGGAGGACGGCGCACGGAGGGAAGTGGCAGGGACGGCCATGGCCATGGGAAGCGTTGGGGAGGGGAGTCGGCAAGGAGGACGGGGCGCGCCGGATGAAGGGAAAGCGAAGCGACGAAAAGCGGCTTGCAAACGGTGATCTCGCCCGCGTAGGCCTCCATGGCTGGCCGGCCAGAGTAGACAGGGAGGAGCGGTGGCGGAGATGCAGGATGGAAGAGGTGCGACGGCGGCGGTGAAGCAGTGCGGCGGCGGCGCAGGGAGATGACGGAATCACGGGGTAGGCATTGCGGGCTGCGGCTAACAGAGCGACAAGTAGAGTGGGCTGGTCACGAATGGGCCGGATCGGATGTGAGCAAGTGAAGCGGGCCGGTCGAAAATTCCACGGAAGAAACTTTGTCTCTTTAGTATTGTACCAGCACACGTACCCGTGCGTTGCAATGGAACTCAACATGTAAAAGAATTGGACTCCGTGTTATTGCTAGTTGCAAAGCTATTTTAATTCGTATATTTGGTGACCAGTGACCACAATATAGATGAACACCACTTTCTCAAGGTTGGTTTACATCCAGTTCAGCATACGAACACCACATGAAACACTTGATGGCCACATACAATCTTTATCCTGGCAATAAATAGTTCACAAAGCCATTTATTTTCAAAATGGTGCGCATAAGTTTAACTGAACACTACCAAGCAACATCAAAGTCCTAGTGCTTTTAGTAGGAACAGTATTTTTGCTCTACTTCTCGAAAATACTTTAGCAATTTGTGCAGTTATCATACCTAACAGAAAACCTACCAGATTCTTGAATGCCTATCATGCCAAAGTATGTTTACACAATTGTTATAGCTGCATGCTCTCTATTTTCAGAATCTGCAAAACAAGGTAGTACTTGGTTTGATAACCTGAAAATTATCAAATGACAGCATGCAGTTCATGATTTCTGCTGTCAGGATCATAACAGAGAGCACTTATTGATAACAAACTTATTCTGCAGGTGATTACAATTCATATTCTGGCTACTCATCTATCTACTCATCTAGGAGTGAAAAGCTTACATATTCTGGACACACAATACGAGATTATATAGCAGGAGATTGGCGAATAACTAATTGCAGGTGATTGGTGAAGAAACAAACCCATCTTGCTAGCTGTTGCTGCCGTGACCAACTAAGGTGGAGGTCGCCGCTGCTGCAGCGCCTTGATCTGCCTTGCTGCCATCACCGCAACGCCCTTGGGATCCAACGCTGCCGCCATCCATGAGATCAACATAGATGCCACCTACGTCTCCTCGAGCGCAGCAGGACCGACCGCTGCCTGGTCAAGCGCTGCTGGCTCGGCCGCCAGGGCCACGCGGGGCTATTCCCATCATTGCCTGGCGGCTGCGCCAACTGGGGCGTGAGCCAGGCTCCGGTAGCCTGCAGTCGACGGCAAGCCGGGAACGTAGAAGAGGAGGTCACTCTGAAACTGCGCGAATCGGCAACAGTGAGAGATGCGTTTGGCGAGAGGGGAAGGGAAGGGTTGGGGGCAGCTTACTGATCCCAGCAGGGGTGCCCGTGACGCTGGGCGCGGGGCCAGCGGCAGTGCAGGCGGCGGCATCGGGCGAGGGCGCGCCTCCACCTTGGAGCAGGGTGCGAAGAGGATAGGGTTCTGTGTTCTGTGCACGTGCGGTGCTTTCTTGGCGAGAATCCTTTCTTTCTTTCTCCTCGCGTGTTAACCATGGGCTCTACTTAATGGCGGCGAGAAGGGCAGAACAAAAAATAGATGACGAAAAAAGAGGGAAGAAATCTTCCCTCTTTAGTAGTAGGTATAGATTAGGTATAGATAAGTCCGGACGGAAGAAACTTTCTTCATAGTTAGAGAAAAAAATGGACTAAAATTTTATATCTTTATTATTAGTTATAGATATGTATGTATGTATCACGATCACAAAAGAGTGCTTCTCGGATGGGATAACTGCAGGCAACTGCAGTTACGCCGTTCTTAGCTAGTCTGAAGAATCATTTGCACCATCACTTTCACCCCTTTGGCTAGCCTCCTTTGACACTACTGCTTTGTTGCTTCAAATGATGGCCATTGTGCATATATACATGGACCACAGGGGGCCGGGTTTCCTTGCTTGCACACTTGCTCTTGCATTACAGGCCGAGCAGAGCAGCTGTAGCTTCCATGCTAGCCGTCCATCCGCCAGCCTGTGACTATCTGATTGTTTCCTCTACCGAACTAGCTAGAGAGAGTACTCCCAAAGATCGACATCGACGCGTGCTTCTCTTTGCCGTCGTTTCTTCCTGTCCTTCTTCCCTGCACACAAACGAAAGGGGGGTAGACCCACTGCAAAAAAAATAATGTTTCTAATCATACACATATAACAATTTTTCAAGCTTGTAAAAATATATATTTGGTAAACTAGTAACCTCTGTATACTATGCAATGCATTATTGTTGTAGGGCTAGCTGGATCCTTGTCTTTGTTTTATCATTAGCGCCTTAGCGGTATCTAGTGTACGGCTTGACGTTGACCTACCTATCACCAGCACTACCTGGGTGTGGCTGTGAACGATCCCATTGAGGATATTTCTTATTCACGTGTCTATGATTTATTTAAGCATCTAATTTTCCGTATATATAGGATGGCTACCCTTGTTATCAGGACCATCTATGTCCTATCTCTCCAAGGCTTTCAAGGTAAGCTTTTGGCGAGGGACGTACGTAGAGATTCAGGCCCTCTTTAAATCCTTCCAACTTTCAATTTCAACTGGTCACATCAATTTTGCGGCACATACATGGAACATTAAATATAAACGAAATTTTTACATGTTTGCACAGTTTGCATATACATCACGAGACGAATCTTTTAAGCCTACTTAGACCATGATTAGACACTTATTACAAAAGATTCTCCGCTGCTACATATGAAGTACAATGTTTTAAACTTCCAACTTCTAACGGTCTAAACGCATCCTCAGTGTACTTGTACTGCCGTGATGGCACAAGTTCATCTGCTGATCGAGTTTCACAGAAGCTGTGATCCTGTGGCTACCAGACAGTACTTCTTCTAGGGATCACGATCGATTAAAGTCAATATCTTCACAGTGACAGAATGTGACAGCGCAGCTCTCTTCTCTACCCCGCAAATGCACGGTGTGCCAATATGTCTAGCAAGCAATTCAGACACACACAATGCAAGCATCATGATTAAGGCACTCTGCCTGCTCTTTTCATATTATTTTTCGTTTTTGAAAAGATATGATCTCCCACAATCAGCCGCCACTGCTCGGGTACAATTACAGCATGGAAGGAAGCTGCGCAGCTCTGGAAGTTCCGATTGCCAGCGGACAATATATAGACTTGGGTATAACCATATAGGCCATAGAGATAATGCATCATGATTCATGAACATATATACACTGATACAAATCCTGTTTCGCACAATTTCTTGCAGCTCCGATTTCTACACTAACAACTATGGAGGTGCTCATAAGGGTAGGGTTTACGTACGTATGTTTTCGTATAGGGTGAGTATACGTGCGTTGTGAGCGTCTGTGTCTGTACTGTGTAATTCGTAAAAAAAAAACTATAGCAGTACGGTTCATACAAATTGTTTTTTCTCTCTGATTGCAAAAATAAATGTTGAGCCAGGAGAAGCCATAATTTATGATTTCTTTGGCTCCAGCTTTCTCTGATAGCTAGGCGAGCCAGAGCCAGAGTCAAAAGAGCCCTACAAAATTGAGGCCTAATTAAGTTACTATGGTTGGAAACAACCTATATCTTTGAATTGTCCATCTTGTCAGGATCCTAAAGCTAGCCAAAGTGAGATTGTTTGTTACAGACCATACATATGGAGTGTGTCATCATTCGTCGTCGTTTGGACTTTCTTGGTTTGTATCCTATGGCTATGAGCACAAGGCGTTATTTCAATCCTCAAATTAAAGCAGCTCTGCTAATGAACCATCTCAACTCTCTTTGAACATCTTGAGCCAATAAAAAAAGTATCACAATTGTCCCCGAATCACATAAGCAGGCTGATAATCAGGTGCTACCTACATCTAGCCACACACTCACCGCCAGTTATGAATACTTAAATCGGCCTATAATATACTTTACCTCATAGCATTCAAAATTTGTCCTAAAAATGACACTATAGCCAATTACACAGGTTTCACCCTAAGTTAACCGTCCCATCAGTCCATCTATCCCATGCTCGGTACTCCTTTCTGTCACTAGGAGGTGAATAAAAATAGAAAAAAAAAACAAAGTTGAGTGGTGTTGCACCGGTTTTAGTCATCTGAGTTAGAAGTGGACTAGGTGCTGCGTAGGGGTATGCAGGTCTTTTATATTCAACATTGATCTATGTCACCAATTCTATGACGTCTACCTTTGTGGAACAGGGAGTATACTACTCTTGGGATAACTATGCACAAACCAATATGGTTCTAAAAGTGTGAAGCCGTGAACTCAACGCAAATCAATTGGTTAAGTCTCTAGGAGTGAGTCTGCTTGGGTATAGTTGGTTGCGAGGCCCGTAGCTTGTCAGCATGGCTTAGGGTTTGGTTTGGCCCAGACAGAGCCTGATTTACCCGACTATAGGGACTGTGCCTGAACCACACCCTTAGCATCAGTGGCTCTCTACCCTGCTTCACTATATATAATGTTTATTTAGAAATAAACCCTAGCTCTAGCATTTCATTTCTTTCGAATTCTTGTACAACCGTAACCTTTCTCTTCATGCATTCCCTAATCCTTTAACCTCCATCATAGGCACAAGCAATCACGCGTAGAGCCTGGGGCGGGGCAATTCTTGGTCGCAGGTGGCATTGACATGGGTGACCTCGACAAGCCTGTGGAGCCACGACCCCATATCTTTCCATTCGATTCTTTCTCTGGTTTTCTCTTTGATTCAATTGTTTTTCTAATTTCTTCTTCGATTCAATTTTGTTTTTATGATCGTTTGAAACGAGAAGTAATTAATTTTGATATGAAAATTGTCTAGTGCTTAGGCCAGCATGGGCATGGTGGGCTAATTAGGCCATCGGGCCCACCGACTATAATCCAAGCTTTATAGGGCTGTGCCTGGATGGCAGGGTTTGTAATTATTTTTTTAAAAAAAGGTACAATAGAAAGGTTTTTTGTTGTCTCGGATTAACCATTTTAACCATCTCAACTCGACATGGCAGTATGGCACCGACGCTATCTAACCGCATAATACTACACTACACACACGCTGGCCGCTGCTAACGACTCATATATGCTATATAGGATATTATTGTGAATGCAAGCAAGAGACGACGCTCCACCCACATGATAGCCGCACGGCTGCGGTTTCAGTGAGAGTGAGTGGGTGGGGAAAAAAAAGGGCGACCTCGCCCTGATCAAGCTAGCCTTACGCCGGCGGACATGGTGGTGGCCGTGCAGCTGGCCGCGCTCCTGGCGCTGCTGCTCGCGCTGTGGCGTCTCGCATGGCGGCCGCACGCCGTGGCGCGGTCGTTCGCGAGGCAGGGCGTCAGGGGGCCGCCCTACACTTTCCTGGCAGGGTCCTTGCCGGAGGCGAAGCGGCTGCTGATCGCCGGCCGGAGAGGCGTGGCGCCGCTGGACGCCAGCTGCCACGACATCATGCCTGTCCTCCTGCCGCAGTTCCATAGATGGGTCGCGGAATATGGTAAACTGGTGACCGCCAGTGCTAATTCCCTTTTTTTCCCCTTTCTTCTTGAGAAGAAACTGTCAAGAACTATGCAGTCCGACAGTTGTTGGAAATGGTTGGTCGTGAGTTCGTGACTCATGAACCAGTGCCGACAAGACATTATCTTTAAGAGTTTGATTAAACGGAATCTCTATACTGATATATATTATATATATATTTATGTTCCATGATTATTCTTAGTTATTGGCATGCAATTGGCATTCATGCAGGGAGAACGTTTCTGTTCTGGATCGGGCCGATTCCCGCTGTCTTGTCTACTGATCTACAGGTGATTAAGCAAGTGCTGACAGACAGGACGGGCCTGTATCAGAAGGACTTCATGATCCCCGTGCTCAAGTTCCTCTTCGGCAACGGTGTCATACTAATAAACGGAGACGATTGGAAGCGGCACCGCAAAGTGGTCCTCCCTGCGTTCAACCATGAGACGATCAAGGTCATCAGATAGAAGTCATTAAAAAAGATAGACCTTGAGGCTTCTCTCCTGCTTTGAAACATTAACAGTAGTAGTATATGATATAGCAACTGATCACTGGTGATTGATTTCACTTACCTTACCCGGCATGCTGCGCGTGTTCAGAGCATGTCGGCGGTGACGGCAGAGGTAACGAAGCAGATGATGCAGCAATGGCAGGAGCAGATGCACGGAAGCGGCGGCAAGGAGGAAGAATCAGCCGAGATAGACATGATCCATGCCTTCAACGACCTGACCTCCAAGGTTAACGGCCGCGTCGCCTTCGGCACGAGCCACCAGGAGGTCGAGGAGGTCATCGTCTTGATGCGGGAGATGCAGAAGCTCGCCACTGCGGCCATGCTGGATGCTCCAATACTCTGGTATGTTAGTATATTCTGTATTCACCTTTTGGCATGCAATGGCAATGCATTGCAGCCCCAACAACCGAGGAATTTTAATTTGTTTCGTTTGTTCAGGTACCTGCCAACTCGGCGTAACCTGCACGTCCGACGTCTGAACAAACAGCTGAGAAGCAAGATCATGTCCATCATGCAGGCGCGGATGGCCGCCGACGGAGCCAAGTGTGGTGGGGGCGCCGGCGCTGGCGGGGGCGACCTACTCGGGCTGTTGCTAGAGGCGTGGACACCGCAGCAGCGGGATGGCAACAACGGCGAGATGTTGACAACCGACGAGGTGATCGACGAGTGCAAGACCTTCTTCGCCGCAGGGCAGGAAACCACGGCCACACTCCTCGTCTGGGCCATGTTCTTGCTCGCCGTGCACCCGGAGTGGCAGGACAGAGTCAGGGAGGAGGTCCTCAGGAAGTTCTGCTGCACCGGCGATGGCGACGGCGACGGCGAGGTCCCCCACGCCGATGTTCTCGCCAAGCTCAAGCTGGTACGTGGTACACATCTCAGCTCTTAGAAAGTAGAAAATGCGATGAGCATGCTGCATCAATGCATCACCCATGGCCCATATATATATGCATGCAGCTGTACATGGTGTTGCTGGAGACGTCGCGCCTCTACCCTCCAATCGTGTACATACAGCGGAGGGCTGCAACGGACGCCGTCCTTGGAGGCATCAAGGTGCCCCAGGGCACCGTAATCTCGATCCCCATCGCCATGCTGCACCGGGACAAGGAGGTCTGGGGCCCCGACGCCGACGAGTTCAACCCCATGAGGTTCGAGCACGGGCTCACCAAGGCCGCCAAGGATCCCAAGGCACTGCTGTCTTTCTCCCTGGGCCCGAGGGTGTGCACTGGCCAGAGCTTCGGCATCGTAGAAGTACAGGTCGTCATGGCGATGATCCTCAGGAGGTTCTCCTTCTCCCTCTCCCCAAAGTATGTCCACAAGCCCAAATATCTCCTGTCCTTGACACCCAAGCTTGGGATGCCTCTCATCGTCAGGAATGTGGATGGTTGAGGCTGAGGCTGAGACAGATTGTAAAAGCTCGTTTTGTGTGTGAAAATGAATATATGATTAGTGTGTGATAAATGGTATGATACTCCCTCCATCCCAAATTGTAAGCATTCTAAGAATGTTGAAAAGTCAAATCATTTCAACTTTGACCAAATTTATATAATAAGATAATAATATTCATAATATCAACTAAAAATTATTAGATTCTTAATCAAATATATTCTTATAGTACACTTACTTGGTGTTTTATTTTTGAATGTCACCAGGGGAGGCGTTCCACACCTGAATTTGTATTTATCGGTCCCAAACAGCCCGTAGGATATGTTTTTACAAATTTGTTTTTATAGAAAGTGACCTTAGGAGCAAACACCAGATTATGGCACAACCATGCAATAAAAGAGAGAAGAAAGAGCAACGAATAACATCAAGATACAAGAACTTTTCAATGATGCCTCTAGGGAGGTGAATAACGTTGTATCGTAATCATCGTCAGCCAAACAGAGTTTGGCAAGGCTTTTGCCCGAGCCTTGTATCAAAGTATTGAGTGATCGAGCCAGAAGACTGTAGCAAGAGGTTCTTCAGTGAGCTCTTCAAGAAGGAGATCTCATCACTTGCCCAAACTGATTTTAGCTGAGCTTTCACCCATAACCTTTGCTAGTACTCTTGTAGACCCACTCGAACTGGATGGAGGCACACACCGTCGAGCGTTCACACCGCGCAGAGCCATTATCGGACTCGTCCACGACAGTGGAAGGCGCGCACCGGCTATCGTCCATGCCAAGATGGAGGGGGGGCTAGGGGCTTACGGCCGGCCGCTGCCACACCCATGCGGAGCCGCTGCCGGACTTATCCGTGATAGTGGGAGGCGCGCACCAGCAAGCAAATGCACAGAGACGAAGGGGTGAGGATTGTTGGACACCGCCACATTGTGCGGATCCATTCACGGACTCGCCCGCAATGGTGGAAGGCGCGCACCGACAATTATGTCGGTCGCCGCCACGCCATGCAGAGGCGTTCCTAGGACTCGCCCGCGAAGTAGGCGGCGGGTGCCGACAAAGAAGATGTAGGCACGTAGCCTCGCCGCAGGCAAGCCCACGACCAAACTACGCGCACCATGACGCTGCAAGGCCCAGCAAACAAGAGGAGAGAATGAAGGAAGCGGGCACGTTGGCCCGCCGCCGGCATGCTGGTGGCCAAACAGCGTGCCATGCTCAACTACAGAGCCATCCCCACACCAGGACATTAGCACAGCATGCCCCCCACGAGGATCTGGATGAGACAGTAGCTGGGGAGTCCTCGAGCGCCCAAGAGGTGGGGGATCGAGCCACCACCGAGCTCGAATTCACTGAAGCCATGTCCCCGGTTAGGCCCGATGTCGATGCCGCTGACACGATGCTCCACCGCTCGGGAGCACCACGGCAGATGTAGTTCCGGGCGCCATCCGAAGTCGCCGGAGGAGGGGAGGTTGGAGGAGGCGACGATTGCCCCATACAGCGTGGATACATAGGTGGAGACATTAGATCTAGGCTGGAGGTGGCCGGATCGGGCCATCCCTCGCCGCGCCACCGGCCCTCTAGCCATGGCCAGCAAGCCCGACCACCTCCGCCACGGCCATCACGCTGCTCCATGCTGTTAGTCCCAAATCCACTGCTCACCACATGCCGATGCGCTCACAACCTCCGCCGGCCACTGGATTCGGCTATCACGTCACTAGATCCGGCCACCACGCCGTTGGATCCAGCCACTAGCAGGTTGCCGGATTCATCACTGGAGACAGCAAGAATGGGAGAGGGGAAGGGGACGCACTCCGCCGCAAAGTCGTCGTCCAGTTGCGAAGCCCCGTAGTCGTCGTCCTCGCGGCCGCACGGAATACTGGCAACCCACTCAAGCAGTGGCGAGGCGAGGGAGGCAGGGGCAAAGGGTGGGTGGCGGCATGATGGGATCGCCACCCATGTCACCCCAGACTGAGAGCGACACGAGGGCTTCCTCGCCAGCTTCAGAGTTGGAAAAGATGACTCTTCAAACTTGAGATGCTTTAACTCTTCTAGATTTTTAGAGTGACTTACAATTTGGAAAGGAGCGAATAGTACGTTACAGTTCTGTCCTGGAGTAGTAGCTATGTGGCACATCCGCCATTAATTCTAAAGTAATGCAAAAATAGAAATTACACAATTATGTTTACAGCAATCTACTTTTGAACCCTCACCTTAGTTAAATTTTTTCATATGAGGTATCTCAATTCGCGGGGCACCCGGCCCTTTAAAACAGGTAAAATGGTTACCAAGATCCCACTACTCTCTCCATTCCAAATTACAAGTTATTCTAACTTTTTTAGACTTTGAAGTTTGACCAAAATCGCCCATGAAAAATATGACAGCCCTCTCTCCGCTGAGAAGAGGCCAAAGAGGATGCGGAACGGACAAGTGCATAGAGGAGAGATAAGGTGTCTGGGGGGAGGAATGTGAATTTTTCACATCCTTGTGTGGCCACATAGGCTATCCTGGATACTCGAGGGCATCGTCAAGATTCACGCCGGTGTGGGGGGCGAGAAGAAGATTGGTGCTGCCTGGGGCGGTGGTTGGAGTCCGGGGCAACGAATGACGTGGAGCTGCAGAAGGGGACAACGGTCGCAGGGGGCAGGGCTGGGCTGTTGACGCCACCTGAGGTCGAGGCCATGACGGCGTATGGTGGAGCTGGCAGAGGTTGATGCCAGCGCCAGAGACGACGACAGCGCAACAGAGGCTAGGGCCAAAGCTAGGAGCATCGAAGGCAGGGTCAGAAGAGGACGGGGCGGTGGATGGGGTGGAGGTGGCCAGGGCCGGCGAAGGCTAGGGGGCGCAAGATGCCGAGCCTGGAGGTCAAGCGACCTCCCAGGGGCTGCTACCGGTGCTGGGGACGAAAAGCACGACCTCGATGGAGGTGTGCACAGGGAATGATAAAAACAAAACTAACGAATCATGATGTCATGAACGGCCACAAGAAGCTGTGTGGCCACATATGATGAAGTTTCATGATGATGTAACGCCTCTGGTGTTACTGCCACTAAAATCTGCCATGTTATCATGATTACCTGCACATCATCCCGCATAAAATCTTGTTACTGTGCATTTATTAAAATAAAATTTATTTTATTGTTACTACATGTGATTGTGCATAGGTGATCTAGAGTGATTTGATTATCTAAGTGCTTGTGTGAAAATTTAATTTAAAAACAAATCAAAAATTCAGAAGAAAATGATTTATAAAACCCTAAATAGACCCAAAACCCTAATTTAAAAACTAAATGGAATTAGAGGTTGGGCCATAAACAAAATTTGTAAATCCTTAAAAGTTGAGCAACTTCTATTTGGAGCAATATTGAAGTTATTAAAAAGAATTGCAAATAAAACCCTAATTTATGCTTTAAAGTTTAAATTTGAAATACAAATTCAAAAACTAGCAAGAATCTGGTGATAGTTCCTTAATAGAAGTTTTAGCCCTTTAATATTGGAACAACTCTCATTAAATGAGTTTTTGAAGTTAGTGAGTGGAATTTTAAATTAAACCCTAATTAGTGTTTTGAAATTCAAATTTGAAGTGATATTTCAAAAATTATCAGGAATCTGACCAGACTCATTTAATGAAAGTTATAAATCTTGACAAATAGAACAACTTTTATATTTAGAGATTTTCAAGTTATTGAGAAAACTTTTGAGAATTTGTCTGGATTTGAAATGGAATTCAAAATCCACTTTTACCCCCTTTTGAATTATTCAAAATCCATTCAAAATTTGAATATGGCCCAAAATGAAAAGTTGTTCAAATTGTAATTTTCTACAACTCTTATTAAGGTGATTTTTCCAGTTACTAGGTAAAATAAAAAGTAATTTCGAGAAAACAGTAAAAAGGAGTAAAAACTGCTACAGTGCTCGACTCTGTTCACGAACAGGGCTCGCCGCACACCACGCCCGACACCGGCCGCGCGGCGCGCGCGTTGCCGGCCGTCCCGGCTGTCGGGCCCGTGTTCGCCGGAGGGGGAAACGAGTCCGCGGGGGTCCCGGACACGTCCCACGCGCACGACCGCCGTATAAAACGCACACTACCGCCCCGTTTCCTTTTCTTCCCTCCATGGCCGCCGCCGTCGAGCTTCGGTTCGTCGACGAATTCGTCGTGCACAAGCCACCTTCACCCTCTCCATCTCCCAGGGCTGTAGTTTAGCTCTTTGCGTGTCGATAGAGCTGCTGGAGACGTCCTCTCATCATCCGAAGCTTCGACACCATCCTCTCTTTCTCCGCGGCCGGCAAAACGCCACCGACCTCTGCCTTGTTGTGGTTGGCCTCACCCAGTGAGCTACTCTTGCTTTCGTCTCTCGTTTCGTGTTCCTTGTAATGCCGTGAAGATGGTAAGCTAGATAGGTTCGTTGCTCTCCTGCAGGGTACGTCGGAACGAGGTCGTGCCACTGCTTTCGGGCCGTCGAGCCGCCATGGTCGCTGCTGCTTGCGCTGTGATGGTCTAGGAGCCGGGTTAAGTCACTAGCTTAGTCCGCCAGAGTGTGGGGAGAGCGTTGGTGCCTTCGGGTTCGCTGGAGGACCACCGGCGGTCGGCCGCTGCGGCCGCGACATCGCATACGCGCGCGAGAAGGCGCCAGCGGGAGGAGGAAGAAGGAGGGGGGATCTGGGCCGTGCAGGCCGTTTCGGGCTGGCCCAGAGGCGCGGGGGTGCGCTGAGAGAGGGGAGGGAGAAGCTGGGCCGCGGTGGGCCGGTCCAGCGGAGTGGCCCGAATAGTTTAGGGAATTCGCTTTTCAATTTTCTGATAAATGAATAGTACCAAATTTTGTCATTTTTGTAGAAATATTTCTAGAGCACCAAAAATTATGAAAATAACTGTGTAGGTTCTCTGTTGTATGTAGTATTTGATAAAAATATTAAATATGCGTTTTAAGCACTTTCTGCAGGAACTAAAATTACCCCTTTAAATTCATAAATGGGATTTCTAGGATTTTTATAGGTCAGAATAATTATCCAAAAATCATAAAATTTATTGTGACGCTGTTTTAGGCTAAGAACTATTTGTAGAAAAAGTTTGGGCTCAAATGAAAATAGTTTATGTATTTATTATTTTATACCTTATAAATAAATTAATAAAACAAATAGAAAACCCTAATGATTTATGTTTTGTGTGACTTTTGGACTGATTGTTGACTCTGGGGCATTCACTATGGTGATCCTTGGCACGTTAACTGGTGTATTGCGGTAGGTGTTGAACAAGTTGTGCAGCGACTTTCTATGACTGTTAAAATGGTCAATAGAAATAAAATACGAAAACACCCTCCTACCTAATGAACAATGTTTTGCAACTTTACCGTGAAGGAAAGTTGTACTCAAGGTTGTTAATTACATGTTTGTTCTACATTTTCCATTCATGTCATTCCGCATCATGTAAGCATGCATCATTATGTTGCGTGTAGAGATCGGATTATCGGAAGGATTTCTTGATTTCTCCCCGACGGGGGAAGTATTCGTCAAGAGAAGTCAAGTGGATTTCTCTGGTTTTTTCGCGGAAGTGACAGACCTGCAACACAGGCAAGCCCCGGTGCATTCAGCCCCTCTCCTTGTGATTTAAAAAAAAACGTTTATAACTTGAGTTAATTTACTGCATTAAGTTGATAGGAGTTGATTGATGACCCAATTGCTGCATTACCAACCTTGACCACTGAAATATCTAGAACCCATTTTAAAATAAAATGTTTGAAATGCTTAGCCCTGCTTAAATAAATTAGATTTTTGCATAAAATGCTATTTTTGAGCTGTGTGATATATATGCTTATGATTAATTCATGAAAAAGGGAATTGGTATATTCTCGTTCGGTGGCTGTGCACCTGATCAGTACATTGTCACCGACGAGAAGGAATTTTCTTGCTCGGTGGTTGTGAATTTGGGTTAGAGTCCCAATGCTTGACCACCGGCGGAAAAAGGGATTTGAAAACCGTTGGGACACCTGTACTTGGGTTAGAGTCCCAATGCAATGTCGCCGGCGGAAAAAAAAGAATTAGGGACCGTTCGTTGTAGGCCTGCTGTAATCGAGACTTTGCAACTAGCCACATACTACAGAAAGCCTCTGACTCCGGTGGTCCTACTGCTTGAACCGACAACCACGCACTGGGAGTGGAGAGATGGCGAGAGTAGCGTGTACCCTCGTGGCCAGCGTGCCTGGAGAGGAGAGGAGTACTGTGCTCTCGGGTGGCGCAGGACCGGTTCAAGGGTAGGATAAGCCGTGGTAGGCGGGGTTGGCATATGCAAGCTTAAGTGCTACATATGCAGTGTGGATAGGGATCCCCAGTTGGATACTAATCGATTCGAATCGTCGTTGCTCCTCGGATATGGAGACTTGATCCTTTGACCTACAATTGAAAAGTGGTTCGGAACTAGGTGTTTTAGAGAATGATTAAGAATTTGAAAGTATGATGATATATGAGAATGAATTTGGAACTATGGATTATGATTAAAATAAGATTGAGTAAAAAAATTAAAATAGGATAGTAATGCTTTTCTGCAAGACCCTTTGACTCTTGCTCAAGCCTTACCTTGATTCCCCCTCAGCCTGCATTCCTGAGTCTCATTCCTTTTTCTTAGTCGGGTAAGTCTTGCGGAGTACCCCAGTACTCAGGGTTTGTTAACCCTTGTTGCAGGTGAGCCAAGAGTATGGTTCTACTTGAAACTGTGCCGGTTGATGGATCGTGCATGGAAGGTTATGTGTATAAGATATAACCCTTGGGCAGGGTATATTGTTGTATGCTGCTACTTCACTACGAAACCCTGGTTCGGGCTAATGTAATCTATATTTGTAAACCTATGTTTATGTAATTCTTCCGCACTCTTTACTCTGATTCAAAGTATTTGTGTAAACTGTTGTAATACTTACACGGTCTTTACAATAAGATCCTCGGGGAAATCAGGGTTTCCAAGAAAAACCGACAGGCCACCAAGGTCGCGGGAAACTCATGCACAGTAACCGGATGTCCTTAGGGACGATGATGGTGCACGTGGGCTCGGTGATCAGGGCGTTTCTGTCACAGCGTCTTGATGGCATGGCATCTATAAGAAAAATACATGAGATAGGACTGCCCCTACCATTTTTTTCATTGCAACGTAATGACACTCACTTTACCTACTTAATAAATTAACAAAAACTACCCTAACACACAATTAAGTGTTACTATATAGCAGCTCTTGAAGAAAACAAGTGGCTCATAAAAAAGATTGACAGATTAAGAAGGAGCTTTTTTATGGAGAGGTGAAACTCCTAACAAGGTCTATGGAGGGCATTCAATCATTAACTGGCACACCACCTGCATTCCCAAACCGTTAGGGGGTCTGGGGATTCTTGATCTGGAGCGCTTCGCACATGCTCTACGCTTGCGCTGGCTTTGGTTCCGCTGGAAACAAAAGGACAGGCCTTGGAACAAAATGGACCTACCCTGCGATTCTAAGGACAGAGAGTTGTTTGCGGCATCAACAATAGTTTATGTGGCCAACGGAGAGATGGCAGGTTTCTGGACATCCTCTTGGATCCAGGGGAGGACGCCGAAGAATATTGCGCCTACTCTTTTTTCCGTAAAGCGAAAAGGAAAAACATCAATGTCCAGAAGGCCCAGAATAAAGATCGCTGGATTTCCCACATAACACCTATCCGAACAATAGAAGAACTGAATGAATATGTATCCCTCTAGGAGAAAGTAAGTCAGACAACACTGGTGGAGGATACGGAGGATAATATTGTTTGGCGGTGGATGTCAGATGATGAGTATTCAACCAAGAGTGCATACGATGTATAGTTCCAGGGGACTTATAAGATCAAGATCACTCCAATTTGGAAGACGAAGGTAGAACCTAAGTGCAGATTCTTTGCCTGGACATTGTTGCACAAGAAAATTCTGACAACAAATAACCTACTGAAAAGGCATTGGCCTGCTGATCTGACCTGCAAACTTTACGGCACCCAGCCTAAAAAACCCCCCAATGCATCTTTGCGAGGACTGCAATTTCACCAAGCAAGCATGGTCATGGTTGAAAAATTGGCTCGGACTGTCAATACTAGATATAGTGGCAGTTGAGGGTTCCATTCACAGTTACTGGCGACGACGTCGAGCGAAAGTTGCAAAAGACTAGAGAAGGCTTTTTGATGGATCAATAATATACTTTTGGTGGAATATTTGTAAACAAAGAAATCGAAGAACCTTCAGGGAAAGGAGTTGCAATCAAGACAATTTAGCGTTCTCTGCAAGGTGGATATCGATCAATTCTAGTTGACAGAAAGAACATTTGTCCATATGGTCGATCATAGTTATCATATAGTTTTCTTGTTGCTGTTCAGCTTTTTCCGTGTTTTTGGTGGTCTTTACCTTCTCTTTCCCTGTTTTCCTTTTGTTTTCCCGTTGCTGAGTTGCTTTGTATATATGCATTCTAATTTACCTAGTCTATCTTTTCGTGTTGTTTAATCTATATTTAGGGCTGTACGTACTGTACATAGTACTACGCGCACGGATGTAGCCATGTGGGTTTAATAATCAATATGTACTAATATGGTGAGAGTAGATGATAAATTGATGATTTAACCGTCTTTGTGATCTTTATTTAGTCAGGTATTTAAGATGCCAATGTGCTTTACTATTGAACTAGAAATTCTGGGGCGCGGCGTTGCCACGCCATCTTTGAGCTGGCCATTAGTAGTTTTGTGTGGAATCGGCAAAGATCATGTGGTTACTAAAGAAATTGTGAATGGAGGCTCAAAATGGGTGGCAACTGAAGGGAGAATTAGGTGTATGAACTTGGAAAAAGTTGAGTTTAGGTATTTGGCCAAAACGTGAACGAATTTAGGTATATGGCCTCCAGCGAAAATTTTGTTAGCTCCTTGGCCTTCCGTCTAGTTTTCAGACTTAACGGTGTTAACCATGGGGTTAAAAGACCATTCTGCCCCTAGCTGAAAAAATAAAAAAACAGTATGTTTATATATTTTGAGTTTTTAATGATGTATGTCTTCAATATATTTGCACCTCACATATATTTTCAGTGCTTGCACATAAACACATACACACATATATATTCTCACATAATCACATTTAACTTCACAAATGCATAGTTTCAGCAGCAAATATTTGTCTCACATAAAAAAGGTTATAAATCACCACAGTTACAGTCTGACACAAATAAGATCACATGAAAGTGCGAATTGTCTCACATAGAAAGGGCAAATATATCACAAATCATAGACTGAGCCTTCTTTTGTTTCGCGTGCTCATGGCAGGGCTGCTAGGAACTCCTTTCTTGCTTCTTGTACCCATCGATGGGCTGTCAGGAGGAACCTTTGGATTGGGTACGCCTTTTTTCTTTGGAAGGCCTAACTTCTTTTTGATGGTTGTCCGCTTCCTTTTAACTTGAGCAAGTCGATCTTCAATACGAGCAATAGAAAGTGCTTCGGGCTGATTTGATCCATTTCTTGACCGTCCAGAGTTGGAGTTAGTTTGATTTCCCTTTTTCTTACTTGAAACCTCCATGCTGTGATTGTAATAGAAGTCAAATAATTTGTGTTTCTAAAGAAAATACGACGGTAGAAAGATTACAACAATATGTGGAATACCTTTTAGAAGCTTCAGGTGTACAATCATCAATTCTCCTCCTTTTCTCATTTGATGTTGATGCCAAGTTTTGACTATGGTCACAAAGATGGTACTTAGAATCAATCAAAAGCGCAAAGAAACCATGAGGGAAAGGAAGAAAGACCAAACCTGGGGGGATAAGACATGGTCGCCAATGGTACATCGTCCTCCAAAGCCATAATGGAACTGTGGGCAGATTTGGTGTCCCTCGCCCTCTTCTTTAGTGCTCCCCTGAAACAAGATTACAATGAGTAGCATGTCCTTACAAAGAAAAAACATAAATGGTATAGAAGGCTAAAAAAATATTACTTGATGGTTTTCATAGCTTCAATATCTTCATGTTTGCCTCTCTTGCAACTCTGCCAATGATGTCCATAGTCCAAGCAAATAGGGCACTGGTGCTGTCCTTTTCTCTTTTTCTTGTCACCGGTACCCTTGTGCCTTTCAGTTTTAGGCCTACCAGCTATCGGTGTCAGTAAAGGAGGGTGCATGAAAAATTCATGGTTAGATTCAGGCCACTGAGACTTGTCTGGCATAGCTGGAATGAGCTGACTATATGCAATTTTAAATCTCCCAACAGAGTAGTACAAGTCAACATAATTCTCTATTGGTGCATCAAGGGAGGTGATGAATGCTAGTGCATGCTTGCAAGGAATCCCAGAAACATCCCACTATCTGCAAGTACAAGTCCTCTCTTGTAGGTTGACAAAAAACCGAAATCCACTTCCTCCCATTACAGTAACTTCAGCTATCTCCTCTGAGCATTCTTCAACTTTCAAGTTTCCCTCTCTACTCTGCGCATTTAATTCCTTTATGATGTGGGGTAGAATCAGCCCATGCAGTTTGTTCCCTATTTTTCTTCTTTTGTTCCACTTGGACATGAGCATTTGTCTGAGCTTGTCCATGAAATCATCTAAGTTCATAGACTTGTGAGGCTTCATCCAATTGTTAAAGCTTTCTGCTAGGTTGTTGGTCACATAGTCTACCTTGGAAATGGTTTTGAAATGACTCCTTGACCACAATTTTTTGTGGGTTCTACGTAGCCATTCTGTTGTTGCTGGCTTTGCACGGTCCATAACAATCCAATGTTTCTCAAACAAATACTTGTTCCATGAGTATGCTGCTGCCCATAGGTGGTCATCAAACACCTTACCATGATACCTTTTCTTAAAGTTGGTCACTAAGTGGTAAATGCATTCTCTATGTTCAGCAAATGGAAATACCTCACCCACCCCTGCCATCACAGCCTGTCCAACATCAGTACAAATGGCTAAGCCCCTTGGTGATCCTATGGCCCCTTTAAGGTGACTCATGAACCAAATCCAATTCTCAGTAGTTTCTGAATCAAAAATTCCAAAGCAAACAGGACATAGCCACTTATGCCCATCAACAGCACATGCACTAGCTAATTGCCCCTTGTACTTGCCTGTCAAGAATGTACTGTCTATTGCAAGGTATGGCCTACAAGAAGCAAGGAACCCATCTATGCATGGTTTGAATGCCAAAAAAATTCTTCTAAATCTGATCTTGTCATCTACCATGTGATGGTCAATAATGACTAAGCTACCAGGGCAACTTTTCTCAACTTGTGCTTTAAATCTGAACAGATTATCAAAGCTAGTGTCCCAATCACCATAAAGGTGTTTCAAAGCTAATTCCTTACCTTTAAAGACTCTATGGTATGGTACAGTTACACCATGGTGCTCTTTCAATTTTTTCACCAATGCCTTTGCTCCCAAAGTGGCATCCACTATGAGGAAGTCCTTCACCTTTTCACATATCCAAAATTTTGTTGCATTCTTTACCCTCTTTGATAGTCTTCTGCTAGAGCACCCATGAAAGTTAGGGTTCCTTTTCACCTGTACGTAGAAAAACAAGAGAATTAGTGACAAAAAATAAACAAAATGAGAACACAATTGACCAATAGAAAAAAGGCTTACCATTACAGTGGAGTCATCCTTAGTTGTAGAAGCAAATATCCACCATGGGCAATTCTCTTGATCCCTCTTTGGACAATATGCCCTGTACCTAGTTGGCCCACTCTTTTCAATATTGAACTCAAACTGATTTTTGATTGCATGCTGAGAAAGAGCCACTTTGAACGTGTACATATTGGCATAAGTAGAGCCTACTTTCATTGGTGGATTGATAGGATCATGTTCTTCACTTGGAGCATAGCTTTGGTCATTGCATTGCTCCTCTTCATCCTCATCCTGTGACTCATCTCCACCTTCATTCTTATTATCATCATCATCAACATAGGATGGCCTGTGAACCACCTGCAGAGCATTGGGTCCTACGTTGTCAAAGTACACGTCTTCCTCATCAACACCTACATGTTCATTCTGTGGTGCAGGGTTTCTAAGGTACTCATCATCATCGACCTCAGCAGCATCATCCTCTCTTGTAGGCTTGGTAGCACCACCAAAATCCCACTCAGTGACAGGCTCATATGGATCAGAAGGACCTCGGTATACAACAAACATGATGACAATCTGTCTTCAAATGTCTCTCATACATAGCCATCAAATCTTTATCAGTTTTGACTTCAGAAAAAGATTTCAATTCTTCATCATAATACTGAAAATGAGCTACTTCCAAATAATCAGGCGGGTACTTCTCTACCACTAAGTCATTAAGGTCCATATAATTTGATTTGTCTGAATCAACAACCATGTCAAAACTAAAACACTTGCATTCTTGCCTACATTTCTTACGGTTGCCCAACAATTTAATTTCAAGCTTAAAACTGGAATCCATGCTGTCACAAAATTAAAACACAGTTTCAGAAATTGGAACAACAATCAAGTCACCTATGAACACCAAAAGACTGTGAACTCACGCTTCCTCAGTGGCGGTAGCTGCTGCGCTGCTCTGCCTAGTCTACAGCTGCTCCTGGCCGCCAGTGGCGCCCCCCGTGATGGCCGCGGCCGGCCTGCTCGGCTGGCTTGGAGGCGCCGGTCGTGGCTCATGGCAGCCAGCAGCGCCCCCCAAGCTGGCCGCGGCCGGCTTGCCCGCCTGGCTTGGAGGCAGCGCCCGCAGCTCCTGGCCAGCAGCGGCGCCCACCTCGACGGCCGCGGCTGGCCTGCCCGCCTGGCTAGGAGGCAGCGCCCGCGGCTCCTGGCCGGCAGCGGCACCCACCTCGACGGCCGCGGCCGGCCTGCCCGCCTGGCTCGGAGGCGGCGCCCGCGGCTCCTGGCCGGTAGCGGCACCCACCTCGACGGCCGTGGCCGGCCTGCCCGCCTGGTTCGGAGGCGGCGCCCGCGGCTCCTGGCAACCAGCGATGGGAAGGGGAGAGGGAGGATGGTCGGTCGCGGAAGGAGAGGGAAGTCGCCGGGGCTCTACTGGATCCGGAGGGAGGCTGCCCGGCCGCGGCTCTTGCCCGGCGGCGGCGGCTGCGGCGGGCTGGCCATGGCCCATCCTCTGTCTTCTTCCCGCGACTGGGAACGGGAGGGTGCGAGGGAGGGAGGAGCAGGCGGGGCACGGCCAGATCCGGCCGGAGGCAAGCCCGCCGCGCCTACTGCCCGACGGCGGCGGGCTGGCCGTCACCCGTCGGTTTTTTTTTTCACGTTGGGTTCTGCTCGCAAGTCGCGAGTTCGCGACTAGGAACGGGTGGCGTCGGGTTCTGTTCTGTGTTTAGTCAAGGGTATTTTATTCTTTTCGGATGCGAGGAAGTGGATGACCTAACATAACTTCATAACAGAATGGACGGAGGGCCAAGGAGCTAACAAAATTTTCGCTGGAGGTCATACACCTAAATTCGTTCGCGTTTTGGCCAAATACCTAAACTCAACTTTTTCCAAGGCCATACAGCTAATTCTCCCAAGAAATTATGGAGGACAATGGAGCTTGAGAATGAGCCGGCGAAGGTACACCGAAGCGGGGCATCTTGCCGGAAAGTGCTGAAATGCATATACCAATAATTGGAGTCGTTTATTGCAGACTCTTAATATTCTTGCAATATCTATATACTTCTGTATAGGAGTTCAGATGAGAAGTGGTATGTGGTCACAGGGTTTATACATACAGCAAAAGTTCTAGCCTAGATATTCATGTTGATGAGCTCAGATCAGAAATGCGAACATAGCTGCTACATGTAGGACAATATGTACAGAAAAAGATTTATCTAATCTCAACAAGCTTGTATCATGCTCCCTCGAATCAAAGTGCTGCTTGGCTACAACTACTTAGAACAGTAACTGTTTAGTGCACACATTACCTGAGGCATTTCCTCGATCAGCAGCTGAGTATATCATTTAAAGGATCATATAAGAGGCAAACTTTAGGACATATCAGTGTGAAGTTATTATTTTTTTTTTCTCGGATCTACAAGTACATCATTTAAAGAATCATATAAGAGGCAAACTTTAGGACATACAGATACCAGTGAGCAGTTAAATAATATAATGGTAAATCTCACCAATGAATTATCTGCCTCAATCTTATACATCAATACATGTAAGATTTTCTGAAACCAAGCATATCCCATAGATTAATATTACTACATTGGTATAAAATCCAAGGCCATGTACAAGTACGCCCAGTACTAAAATGTTTTCTATTACCTTTTTTAGGATGAGCAAGTTTATTTGAAGGGTGATGCATTAAAGTTCTGATTGCCTCAGAATGGAGAATGCTAAGGAGGTAGTGACTGCATGTATGATTTTGCTAAATCAATTGGAGAACCCATGTCAGAGTCGATGTGTTGCATGGGATGCAATCTATAAAGATAAGCAACAATTTAACCATAACCAGTTGTTGATTTGCCAATCAGCAAAAAACCAGGAGATCTGGCTCTATCATTTCTCTCTTAGTACCAACAGTTAAATCAACAGACAGATGTGTAAATATTACTGAGATGGCATGTTTGCATTCAATATATCCTTGTTTTTTCTAATTTATGCCAAGCAGCAATCAAGAAACTCTCTTTGGGACTTGATAATTAGTTTCTTATGTAAATGCCTCAGTTACAAATCTTCAGGATTGTTCATTCTTTAATGACCATCGGATTTTTGTTGCATACAATTTTCTTCTATGAGCTTCTTTGAGGCTTGCTTGGAGGAAGTCGATCTAATATGCTGGATTTTTATATAGCAGTTGGTAAGATTGACAAATATAATTTAGATGATATAAGTGCACCGGTGACCGTTGACCTTAGTTAAAGTATATATGTTGATCAGGATAAAGCATCCATTACAAACAAGCGTTAAATAGGAAATTGGAGGCCATGTCTTGGATGTTTGAGTTAGCTCTGTACTATACAGCTACTTGATTTTGTATCATGCAGAATCTAGAAGGCTATAAGAAATGGATGCTTCATCTAATAAAAAAAAGGGAAAAAGTCAAAGGTCGCTTGATCTCAATGTAGTGTACTTGTCCGGATTATCTGTTCAAATATACCATACTTCTAAGCAACAGAAAGTTGTTGTATGTAAAATCCTATCCAAAGGCTATTCGTGCATGCCCAACCCAAGTACTATTATGCTCATCAAATTAAACAGCAGGCAGAAGCACGTCTGATCAATGGTCTCTTACGTCAAACATGAACCTGATAGTGGAGTGACCAAAGATGGAGGTGCGAAGTGCAGAGAGCAGCCCGCCCAGGTAGAGGTACTCCCTGCGCTTAGCCACCACGGTTGCGCAAGAGAAGCACGCGAACGCAATGGCAGTTCCCACAAACGCTGTCACCAGGATGCTGAGAAAAAACAACATAAGCAACAGGTAAGCTTGAGTCAGTGCACTCGAGTCATGCATTTCATCAAGCAGCTCGAGGGTGTCCAGATTCCGGTTTCCCAAAGCGAGATGCGGCCGGCCCCTGCAGCGCTGACCACCTCGCAGCGGACGAGGGGCGGGCACGGCATCTCCGGCCATCGCGACGCCTGTAGGGGCTTGGGCGCGGCAGCCTCGGTGGCAGCCACGGTGATCCGGGCGCGGCTTCCCCGGCGGGGGAGCGTCGCCAACGAACCAGCGAAATGTCACAACAGAGAGGAACGGAGAGAGACAGACAGCGCAACTCGTCCGCGGCCTCGCCGCCTTGCTCCCCCGCGCCGGCGAGCCCGCACATCACCGCCGGAGGACCCGCGAAGGCTCGGGGCAGGCCAGCTAGATGGCCGGGATCAGCGCAGCTCGTTCGCGGCCTCGCCGCCTTGCTCCCCCGCGCCGGCGAGCCCGCTATTCCAGCCCGCTCCGGTGGTGTGGCGTCGAGGGGAGAGCGGAGGCGGCGGAGCAGGCGAAGATGCAGGTAGGCGCAAGGGAGCGCCGGAGCGGGCAGAGCTGCGGGCCGGCGAATGTTCGCGATGGATCGATTAGCGTTCAATCGGGCGTAAAACCCAAACAGACCCGTATCGAACGAACCACGTCTCATGAGCGTTTGATCCAACGGCTATCGGGTTAATGGGTGACGTGGACCTATCCGTCAGCCCGCTTTTGGGTTAGGATTCCTATTATAGAGATTTGAATCATTTATTTATATTTATTGTCACAAAGTAATATATGTTATCTATTTTATTGGATCCTTTTACTGTACATGTTTAAATTTTAAAAACTGTCATACCTGAAAATTATTCCTGCCTGTGCCACACTGAACATGGGCACATGCATGGTATATGTGCACATCACACGTTATGCGCGCCCGTACAGCACCGAAGCGCTCCACACATTCAAGCAACAAGACGGAGTTTCTAAAAGAGAAGCCATCGATCACGGCGGATGTGTGGGCTGCCCTGCAATTCTCATGACCGAGGACACCAATGCAATGTGTACAACTAGCTAGCTAGTAGAGGACGAGTATCGGGATCGAGCTGATGAGAGAATGAATGAATAGCCGGGGGTCTTGTGTTTTTTGTGGCATATATGGGGGGCGACCAGTGGCCGTGGCCGCCGCCGGCGACGCCCCTGCTGCTGGCTACCGCACTACTTGTGGCAGCGCTGCTGCTCGCGCTGTGGCGGCGCCTCATGTGGCAACCGCGGGCCGTGGCGCGGTCGTTCGCGAGGCAGGGCATCCGGGGGCCGCCCTACAGTTTCCTGGCCGGGTCCCTGTCGGAGGTGAAGCGGATGGCGCGTGCCAGCCGGAGAAGGGTTGCGCACCTGGACGTCGGTTGCCACGACATCATGCCCATCCTGCTGCCACCGTTCCACAGATGGGTCGTTGAGTATGGTAAACCCTAACACTCTTGCTTCCGTATATTATATTTTTTTTGATTATGTGTTAGTACTTTTTGTTAATGATTAGTAAAACCTTATTCTTATATCTTAGCTTCTATACTTTTGTTAATGGCTTATACTGATTTCTTGTGAAAGAAAAAAAAATTATTCTATGGCAAAAAAAAAAGCTAAAATAAACGTTTATAAGGAAGTGAACGGACCTTATTGCACGAGCATTAATATTAATACTAGGCTGACAAAACCATGCTAAAACTAAGTAGTACAAATTATGTTACTACTCTTTGCACATATATTTTTCCTAGCTAAAGAAATCTCCACAACAACAGTTTCCATTGCAATAACTCAGGCTATTTCTATAGTTCCACGGTAAAATGACTGCTCTATTTGTCAAAACAATATATCAGTTGACCATTGTAGTGAAGTCTAAAAAGACGAAAGAGAATGGAGCCATGTTTTGTGTGCGTGTGTACATTATATTTTATTAGAAGACATAGAAAGTTACAACACCGGCTACAGGACGACAGGTCACAGGAGGTGAACAACTAGTACAGCTGAGGTCGCTCTTTAACCAAAAAAAGTGAGAGCAGCAGACATTAATTCTCGGGCCCAATATATTTCCATCATCGGCCCAGCAACATCTTGAGAAGGCCCACCAGGAACTGTATGGGCCAGGCACAGCAGGACGACCATGAAGAAGGAAATAAAAACTCCACCTCAGACGGTCCAAAACAAAAACTTGTCCTAAGATTTTTTTTTTCGGAATTCTTCGGGTCGGACCCGAGCGCCGCGCCCACCTCCCGCGCCCGACTCAGAAGCGGCCCACGGTCACAAGTATGTCCGGTCTGTACCGAGCGAGCGAGCAGACCAAGCGGCTAGGCGCCGGCACCTTCGGACGAGAGAAGTCTAGCTTCCGTGATGTTTTCACTTTTTTCCTTGTATTTCATTTCCTTTTCTTTAGATCTTATTTCCTTTTTCTTTTCTAGTAGTTTTTTATTCTTCTTCGTTTACGGTCTAGATTAGTTTTGTCTTTTTTTTCTTTTCTTTCCGTTTTTCCTTTTTCTGTATTGGATTTTTTAGTCGTTTTATTTTCTTTATCCTTTTTATTTCTATTTTTCTTATTAATATTTTACTATAATTAATTAATTTAACTAATTATTTTATTTTCCCTTTATTTATTATTTTTATTTCTTTTTATTTTTTCTCTTATTCTATTCATTGATTTATTATTTACTTTTCTTTTCTTTTTGTTATTGTCATAGTTTATTTTCTTGCTTCAATTATATTTTTGTTTTTGTTATTTCTATTTTTCATATATGTTTTATTGTGATGTTCATTAGTGTACTATATATATGATGTATTTTGAGAAATTCTCGCGGATGTGTCATGGTTCTATGACGTATGTTACGATGTTCACGTAGTATACATGATTTGTTCTAACAGATTTACGAAGTTTACCTAGTATACATGTGATTTTCTATGATAGAATTAACGTTTTTTGTTTATTTCATTTTCTATTTCAAATTTTATTCTTTTTTATTTTATTTTCTTTTCTTCTATTTATAAATTTATGTTTCATTTTTTTATTTATAGATACACATGATGTTCACCTTTTTTATTATAGTCACCTACTATGCCGATCTTGAGGAGTATTGCCCATCTTCTAAGAAGCGCCACCCTATTTGGTCCGATTATGAATTTAGTTCAGTCCTTCGCATATCCAACTTTTTTGGTTCAAAGCTGCATGTATTGTTTGATTCTTACGCCATGCCAGAGGATAGCAAAGAGGATGAAATTACCTCGCCAAAAGCATGATCACAAGGCACAGACGCACGATATAATTACCTCGTACAGGGACCTGCCATCGCCGAAGATGAAATCAATGCTCCCTTGGATGATGCACTCTTTGGAGAAGGAAAATATTCAATGGGATTGGGCTAAACACAGAGTTAGACTAACTTCACGTAAGCCTAAGTTAAGCCCAAGTCATGGCTATTGTCTTGTTCAACCTCCTGATCACGTTTTCAAGTTCTAACCCCTCCTAACCTTGAGAAATACTGCAAACTTCATAGTAACTTCACGAGGGGTTCCAAAGTATCACAGACGGTAGGAGGGCAAGAGCCCCCTAGCAGCCCCACCGCTAGATCCGTCCATGCCCGTTCTGCTCATCAAGTAGTGTATTCTGGGCTCCAAAGAAGCTGCATCCCCAAAAAGCGTTCTGCTCATCAAGTAGTGTATTCTGGGCTCCAAAAAGCCGCATCCCCAAAAAGCAGCTCGGTCACCGCTCACTCTCAGTGCAACAACTTGTGCATCTTCAACTCCAGGTTTTGGAGCTGGTGCTGAATTTTGTGCAAAACAAATCAAATCCTATAACATTCAGTGAACAAATACATCAAACCGATGCGAATAGATGCAACATTCAGTTGTGTACACATGAAGCTTATGTTTTTCGCCATGAAGACATCTGCATCGATTTGAACAGATGCGCTGTTAGGAGTGTTGCCTGCAGTTGTAGCAGTGTCATTCCACGTGCTCATGCTCACATTCAGGCTCACGATCACATAGTATGATGTTCTGTGCTATTTATTGTGATGTTCGTTTTATATTAATGTGATGTTCGACTATTATTTTTAAATATATATTCATTATGAGATAAATGTTCGTTAAATTTTTTTATTGAAATCTATACATGTGAGATCTTGTTTTGCAGAGTTTATTATAAAGAACACGATGGTACAATCAGATTTTAATTAAGATATTTAGTTTAATAACCATAATTTTTTATTGAAAAGTATAGGTCAATATCAACGTCAGCAGTTTTGACTTTTCTAATAGCACCCAGATTTTTGGGCAGAGCAGAAGTAGTATTACTGGCACTCCCTCTGTCCTATTTATTTATCGTTGTTGGTATACGTACCACAAGTTTAACTCGATTTATAAAAAATACGTGCAATATTTATATCTTATAATAAATTTATTAAAAAATTAGATTTAAAGATCTTTCCAATAATACTAATTATGTACTATAAATATTAATATTTTTAAATATATATTTAATTGAAGTTGTTTCTTGTGAAGCCTAAACTTAGGGACGTTGTTAAAATACATAGAGATAAATTCACCGGAGGTCCCCAAAGTTGTCACCCTGTGTCAAATAGGTCATCAAAATTGAAAACTGCACATTTAGCTCCCCAAAGTTGTCACTCTATGTCAAATAGGTCCCCAAACTTGTCACTCTGTGTCAAATAGGTCCCCAAAGTTGAAAACTGCACTTTTAGCTCCCCAAAGTCGTCACTCTATGTCAAATAGGTCCTTTTTTAATAGATATTTTTAAGTATTTTTATGCTATTAAAAATGATCAAAAATAAAAATAATCCCTAAAGTTAGTGCGACCAAAAAGAGTTAGGTCTATAAAACTTTTTTGGCTCCGGTTATTTTAAAATATCTATTAAAAAAGGATTGAAAATAAAAAATGATCTCTAAAGTTGGCGTAACTAAAAGCGTTAGATGTATAAAATTTTTTTGGCTCCGGTTATTTTTAAAATATCGTTCCTGTATTTAGATTAGACTGAATGTACTACATTTAATCTTTTTTAATAGACATTTTAAAAATAACCGGAGCCAAAAATATTGTACAGATCTAACGTTTTTTTTGTTACATCAACTTTAGAGATCATTTTTTTATTTTCAATCCTTTTTTAATAGATATTTTAAAAATAACCAGAGCCAAAAAGGTTTTATAGACCTAACTTTTTTGGTCGCGCCAATTTTAGGGATTATTTTTATTTTTAATCATTTTTAATAGAATAAAAATACTTAAAAATATCTTTTAAAAAATGACCTATTTGACATAGAGTGATAACTTTGGGGACCTATTTGACACAGAGTGACAACTTTAGGGAGCTAAATGTGCAGTTTTCAACTTTGGGGGCCTATTTAACACAGAGTGACAACTTTGGGGACCTATTTAACATAGAGTGACAACTTTAGAGAGCTAAATGTGTAGTTTTTAACTTTAGGGATCTATTTGACACATAGTGACAACTTTGAGGACCCTGTTGAATTTATCGGCTACAAAACGCACATGCAACATGCATGCATGCATGTTTTATTGCTTTGAAGTTTGAACAAAAAGGTCCTCATGAGATTATCCCTTTGTTTAATTTGGCCATTCAGGGAGGACATTCCTGTACTGGATAGGACCAACTCCTGCAATCTTCTCTGTTGATTTAGAGCTGATGAAGGAAGTGCTAACAGACAGGACGGGCCTGTTTGCCAAGGACTTCATGATCCCCGTTTTCAGAGTCCTGTTGGGCAACGGGCTCATACTAGCAAACGGCGACGACTGGAAACGGCACAGGAAAGTCGTCCTTCCAGCCTTCAACCACGAGAGGATCAAGGTCGTCGATCGTTATCATCACAAGATTACACACCAATTAATACACCATATTATCTATATAGTATTTTGCATATATAGTGTGTTCGCAATAATTGAATTTCGTTGAGTTCAGAGCATGTCGGCAGTGACGGCAGAAGCTACGGAGCAGATGGCGCAGCGATGGTGTGAGCAGATACTGCATAGCGGAGCTCGCCAAGCAGCGGAGATACAGGTGGACCGCGCCATCTGCGACCTGACTGCAGAAATCATCGGCCGCGCCGCTTTCGGCACCAGCCTCCAGGAAGCCGGTGAGGTCCTCGCCCTGATGCACCAGATGCAGAAGATGGGCGCCGCGGCCATGTTGGATGCTCCCATACTCTGGTATCTTCCGACTCGGCGCAACCTAACGGTGCGACGTCTGGACAAGCTGCTGAGGAGCAAGATCACGGCGATGATGGAGGCGCGGGTAGCCGGCGCCGGAGGCTACGGAGATGACCTGCTAGGGCTCCTGCTGGAGTCGTGGTCGCCGGAGCCGGCGGAGCGGCGGCAACGGCAAGCTGAGAGCGACAGCGAGACGCTGCTGAGCACCGGAGAGGTGATCGACGAGTGCAAGACCTTCTTCGGCGCCGGGCAGGAGACCACCGCCACTCTCCTCGTGTGGACCATGTTCCTGCTCAGCGCGCACCCGCAGTGGCAGGACAAGGTCAGGGACGAGGTCCTCCGCGAGTTCCCCGGCGGCGACGGCGTCGTCGTTCCCAACTCCGACACCCTCTCCAGACTCAAGTTGGTACGTAGAACACACACAGCTCCTCTCCACCCTCAAGATGCATGCATTCAATTCATTTCTACAAGATTATTATCGACGTGCGTGTGCAGCTTCACATGGTTCTGCTGGAGACGCTGAGGCTGTACCCGCCGATCGTGTACATACAGCGGACGGCCGCCTCGGACGCCGTGCTCAGGGGCATCGAGGTGCCGCAGGGGACGGTGATATCGATCCCCATCGGCCTGCTGCAGCGGGACAGGGAGGTGTGGGGCGCCGACGCCGACGAGTTCAACCCGCTGAGGTTCAGCAATGGCGTCGCCAGAGCCGCCACGGACCCGCACGCGATGCTGTCCTTCTCGCTTGGCCCGAGGGCCTGCACCGGCAGGAGCTTCGGCATCATAGAAGCACAGATCGTCATGGCAGTCATCCTCAGGAAGTTCTCCTTCTCCCTCTCCCCGACGTACGTTCACAAGCCAAAGTATGTCGTCTCCTTGACTCCCAAATGTGGGATGTCTCTCATCGTCAAGAACCTCCAGGGATGACAAACTCACAAAAGATCATTGCCGGCCTGTAAGATTAATGAATAAGTGTTCAATTAAGAAGGTATCGAAGACTTTATTTTCAGAGATCTCGGAACTGCACACTGTTTTGTATAAGTCGAGTAGATGTTACATAATTGGGTATTATTTGTTATAACTGAACTTTCCAGACCTTTTTTCATGACTGCACAAAGTTATGTACTCAAAATATACGATAAACAATAAAACTTTTTTTTTCTGCCAGAGGTAAAACGGTCTTTTTACCCCTGTCTTAACACCATTACATGCCTAAAATGGATGGAAGGCCATATACTTAAGGAAATTTTCATTACAGGCCATACACCCAAATTCGGAGAAAAAATGGCCAAATACCTAAGTGCACTTTTTTCTGAGGGTCAATACCTAATTCTCCCTACAGAAAACTAACTACATATTGTATAATGCAAAAAAAAAAGCCAAATAGTTTCTAAACGAGCAATAGTTCTTCTAATGAATCAAGGTTCATGCAATTGCAACATTTTCAAACTCATTTGTGTTTTGGAGATTTTGTTTTATTACCTTTCTTATCAATCTTGTGTAGAAGAAACAAGATTAAATATTACATAGTCTACTTGGTCCATTTATTTTATCCCACAAACCGTGGGTCACACAGCACACATATAGGTGCAAGCTATTTTTTCTTTTCATTTACATTTTGTCAACAATATGTGCATTTAAATGTGCCTTAACATTTTTATATGAAATCAGTGAGATGTTTATATCTAGGCAACATGGTGAATCTAACACAACAGGAAAGACCCATGATTTAAGAGAAATTAAAGCATTTGGAGTTTAATATTCGAACTGGAGTAATTAATAACTTGCCTTTCCCTCTAACCAAATCGTGCCACTTGTCTGCTGTATGTATGGTTGTCCCCACCTCTCATATAAGCCATCCATCTACTATAGTGTTAATCTCAGACACTTAGGATTATTTTAGAATGGCTTGTGCCCTCATAAAAGATCGCTCTTCTTTATGGAGCGGTTTGTGGTGAAGATGAAAATGTTTCATTTAGAGCAAGTATTATAACGGGCGAAGAGCCGGCGAAATCTAACGTGGACGGGAGAGAAACTATGAGAGAGAAGAAAACGGGCGACAAGCAAAACGCCGGCAAAAAGTGAACGAAATGCAGCATGGCTGCCGCTCCCTCAATCCGGTTCTTGCACGTCACAGCTAAAACATTAACTATCGATAGGGTCCGCCACTACTTGGGTGCAGCTCGGGTGAACTGGAACTCTTGCAGCCGGCGAGACATTAGCCTTGCTCTTACCCCCGTTGGGCTTGTTGCATTTGGTGGGGTGTGTAGATCTCGGAGCCATTTACGAATTACGAGGCCCATTGTGATATTCGCAAACAAACTGCTATTGCAATTGAAGTCACGTGGGCCACTTTCGTTTGGGCCTTGGTGGGCCAGCAGGACCATATCTTTCTTTCGGGAGTGGGAAAGTGTCCACCGTCGTCATCATCGTTCTACCGGCCCGTCAAAAATATCAATTCGTCCAATCGTCTAGAAAATCAGATCAGCAACCGCAGAGCGCGCGCCATTAATTCTTGGTGGCGTGCACTTGATGAAATTATTCGAACGTTATTAAACAATTGTTGAGTGACGACTAGATTCGAGTTAAGGCGCTTGATTATTGCATCCAGAAACGTTTTGACGCCGCTCTTAACTGCCGCGCGCTGCTTGCATGCATGCACCCTACATGCTAGTTAATCCTTTTTCAGTTACTGTACGTTATAATTAAGTAGTACTATTATGTGATCAAGGAAGAACCCTGAAACGCACTGCTGTGTTGTTTGTCCTCCTTGGACAAGAAGTACAGTTACATTGCACGACGTCGACCGTACGTGTACCACCGTACCTCTCTAGCTAGCTAGAGACACGGTATATAATAATAATAATATATCTAAACCCGGCCCTAGCTGTGCACGGGCAGCGAGATAATTAATATGCGAATTGCAGGTCGCCAATGGCCAGAAGAGAAGTTGTGAATTGTGAAACCGTGTGGGCCGGGGTATAATTAAGATGGGAGTCACGCTGCATGCATGCATGCATGCACTGTACGAAAGTAAACTCAGACGATCCGGGTCCGGGCAAAGGCTAGCTCTGGCCAGCCAGCGCGCGCTTGCATGTAGTCGCCGGCCGGGACCATACACGTACAATTCTACCTGATCCTCGATCACGTACGGTACGCCACGATTCTATATATCATGATCCGCCTCGATCGAACGAATCATGCTGCTAGCCGCCCTGGACTGGAGCCTAGCTAGACGCGTGGCGTGCTCGGTGGTGCACCATTGAGGTGAGGCCCCACCCGATCCGCCGGGCGGTCAGCGCTCCAGATCAGACCACGTTCTCCCCGCCGCCTGCACTTCCACCACGCTAGCTAGCTTACGAACGTTACCGCGCGCGCGCGGCTGGGCTATAAAACCCGGCCCGCGTTCGCGCTCCCGGCCCGATCGCACCCATATCCACCAACACTAGCTGGCTACTAGTAGTGCTCCAGCCATCTCCCCCGATCCTTCCTTGTAGGTATTAACATTGACAGTTTCTTCGTAAAGTAAGTAACGACGACGATCCATCTCGTCCATCATCGTCTATCAGCAGTCGTCACACGACACGACATGGGTCTCCCGCTCGAGCAGTGGCGCGGCGGCGCCGGCGAGGCCGACGGCGGCGAGAAGCAGGCTGTCGACGCGGCGGCCGGGTGCAGGACGCCAGCTGCCAACAGGCAGCTGGCGGGACGCGCGCTCGGGGACTGCCCTGCCGCGCCCCGGAAGAGGAGTGCCCCGCCGGGCGTGGTGGTCGCGCAGCAGCGGCAGCGCAGGGACTTCTACACCGGCGACGACGTCGAGGCCTTCTTCGCCGCGCACAACCTCTAGATCGATCCATTCACGCCCTTGTTACTTGTTAGAGTCCTTGTTGGCTAGGCATCTAGTTCTTTTGTACGTCTTTCAGTCGTCTTTCTATTACGTACGTACGTGTCCGATCCGCCGCGGGGCTAGCTTGACCGTACAGTACCGGCCATCAACTGCACTGCATTCCTACGGTAGATTATCGTGCATTGTTTCAGTCAGTGTTGACCTTTTCAGTCTCTCTAACGGTCTGCAGGAAACATGCATGATCTGCATGCCGGCCGGGCCGCCGGCGATGTGATGCTACTCGATCAGTCTTATTTTAGGGGTGTACGTGTGTGTATGTTCCGTAGTACGTGGGTTGACTTGTGTGCTTTTGTATGTGAGGAAGATCAGGAGAGGTACAACTACTACTACCTAGCTGTCAAGCTGTATGCATCCATAATAATGTAACCTCTCCATCAGTTAAATTTGAGTTTTATTTGCCTTATTATAACTTTATTACTGTGACTTGGTCATCTTCTTGATCGCAACCAATGCTTCATGAACACAGATCTTGAGACGTTCTAAATTGAATTGAAGCCCCCCACCCCCCCTACCACCAAAAACAGGGATATTTATGTGAATAATGCATGGGACAGATTTTCTCAACATTTACCGACCGTTTTAATTTCTTATTACAAAGAAAAACCCCTCCATAAGACTGTGAGAGAAATTTTCTTTGCAGCTTCGAGTTCATTTCTTTTTTTTTATTCCCTTTGAAAACTTTAAAAGCACAAGGATCAGCTATATATATCCGGTCAACAAGATTTTATATGGAATCGTCATCTATGTAGTTGTCACATAATCAATCACATGGCAGCGCTTGAAAACCCAGGTTCCAACTCCTTGGCACTGCGCTGAATTATACTCTTGTTTGGCGCTCATTATTCCCACCACTAGAACTGGCGTGTCAGAAACATTGACTGGGGGATCTCTGCGCTACTAAAGCCCACAACCTGCATAAAGTGTGGTGCAGTGTAGGAATAGAAGCATATGAACATGGAGCCTTGCAAATTATTACATGCATACTGAGCAGGAACTTTCCACATTCAGGTTCTCCCCAGTCCACATCCTGGATGGAAGACTGACCAGTGACCACTTTCCATCCTCACATCCAGGTGCTCCTGTCCTGGTACACAGAGAGTACTCTCGCTGCAAGAAGGGGACCAGCTCTCTCCAGTTGGTTGGAGTGCATGTGAACTGCACAACTACTACTAGCAAGAGAACCACCCGGCCCCTACATCAGTGACAATGTGTGCATACTCCATTGGCCCAGTAAGATCTCTTGGATTCAGAGTTTTCAGGCCGGGCACCATGCATGTCACATTTGCCACAAGTTGCCTGTTGTGAAAAGTCTTACTTATACGGACCATCTTATATACGAGTACACAGTACAACTAAATGATGAGCATCCACATCTACATATCTTGCCAAAGTTGACATCTGTTGCTATGATTTTTTTTTCTCCCCAAACGCAAGTTGGCAGCAGACGACCCTGTTCGCTTGTCTTATCTTGGGTTTTGTAAGACATAGAACAGTATTTTTCTCTAATGAAAAATCAGTATGATCCAAAATCGACGCTTCATTTCAGACTCCCACTGCCCAGTGGATGCTCAACTTCCATCTAGAGCGTCGCTGCATCGGTGTGGCCCTAAACTTTTTAAGCCGTTGGAGGTGAACAGCCTGTTCTTTTGACTGAAAAATAAGCGCTGATTTCAGTTCGTGCAGATTTGTTGTGAGAGAAAAATACTGTTTCGTGCCTGAAAATAAGCGCTGATTGGTCAAAAGAACAAGCTGGAAGCGGCGGGAAGCCAGCTTTTCTGAACTCGCGTGCCTTGATCTACTAGTATCACCCACAACCTGCTGCACTGGAGCAAGATCAATGATGAGGTGACCAGTACTCAACCTGCAGGCAGGGGAGCTCAAAAGATCTCCTGAAAAGCTATACGATTTGTTTCCATGCTCCAGATCGAGCTGCAGACTCGCAGTCGCAGGTGACACGGCACAATATTTTCCTAAGTGCTGACGCGCCCATGCACTGCGCGTTTCGGCCTGCTGTGTGCTTGTCCAAGACTCCAAGTCTCCTATCCTAGCTACCATGAACGGCCACTGGACACGTACACAGCTTGCCGATGACCTCCTCAGACGAGATGAGAGCGCTGAGAGAGGAGGCATCTGCACACCACCACCAGCTCTGCCGCAACTGCCATCAGTCCTCGCTACTGTAGTATCATCATCATCATCACCTGGAGCCTGGAGGCATGAGGCTGCTCCTGCGATGGTCCATGGCCATGGCGTGCCAGCTTCAGCTTCAGTTCATCAGTTCATTTCACACCCTACAGGCGGCAATTTCACCTAGTAACTAACTGTCACTGCTTGATTCTCTAACATTTCAGTGACACGGCCTCATGTTTTTCTGTTGTCTGCTTCGTTAACTCCTTCAGTTGTTACAAATCCGGCGACACTATTTCTTTTGGAAAATGCTTATGCCGTGATGACTAGTTAAAAAAACTCCCATTAATTCACCAAGAACATAGCAATAATCGAGTAAATACTAATAGTAAACTTATTGGTGTCGTCTGCTTTATTTGTCTCATTTTCTGGCTTGGACCGCGTGCGATATGCCTCTGACTACCAACTGAAGTAATAAACATTTAAAAAAAAAAAGAAACAGACAGAGACGCTAACAACACAAGTGAAGTGACCTCATCACTCATCAACCCGGAGCTGTACATAACTACATATCTACTGTCACCATCTAACCATTTTAAAATGTTAACCTCTTAAACCTAAATTTTGTGATAATTAAGTAGTTAACATTAGGTTTATGATCTTCAGGTTCATGGAACATGGATGACGCTGCATAGATACAGTACTTGTCCTTGCGATTAGGACCGAGGAATCTTCGCCTTGCCTGGAGAAAAAAGGAGGCCAGAGACATTGAAAAGTCATACTAAGATAAGAGCAGAGCACAGCTCGTAAGTACAGTTCAGTTACCGATTACTTCATGGAAGCATATCCTTCTGACAACGCGCACGGTATCTGCAGCTGCACGCAGTAGATGGCCCCCAGGTAGGACGAGGCGGCGAGCGAGAGAGATGGATCGGAGTGAGCATGGCATGGATGTGCATGTGAACTGTGAAGGAGAGAGACCCATAGCTCGGCATGGCTGGAGCCTGGAGCGCTAGCTGGACCATGCATGCGTCTTCTCAGCAGTCAGCAGCAGCAGGTGATCCGTTGTTGATCAGCGCGAAACTGGTTCGTCAGGTTGTTAGAATCATGTACTTATTGACAGCTTTTTTTTCTTCTTATTTGTGAAATTCTTCTCCTTCCTGATATCCTTTTTGAAAAACGCACTAAACTTTCCGTGATGGAACGAACAATAGTGTCATTCAAATCCATGACCCTATGAATGTCCTAGGGCCCAAATCCATATACGTTTGCTATTATTAGCACGGCCCATTCACTCCTTTCAGGTTTCAGCCCAACATAACAGCAGGGAACATATTCTCCAAAACCCAAATGTACCAGTGAATTAGTTGTTGCTCAAAAAAACCAGTGAATTATAGTTCCTATATAGATATTAAACCAGAGCCATCCAGTTTGCCTACACGCAAAGAATGTATTAATTTTCACGTTTTTTAGAGCATTACTCCACACAGTTCATGTAAAATCTTCACTTAGATCATCAATAAACAGTCTGCATATAGGGTTAATTTGAAATGATCAAGAGGTCAAGCCCAAATTCCCGTTCTATTGATGTAAGGTTGGTTTGGGTAGATTCATGCTTAGTCTTGCAAACATCTGCTAGGTTAGGTTTGTTCGCCAATGTTATTGAACTTTGGCAAACCTTGAAACTTTACAAGACCTTAGGGACTCTTTGGATGGTGGCGTGGTGGAGGTGCCTAGCCCAGGCAATCATCTGCCTGGCCAGATGCTGCATGGGAGGTTGTGATCCAAATAGCCCCTTAATTTTTGGTTCGTGAATTTGAGTAGGATGCATGGAATTATATGCTGGATTATTTGGCTTTGATATGGTGTTTAGAATTTGTTCTCAAATTCTACGGATCAATTCATAGGGCATGCAACCCTAATAAATCACATAACCACGAGGCCTATAATAGCTCTTGACCTACCAATTAATTACCAACCTACCTAATTTGTTTCATGGTTGGAGATTTGCATGCATGTGGCTATTAGGTTTTGGACTGGGAAACACATCTTTGTAACTGACTTGTAGTGTGACCATGTTGATGGTACTGTAGATGTCAAGTGTAAAAGTGAAAACCTGACTCGCATTGATGTGCTGTATAGAGTGAAAAACCGATATATCAATCCTGCTCATAATCAAAAGTGGCCTTAACTCATTCCTAATTAGTGGGACTTGCGTGGTTCAACTAGAGAAGTTTGTTCCATTCATCGGCGGATGGAATATAATATTGTTCCTCGATCAGTTTGGATCATGATTGGGTTGGAATATACATGCACCAAGTAAATATATATATACAGTATGTGTCAAGACTTCAGGTACGTAACTTATGATGTGTTCCATACGCATGAGTCAAATCAAAGAAGCATTCCTCGACTTCAGCCTGAAGACATATTTACAACCACACTAACCGGATATTTCGTGTTGCATTCAAGATTCAACCTTCATTTTATTTGTTCCCCCCTTGCTACTCCGTGTGCTACCTGCTATAGTTGAAGTTCCATAAAGATGGTATAACCAAGGTAAATTAATCTATTCGCGGAAGATGGAAGTCCTACTACACTGGTATGTACTTTCCATTGTGTCGTAACTTTGGTTCGATCCTCGATAATTTTTGAATCGAAGTTGTTGCTTTTATAATAGTAACAAATATATATATATATATATATATATATATATATATATATATATATATATACCTAGAAATTATGCACACGAACATGTATATACCTAAGTGTGGTGTGTAATTCAAAGGACTACTAAGGCTATCACCACTCATTGCCTACCATTGCTCTCTCTCTCTCTCTCTCTCTCTCTCTCTGAAGCTACGTGTCAGCTATAATTCCTGGAGAAAGAAATTGCCTGGAAATTATGTTGCTGAAATTTACTTTCGGAGTGAAGGTACACCGTGACACGGTTCTAGCTACATACGGTTGACATGCTGCAGACCCACCCGGATTAGATGGACGTGGATTTGTGTGATTAGGCGATGTAGTAGATGAGGTTTGCTGATGTGGCATAATAGTAGTAGTACTAGTCATTAGCAGACGGCCTCGCTCGTAGTCGTCGTCCCTGATATATATAGAACAGCACAAGTTTGTCTGGACACAGAAAAGTCTTCGCACTAACACATCAGGGATTTCGGTTACTTGCATGAATTTAAAGCACATACAGATCGGAGGAAGACGACGAAGGAGAAGCTCGAATGCTCGATGCTCAGGCCGTGATGGCGGAGAGCGCCGGCCGTCGGGGACCAGGTGCCAATCAGCCAGAGCAGCTAGCCATGGACCGGTGCATGTGCATCAGTCCGTGGCCGCGCGTGGAAAAGCAGGGATAGTCTCGCGCATAAACGGCTTGCATCCATCTCTGCATGCGCGCGGCACTATGTAGGAGTAGGACGTGCAAAGCAAGCTAGCAGCATGCAAAGGCGGCTTCGCCGGTAGATTCGCGAGGGACGACGACGACGACGCAAAAGGCCAGAAAGGGTGGTGGCACCTTTTCTTTCACGGTCTCACAGAGGTGTTTGAAAAAGGATGATTGACGAAGCCTCCGTGCGAACCTCCACGTACCGACAAACAAATTAAACAGGTACGGACAATCTGGGTTGCATAGATGACACGTCGATCTAGATATAAGCTAGACAATCAAATACTCACTACATCCGTCTTATTAAAACAAAATTGTTAGACATAATCAAATATTTAAGTTATTTTTGAAGAATATATTTATTAATAAAGTAAACCACAACAAAAAACGTGATGCTTTGCACAATTTGTTGAATAAGGCAAATGATCAAACTTGTGATTAAAAAAAGAGAGGCAAACTTCTTATCAGTTGGAACTTGGAACGAATGAAATACTTTTTCCCCCGTAAAATAGTCCAAAATGCCGGAATAACAAATAAGAAACACGTTCGAATAAAAAGTTAGCAGCACATGTACATGCTCCACAGGCCACAACCACAACCGTGCATCACGCATGCATCGTTTGTCCGACTCGTATGGTTCCGCTGACACACGAGCTATGTACTATACCACAACGTACAATCGCCGGGCCGGCCGTGCATATATAGTGCCTCTGCATGCAGCATGGATACCTGAAAGTCAAGCGGCAACGTGCCCACGCGGCCACGCCCCACGGGCATAACCGGGGGGTTGTCCGTTGCGCTACCTTTCCGCCTGGCTTTCGGCCGAACGAGAGCTATGCTGCACACACATCACTCATCTTTATCCCCCGGCCCGATCCTGGCTGGTTGGAGCTGATTGAGCAGCTGCTTAGCTTCCAGCCCAGCCCGGATCAGTATATAGATAAAACTCAATATTAACGGTTCTCTTATTTAAACCGTCAGTGCAAATAAACTAAGACCGACGATTTTCTTAATAAATCGCCAGTGAAAATCTCCATTCTTAATTATTGGCTTCTCTTGGGAGTGGAACTGAGAAATCGCCATTATTGTGGCAGCTAGCAGGCTTCACGCGACGGCGAGCGAGATTTGTCATTGACCGGCGGTGGGCCTCCTCCCACGCACAAAGGACGTGTAGGCGCGTGCATGATCTCGTTCAAAAGATATATACTCCGATCCTACATGCAAATGCGCAACTTGTTTCCAACGATATATACTTTCACGATACCATGATTCATCTCGTCGTTTTCTCTCCTCTCTAATAAATAGTATTATTTCTTCCCACGATCGAGGAATTTCGTTCCTATAGATAGATGCTGGTGCGCGCGTGCACAGTGCTAGCGTACAACAACAACAGTAGTACGTACGTAGCATGGCCCTAGAGTGCGGCGCGTGTGCTTTCCTGAGATGATAGATAGGCTGAGCGGTCCCGCCCGGCCCCGCCCGGGTTTCAGACGATTCTGCGATAGTCTCAACACACTACCACTACCAGCACCCGGGGCACGCCACGCACAGCTGTACCACCGGAACCTTCGAGTGGATAGCTTTATGGAGTACAGTCCACCGATTCAGAATTATTTGATTTGTTGATGAACTAGCTGGCGTGCACCGCTAACATACTTAGAAACACAAAAATTCATCATCAATACCACATAATCGATCGGTAAATATCCGTCGGGACACGATATATGTTTGTACTGATCATTAGCACGAACACTCCGTGTAGAAAGCCAAATAGCACGAGAACTGGACTGCCCCAGGCGCGGCACTAAAAAAGCACGACCGAAACACGGCATATGGCTCGAGGCCTATCGTGCCTGTGCCTGGCACGATCTGGTGATAGTGCCGTGCCTGGGCCGAAGGTTCGGCCTACAGTGTTGTGTGACGACTCTCGGGACCTTGAGGGGCTTCAGTATCTCTTACTGGGCCATGTATCTGTTTTGCGCTTTGGGCTCAGCCCACCTATTGTATTCAGACTTAACTCGCTGTGTGGGAGGTTGGAAGGTCAGTGAGAAATAACAAACACCAAAACCTATCTTCTTTCCCGTGCTCAGCACGCTCTCGAGATGGCGCCGCCGTGCTCGTCGCCGAGCGCATACGTCGGCAAATCTGTCCTCCGTGGCAAGGATCGTCACAACTGGTATCAAAGCCATCGTTATCCTATCCTATTCCGCCTCCAATCAGTCCACTCCGCGAGTTTCTTTTCTGATTCGTCGATCGACGTGCATTCGCTCGATTGGGCCGACTACGGTGAAGGCTTGAGGTCTGGGTTGCTGCATCCGCCATCCACCACCACCACCTCCCTCTCGTGACCCCCGCCGCCCTACTTCAGTTTTCCCCAAATCGCCGCCACTTCCTGTCACGGGCCTCCTACTCCCTCCCTGGCGCGCGGTCCGACACTGACGGCGCGCATGGCGATCGCCGAGGAAAAGCTCGACTCTCTGGCCTCCCAGATGTCTTCCATGCTTCAACTCATGGAGACCTTCAACCGCTGGCGCCCGGAGGTCGACAAGTTCTCCACCGAGCTCAGCAAGGAGATCCGCACGCTCACGTCGCGCGTAGAGGCGTTGGAAGCGAACCCTCCTCTCGCTCCGCCGACGGCCCCGATGCGCGAGGAGGAGGGGCGGGCCAAGGGCCACGGCGCTGCACTTCTTCCACAGGGGCCTGAACAGGGGACCTTGGTCCTTCAACAGCCCCTGGCCAATGGTCAGTATCACGGTTCCACCTCTCATAGAATCGATGCCTGCGACACCTTTCAGTTTCACCATCCTTATCCTAGGGAAGTTAGATTGCCTAAGGTCCAATTTCCCAAGTTTGATGGTTCCCATCCTAAGGTCTGGAAGGAAAAGTGTGAGAAGTATTTCAATATGTATCATGTTCCTTATGAGTTGTGGGCTGAGTTTGCTACAATTCATTTTCATGGGGGTGCTGATCTTTGGCTTCAGACTTTTGAGGCTCAGCACACTGTTAGTTCCTGGCCTGAATTGTGCATAGCAGTATAAACTAAATTTGGTAGAGACCTTTACCATACTTCCATGAATGACCTTCTCCAAATTAAACAAATCACTGATGTCCAGGAATATCATACTAGATTTGAGTCCGCTATGCGCAAGGTCTTAGTTCACAACAGGAATTTGGATGATGTGTTCTTTGTTAGCAAGTTCTTGCAGGGTCTTAAACCTGAAATCCGAACTGCTATTATCCTCCATAAACCAAGAACAGTTGATGCGGCTCTGTCTTTGGCTCTCATGCAGGCTAATGTATTGGAGACTCAGAACAAACATTTCATGTCCAAGAATTCTCGCAGTTTTCCTCGGCAGAATGGCAAACAACCTATCAATCCTGGTATTCTTGGCGCGCCTGCACAGCCTGACAATCCACCCAAATGGGATGACAAATTGACAGCTCTGCGCACTCTTCGTCGACAGCAGGGTCTGTGTATGAAATGTGGCGAGAAGTGGAACAAACAGCACAAATGCCCGGATAAAATATCTCTGCATGTTCTAGAAGAGGTACTGAATGCTATGCCGGGGCATAGCCTGGGTGATGATGATATGCCGGACACTTCATCTGATGAAGAGGAGGATATGTTTCAACTTTCTAGCAGTGCTGTTGAAGGCATCATGGGCAAAAAGACAGTGAAACTTCAGGGGTTGGTCAAGGATCAAGAGCTTCTAATCCTCATCGACTCCGGCAGTTCCTGCACGTTCATCAGTGATCAGGCTGTTAAGAAACTGAACTGCCCCCTTACAGATGTTCCACCAATTACTGTCACTGTGGCCAATGGGCAGAAAATCACCTGTACACAACAGGTGGATGCTTTCACCTGGTGGACTCAAGGTCACACATTCACTCACACGGCACGGGTGTTGCCGATTCCTTGTTATGATTTGGTACTTGGCATGGATTGGTTGGAGAGTCACAGTCCTATGTGGATTCACTGGAAACGCAGGCTCCTTCGTTTCACTTATCAGAACCAGCGCATTGCTCTCAAAGGCATCAAGGATTCACTTTCCACTTGTCCACCGATCAAAGTCCGCAAGCTCCATGGTTTAGTCCGCAAGGGCGGTTTGGCTCATATGATTCACCTATGTCCCATCTTGGAACAGAGTACTCCATCTGCTATGCCTACGGCGGTCCAGCAGCTTGTGGACGCAAACACACACCTCTTCAAGGATCTTGATACGCTGCCCCCCTCTCGGGAATTTGATCATCATATTCCTCTTCTTCCGGGAACTAAGCCAGTGAATGTCAAACCCTATCGATACTCACCTACACAGAAGGACGAGATCGAACGACAGATCACCGAGATGCTCAGTAATGGAGTTATTCGGCCCAGCCAGAGTCCGTTTGCTTCTCCGGTAATTTTGGTCAAGAAAAAGGATGGTTCATGGCGGTTTTGTGTTGACTATCGCCAACTCAATGATATCACTGTCAAGAACAAGTATCCCTTGCCTATTGTTGATGAACTCCTGGACGAGTTGCATGGGGCCGCCTGGTTCACTAAACTAGATATGCGGTCGGGCTATCACCAAATCAGATTGGTCCCTACAGACGAGCACAAGACTGCCTTCCGCACCCATCACGGGCATTGGGAGTTTCGAGTGATGCCTTTCGGTCTTACCAATGCGCCGGCTACATTTCAGGCTGTGATGAATACTATATTTCAGCCTCTGCTCCGTCAGGGTGTCTTAGTCTTTGTCGATGATATTCTTGTTTACAGCAAGACTCTGGAGGATCATCTGGCCCTGCTGCGCCAAGTCTTTGCCATTCTGGAGCACCATCAGTTGTATTTGAAACAGTCCAAGTGTTCGTTTGCGCAACAATCCTTGGAATACTTGGGGCACATCATTAGTGCCCAGGGAGTGGCTACTGATCCACGCAAGACGCAAGCTATTGCTGATTGGCCTCCTCCACGTGATGCCAAGCAGTTGCGCAGCTTCTTAGGTCTCTCGGGCTATTACCGCAAGTTTATCCGAAACTATGGCACAATCAGCCGCCCCTTGACAGACCTGCTCAAAAAGCACACGATCTTTCATTGGACAGAGGATCTTCAACTCAGCTTTGAGTCTCTTAAAAAGGCTCTCACTTCTGCGCCGGTTCTGGCTCTACCCGACTTCACCAAAGCCTTCACTATTGAAACTGATGCTTCTTCTGTGGGCATTGGTGCTGTATTGTCTCAAGGCGGACACCCCATTGCGTACCTCAGTAAGGCCCTGGGCCCTCGTGCTCAAGCACTGTCCACATACGAGAAGGAGTGTATGGCGTTGATCATGGCCGTCACCAAATGGAAGCCATATTTGCAGCACAAGGAATTTCAGATCCTCACCGATCACAAGAGCCTCATTCACCTTGGTGATCAGAAACTTCTTGAGGGTATGCAACATAAAGCCTTTGTCAAATTGCTGGGATTGCAATACAAGATCATCTATAAGAAAGGGCTCGAAAACAAGGCTGCGGATGCCTTGTCTTGGGTGGAAACACTGTCTGCCCTTGAACTTACTGCTATATCCACGGTCACACCGCGGTGGCTCGAAATTGTGATTGACGGCTACTAACAAGACGCTCAGGCTAAGCAACTGCTCACAGAGCTCGCTCTCACCGGATCCAATGACAAGGGTTTTTCCCTAGTGGATGGTCTCATCAGGTATAAGGGGCGCATCTGGCTTGGCAACCTTACAGAGGCTCACCAAGCTGTCTTATTGGCACTGCATTCCAGTGGATTGGGTGGTCACAGCGGCATTGCAGCTACATATCAGAAAGTCAAAGCCTTATTCGCTTGGCCACTGATGAAGAAGGCTGTCCAAGATTATGTTGCCACCTGTGAGGTATGTGCATAGGCTAAATCTGAACACTATCGTCTGCCCGGTTTACTCCAACCTCTTCCTATTCCTCCAACCGCTTGGCACACTATTAGCTTGGATTTTATTGAGGGCCTTCCCAAATCCAAAACCTTTGACACCATATTAGTGGTCATCGATAAATTGACAAAGTATGGCCATTTTATTCCGTTATCTCATCCTTATACTACTCAGTCAGTCGCCCAAATCTTCCTCAACCATATTTACAAACTCCATGGAATGCCTTCGGTGATAATTTCAGATAGAGATAAAGTGTTTACTAGCACCTTTTGGCAGGAGCTCTTTAAGCTCACTCAAACTACACTAAATATGTCATCTTCTTACCATCCACAAACAGACGGTCAAACGGAGCGTTTGAATCAATGCCTTGAAACCTACCTTCGCTGCATGGTTCATTCCTGTCCTAACAAATGGTCCCAATGGATTTCCTTGGCTGAATTTTGGTACAACTCCACCTTCCATTCTGCTCATGGGTTAACTTCCTTCCAAGCTCTATATGGTTACCCTCCTCGTCACTTTGGGATTTCAGTGGTTGATGCTTGTACAGTGTCAGACTTGGATCAGTGGTTAGGTGAACGCCAGGCTATGCTTCAACACATTCAGCAGAACCTGGCTCGTGCGCAACAGCGTATGAAGTCACAGACTGACAAGCATCGGATGGAGCGTTCTTTTGCTGTGGGTGATTGGGTTTATGTCAAGTTGCAACCTCATATCTAGCAATCCGTGCAACGTCGGGCCAATCTCAAACTCAGCTTTAAGTACTTCGGTCCTTACCTGGTCTTGCAGAAGGTTGGTCCCGTGGCCTACAAGTTGCAATTGCCCGCTACAAGCAAGATTCACCCAGTCATCCATGTCTCTCAACTTAAGAAGGCCATTCCTCTAGGTGCAACTCTGTCTACTGACTCTGAATTGCATTTACTCATGTCGTTTTCTAGCTTGGCCACTCAACAGGTCCTCGATCGTCGCTTCTGCAAGATTGGTGGCAACGTGAAACTGATGCAGCTGGCTCAAAAGGAGTCCTGCCCACCACATTGGGCGCTCTGGAAACCATCTCCACCGGTCCCTGGTACCAAGAAGTCTTACTCTGCTCGTCGCCGGCGCCAGTCTTGTCTTATCCACGCTGTTCCAGCGCCTGTCGCAGAGGTCTCGGCGTCAGCACCGTGAGGTCACGCTGCGTCTCAAGGGGGGGAGAGTGTGACGACTCTCGGGACCTTAAGGGGTTTCAGCATCTCTTACTGGGCCATGTATCTGTTTTCCGCTTTGGGCTCAGCCCACCTATTGTATTCAGACTTAACTCGCTGTGTGGGAGGTTGGGAGGTCAGTGAGAAATAACAAACACCAAAACCTATCTTCTTTCCCGTGCTCAGCACGCTCTCGAGACGGTGCCGCCGTGCTCGTCACCGAGCGCATATGCCGGCAAATCTGTCCTCCGTGGCAAGGATCGTCACATGTTGGTCCAGGCACGCCACAAAAATTAGACCAGCACGATAGGATCCGATAAACCGCTAACAGACTGCAGTCGTTAGATTCAATATATAAGGAAATCCCTCACCTGAACTCTAGCTTCAGCACTCTCTAAGGTTGGATGTAGGACTCTAACCTAAACTAGTATAATTTCCTCGTGTCTCGAATCGCATGTCGTTAATATTACTAGTAAATGCTGATAGGTAGTAACCACCTCCATAAACATGGGGTTACGAGTAACTGCAATCATAACCATTTGACTTCTAGTAATCATAACTATCACTGTGACCGAAGCAAACTCATTCATCAACTATATTCAACACACTATTTTATTGACCTAGCATTTAATATAGTTTTAGAATTTATTTGATTTAACAAATAAAATGTGGACCATAACTATAGTAAATCTAATATTTTCTTCATCCGGGCTCTAAACGAGACGATCCGTATGTTTTATCACTGTAGAAGTATGATGACGGAGCCCATTATATATTTTGCCAATTTTGACTATTGACAAGATATTAATTAATGAAAGTATTTACATTTTGCATCCACAGATCAACCCAAGAAATGGGACCAAAATTACATTAATGGACAAAACAGAAACGACGAACCATGAGCAAAGGGGCCCGAAGATAAAGTCAAATACATGCATGCATATAATTAATATGCTGAGCTAATCACATACTCATAATTCACATTTTTATTTAACCATGGCCCATTCATCATCTCTCTGTCCCTCTCTCTCTCTTTCTCTCTCTGCAGTACGTATTTACTAGTAACAACAGCTTCTGTACTTTACATGTGTGTTAAACACTTCAAATGTAATCATCACACGAACTTATCCGCTGCTCATCAACAGCAACATATATCAGAATAAGAAGGGGAATAATATAATAACAACAGATGAAATGCCCGTAAGAATTTGCATTGCATCTGCAGGCTATAGCCAGTACTGGTAACTAATTAACTCACACCGACGACTTAACTGTTTCTTCTTCCGTGGTTTCTTGCATCGAGATCGAGTGATGGCTTTACTGGATTAGCACCAGTTGCTTAGCCCATGGACGTCCAAGTGCACCGGGACGACGTCATCCTTGCCGCCGTAGACACACTGCCCCGGCGCCGCCTGCAGGGCGCCTTGCTGGGTTGCGGCGGCCTGGAACGCGCTGTCGAAGTACTCCGACCACCTGAGCTCGTCCAGCACGCCGGCGTAGCAGCTGTGGACGTGGCTGGCGGCGTCGGCCACTGCGTCGTCGTTTGCCCCGAGCTCCAGCCATGGGAGGCCGCCGCCGGTGATGTTGGTGTTGCAGTGTTCGGCGGCCACTGCCATCGAGGAGTTCAGCATGCTGGAGCTGGGCGAGGCCGACGACGGGACGACCGGCGCCGGGACGATGGAGCCGCAGTGCTGCTGCTGCTGCTGCTGCAGCGCATCTATGTCGAAGCAGGACCCCTGCAGGTAGCATGGCCTGGACAGCAACGAAGACGGCGGCGGCACCTCGTCGCCGGCGCCTACGGGCCAGCAGTCCACCGCCGGGAGCTGCTTCGTCACGCCGTCGTCCAGCATTGTCGTCCCCTCGAACGACAACGCCGCCTGGATTGATGTAGTAGTCGGGATGAGATCGACGTCCCCAAACACCGCGCGGCGGCAGACTGTGGTAGTTGCCGCCGCCAGCGCCGGCGCCGCGGCAGGCTCGGCGAGCGGCTGGTGGGTGGCGGGGTCGATGCCGCGCTCCCTGAGCCTCTTCTTGATGTACGAGTTCCAGAAGTTCTTCACCTCGTTGTCCGTCCGGCCAGGCAGCTGCGCCGCAATCTGAGACCACCTGGCCATGTTAATAACCATAACCACCCAGGGCTATTAGATTCTCTCGCTCCATTGTTGCTTTGATGCATGCAAGTATGCAAGTACATATACTAACATCGATCGAAGAGCATTGTTTGGCAGCAGGCAAATAAAGGTGCATGAAAAAGCTCAATTACTTGTTTCCCAGCAAGGAGTGGAGGTGTATGATGAGGTCCTCCTCCTCTTGTGAGAACGTTCCCCTCTTGAGGTCTGGCCTCAGGTAGTTTATCCACCTCAGCCTGCAGCTCTTGCCACACCTCTCGAGGCCTGGACAGAAACAGATGGATTAGCCAAACAACACTGGATGTAATGCACCACAGTTTTACTACCAAGTACGACCTACCGCTGTTGTTAGTAAGAGAATTAAGGCCCATGCTAGCCAGTAACTGATCTGTCTGTGCATGTAGTATATATACATTCATGTAAGTGAGTGCATGATCATACATATACCTGCAAGCTTGGGTACGGAGCTCCAGCAACCGTGACCGTATTTGGCAATGTGGTTCATGAGCTTCTCGTCCTCCTCAGGGGACCAGAGCCCTCTCCTCAGCTTCTTCTTGTGGCAGCACGACTGCTTCGCCATGCCGGGCGCCGCGCCTATCCAGCCAGCAAGCTAAACCCCGGCCAGCAGCCCGTGGATGATGTCGTTGTTGTCTGTCGATCGGTTGGCCTCGCTCGCTCTGCGGCGGGCGCCAACCGATCCTTGACGATGATCGATCGTTATATGGAAGCTAAGGCGAGATTTGATGGTGGCAGGCTAGCTTGGGGCTGAACTGAATTGAAGAGAGGCCAGGAGAAAGAGAGAGAGATATAAAAGATGCCAGCAGCAGCAGCAGTGTGCCGAGCTGCGTGGAGGAGGAAGAGGGAGGTCGCTCTCGGGTAGGTGCCGGTACAGTGCGGTGCCGTCCGCTTGGCCTGCTGGCTGCCTTTACAAGTGGAGCAACAGCTAGCGCACGCCCACACACTTTGCTGGGTTGCACGGTTGCACAATGCATGCACAGCGTAGCTCGCTTTGCTAGCTGTGTGTGCTGCTAGAGGGGCCGGGGTAGTCCCGCCATGGATCGTGTCGTGATAAGGCAATCTTCGCCGGTACGGTGCGTGCCCATAGGCAGGACAGGAGGGGCCTCGCTCTCTTGTAACTGTCCACACAGCTGTGTTGGGGCAGTTGACCCTTCGTCTCGCCTCCTTTTTCTTCTTTCCTTCGATACCTTCACTGACCTTACTCTTTCCCATAATCTTTCCTTAATCATTACAACGCTCACCCTTGTCAAACAAATAAACATATGTCGCCCCCTTTGGCGCATATATACTCCATCCGTCCCAAAATAAACAACTTTATAAAATTTTCAATTTAGACAGATTAAGGAAGTTAACAAAAGACACATATAACCCTCATCTACTTATCTTTCCCGAAGGATATCTCCTAAATTTCTTAGTTATCATTTGCATGCACCAGTGATTAGTCCGTATAAAGAGGTAATGTGTCCAATGTTTTTATAGAAAATGTTAATTCTCTTGACCAATTTTAAACCTCATAAAGTTATTTAATTTCGACAGAGGGGTGCTTTATAGTTTTTAAGAGAACCAAGTTGAAGGGAATAGGAGGCCAACCCAAGGCATAACAAGCATCTGGTTTTGACGTCAAATAATGTACTTTTGACATAATAAAAAAGTCGATGCAAAAGAATCGGATTGGTTGTGAACTGCCAGGTTGGTTCTACTTCTCTCTTTACAAGTCGATGTGCAACATAACCGGCCAGACCGGTTTGCCAAACCGGCTAGGCTGGTTCTACTACTTCTCTTGGAGATACATGGTCTGTGGAACCAGCTAAGCCAGTTTGTCAAACCAGCTAGGTCGATTTCCTAGCGGCAAAGACCCAAATCGGCTTGATTTTTTGCTCTATTGATGATAAAGTCGATTTTGATGATGGGAGAACTTCCATCTTGAAGTATCTACGTGATCCAAACACCATTAGATGATTAAAGTGTTTGGCGCAGTGCATTCAAATATGTCTTGCACAATCATGAGATTTACCGAAGAACTGGCGAAGACTTGTTGCTCAAGTGTTTGGGATCAAATAGGTGGCTATGGGAGAAGTATATGAAGGTATTTGTGGTACACTTCAATTGACCATACAGATGAAGTGCTTATTATGTCCAGTTGGTTTTCATTGGCCTACATGATGGTTGATTATTTAAATTGTTACCACAAGGGTTGCAACTTTGGTGCTCGCTACAATGCTACATCCATTATATATCAAGACATGGCATTTTCATGGTTGGATGCTAGACTTCTTAGGACAAATTTAGCCCTCATTATTAAAGGGGCACCATTTTGTCTTGAATGCTACGGATTATTTCACCAAGTGGACTAAGACGGTTCCTTTGAGGAATATAACACATAAGGATGTAACTAAGGTTATTATTAAACATATCATATATAGATTTGACATCCATCAAACATTAACTACGGATCAAGGAACATTGTTTTGTATCTAAGGAGGTACGGGATTTTGCTTAAATGTATAAGATCAAGTTGCTCATGAGTCATGCCCATCTCCATACTATCTCAAACTAATGGTTAGGCTAAGTATAATAATAAGACTTAGATCAAGCTTATCAAGAAAAGATTGAGGACAATACAAGTAGGTGGCATGAGGTTTTGTCTGAAACTATATGGGCATATTCCATATCTAGATATGGTGCTACAAAGATTACTCCTTTTGATTTGGTATATGGGCAAGAAATCGTGTTACTTGCAAGGTGAATTTAGATGCATATAGGCTTGCTAAACTATTAGAATGATTATCTGTTGTTATGTATCATGACTTGATAATGGATAACATCGATGAAATGATTTATAAGAGAATCAAAGCTCTCAACGATATGGAGAAAGACAAAGCTTTAGGTGCTCGAGCTTATAATAAGAAAGTTAAAATAAAATCATTCCAAGTTGGGGGTTTGGTGTGGAAGACTATACTACCACTTGGGACAATGAGCAACAAGTTTGGCAAGTGGTCACTGTGTTGGGAAGGTACTTATAAAGTGTTCAAAGTGATACTTAGGAATTCATATCTGTTAAAGACGTTGTAAGGTGACAATATCTCAGGAGCAATCAATTGGAGGTATTTAGAAAAATATTTTTCAAGTGTTTGACAAGAATGCTAAAGTGTTTTCCAAACAATGACCGATATATGTATCACCATTAGAAAAAATTTGGCCGATGTATACATCACTCTTAAATGCTAGATGGCCGATGAATTGGGCATTGTCGCCATTTAGTGCTTTTATGTTTTTTCAGGTCCGTGCTTCATTCATCTAAAAATAAGGGGGCATATGTTGACACGTAAAAAAATGCCAGCATAGTATGTGTCGGTGCTAGTTTTGGCGGGACTAACACCGGCTAGTAAATATGTGTTTTGCGGTTGAGGCTACGGATGGTGTGCAAGGGGGAACATAGGAATTATACTGGTTCAGGCCAAGCAAGCCCTACGTCCAGTGGAGAGGAGAGTCGTGTTGCCTTGCACCGGGGTGCTTGTAGTAGGGGGTTACAAGCCAGGCGAGAGAGGGAAGAGCTCTCAGGTCTCTTGTGTGTGTGTGTCTAGGTGTTTACAAGTCGTTTGCTATGGGTATGTTTGTGTGGGTGAGAACTTAGAACTTCTCCCTCGTTCCCCTAAAGCTGGCCTCTGCTCTCCCTTTTATAGTCGCAAGGGAGAGGCAGGGGCAGCTACGTATTTTACAGTGAGGAGTTGCTGTTCCCCGTTTGACTATGCAGCTACTGCCTTTTCTCCGCGTCTCCGGGGCATGGCTGTCGTGGTTCGCACGTCCTTGGTGAGTTCCAAGCCGGCAGCAGTCGTCGGATTACGACGTGCCGTAGGGTCACACCTATCGGCTATCTTTCCGTACGATGTGACAAGAGGGTGAGTCACCTTAGGTCTCCCGAGGCTCGGGACTATGAAGGCGTGATGGGATTGAGCGGGGGATATCTCCCCTGGTCATATTTCCGGTCTTTGAACAGCTCTTCCCGAGGGTCAGGCGAGCCCGGATGGAAGGCGTGCTCGTCCTTTCGAGTGGACAGCGCAGTAGGCGCCTTTCCCGTTCTTGCGTAGCCCGTCGTCAGGCGCTTGGACTGTCACAGTCGGAGTTGATAGGTCCCGGCGGAAAACGGGGCGGCCCACCGTAGACCATACCGTGGAGGACAGGTGGTATGGCCGTCAGGGGCGTGCGAAGCACAGTCGCGTCGAGAGTCTGTCCTGACGGGACAGTGCTTGTAAAGTGGTCAGAGAGAGTATGGCCATCAGGAGCGTGCGAAGCACAGTCGCGTCGAGAGTCTGTCCTGACGGGAGAGTGCTTGTAAAGTGGTCAGGGAGATCTCTTGTGGTCCAAGATTGCTCCGCTGACATCACCTGCGCCTTGGATGCCTTTGCGAGATTGCGCTCGAGGGGGATAGGGAAGCTCGGGCGAATCGGAGACTTGGGGCGCCGAGGATGCCGCTCTCCCGAGCTCTCCCGAGCTGGTGCCGCTCTCCCGTGCTCTCCCGAGCTCTCCCGAGGAGGCTCGGGCGAATCGGAGACTTGGGCGCCGAGGAGGCCGCTCTCCCGAGGAGGCTCGGGCGAATCGGAGGTTTGGGCGCCGAGGACGCCGCTCTCCCGAGCTCTCCCGAGGAGGTTCGGGCGAGGAGGTTCGGGCGAATCGGAGGTTTGGGCGCCGAGGAGGCCGCTCTCCCGAGCTCTTCCGAGGAGGCTCGGGCGAATCGGAGGTTTGGGCGCCGAGGACGCCGCTCTCCCGAGCTCTCCCGAGGAGGCTCGGGTGAATCGAAGACTAATCGGAGGTTTGGGCGCCGAGGACGCCGCTCTCCCGAGCTCTCCCGAGCTGGTGCCGCTCTCCCGTGCTCTCCCGAGCTCTCCCGAGGAGGCTCGGGCGAATCGGAGGTTTGGGCGCCGAGGACGCCGCTCTCCCGAGCTCTCCCGAGGAGGTTCGGGCGAATCGGAGGTTTGGGCGCCGAGGAGGCCGCTCTCCCGAGCTCTCCCGAGGAGGCTCGGGCGAATCGGAGGTTTGGGCGCCGAGGACGCCGCTCTCCCGAGCTCTCCCGAGGAGGCTCGGGCGAATCGGAGGTTTGGGCGCCGAGGACGCCGCTCTCCCGAGGAGGCTCGGGCGCTCGGGCAACTCTCCCAAGCTCTTCCCGAGGAGACTCGGGCGAGTCGGAGACTTGGGCGCCGTGGGTGCCGCTCGCCCGAGCTCTCCCGGGGAGGCTCGGGCGCTCGGGTGCTGCTCTCCCGAGCTCTCCCGAGGAAGCTCGGGCGCTCGGGTGCTCGGGTGAATCGGAGTCGTGGGCCTCTGTAGACGCGGCCTTCGTGGGCTTCCACTGGCCTTACTTGGGCCAGGCCATGTTGGGAATGACCGTTTTTGCATCGAAGTTGGGTACCCCTAACTTTGGTAACCGACAGTAGCCCCTGAGCCTGTGGCGGAGTGAAGGCACTCCTCCACAGGTTCACGCTGGTTCTTCCTGTCAAAAAAGATAAAGTGTGGGTTGTTTTTTCCGGGGGGTGCGCGCGAGCGCACCCGCCGGGTGTAGCCCCCGAGGCTTTGGAGGGATGATATATCCCTTCAAAGGCTTAGAATCGTGTTCATTAGTCCTCGGGTGTTTTTCGATTTATTTAGGTGGGTTGTTTCCTTGGAAGCGGAGCCCCCGAGCCTCCCACCGTGTGGGAGATCGTTCGGTGGTCTTTCCAAGGTGCAGGGCAAGTTTCCGAGCCTCCGTTTTCGTATCGGAGATCGATCGGGTTCTTCCCTGTCTTTTTTAATTCGACCTTCACGCTCTTTTTTCGGGAAGAGGAAGGTTTGGTCCTGCTCGACTTCCCCGCTGGGGCACGAGTCGGCATTTCCGGTGAGCTACAAACGGGTTGGTCCAAGTGGAGGTCCGTGCCCTATTCGTTAAGGGTCGGCTAGTGGCCTGAGCACACTCCAATTATTTCCCGAGGGTCAGTTAGTGCATGTCGGGTCCCTTCGATGGGTCCCGAGGGCATGATGCCTCCCACGGAGGGATTTCACGTAACCGACTCGCTACTGGGACTTGGACACAGCATGGGATGTCCCTTGTGACGTTCCGGGCGTCGGGATACTGGCCGTTTTCGTGACCCATCCACTAGCTGTCCCTAACTCAATTTCCCTGGGGCGACTGTTAGAGCCTCGGAGGGCCAGTCTTCGATCCCCTGGGAACGTAACGGGCGCCCGAGCCCGGGGTTTCTTCGTTGAGAAAACGTAGGTGGAATCGAGGCGCGCGGTTGTAATGATTCGGCTCACCTTTTGAGGCGCGAAGCCTGACGGATGCGACGGTTCGGCTCAGTCGAGGCGGTTTGCGTGCGTGGTGATGGCGGGTCTCTTCCAAGCCGAGGTCGAGCTCCCTCCTCTGAACCTGCCGTGAAGAAGAAGCGGGCCATAGTGCCCTTGTAAAAAGTAACCTTTGTGATGAAAGTTGAGGACTTAACATTTTTAGGGATGCCGTAGCCTCGGTGGTGTAGACAGAGCCAGAGCTGTGCCAGTCCGACCCGAGGGGTTCCCACTTTGTCGCGCACACAGCTAGGTATCTCAGAGAAGGCTCGAGTGAGATCGTTTTTTACTAAATTTCCCAAACGCCCGTCTCTCTTCTCGCACTCAGGCAAAATTTGCGAAATCTTTCTGGAGCGCAAGTTGACCCTCGGGTGGAGGGTGGTGAGTGGAGGTGCCGTAGCCCGGAGGCGTAGGCGATCTCACGGCTCGGCCAGCCCTGCCCTAAGAGTGTCCTTTTACTTCTTTGGATCTCGCAAGTTTTGCTAGAGTGCAGAAAGGAGTTCGGCGCGGAATTTTCGAAAAAGCGATCGAAAAGGCGCAGAGAAAATTAGATCGTCGGTCCCCAAGCGTCCACCCCTCGTCCCGTACTTGAAAAACTCCATGAAATTGCCTCGAAGCGTAAGTCACCCGTCGGACGGTGGGTGGTGAGTGGAGGTGCCGTAGCCCGGAGGCGTAGGCGGTCTCGCGGCTCGGCCGGCCATGCCCTAAGGGTGTTTTCTTGCCTGTTCGGGTTTCACGGATTTTTTCAAGAGTGCTGGAGAGGTTCGGACGTAAGGGAGGTTTCAGTTTAAATCTCAAAATTCGTGATAATTAGAGAACGCTTATTTATCGATTCCGAGACCACAAATATGAACAAAGCCTGGAAGCTTAAGGGTAACTGTGACTTAGCTGCTCGAACAACCAGTGTTGCGCTGGTGATGATCGTAGAGGCGGTGTCCCGCGCGGGGGGCACCGGATTGGTCGGATTGACGCGGATGCGCTTCCCCCGCCTAGTTCGGCGGGAGCGGCGCGTGGCGTTCCCTCTGTTTCCCTGAAACGGGTGGAGGTGTCGCCGGGGTCCCTTTCCCAGCCACCTACTGGGCCGGGGTCAGGATGATGATGGCCCGGGGCTCAGGTTGGGCGGAGGTTTATCTCGAGGCCGAAGACAGTGGCCGCGAACTCGAGGCTCCCGAACCGGAGCACCGCGCCAGCAGGAAGCGCAGGGACGTTGGCTGCCATCCGCAACCGGGATCAACACGCAAAAGGCCCCTACCTGGCGCGCCAACTGTCGGTGCTAGTTTTGGTGGGGCTAACACCGGCTAGTAAATATGTGTTTTGCGGTTGAGGCTACGGATGGTGTGCAAGAGGGAACACAGGGATTATACTGGTTCAGGCCAAGCAAGCCCTACGTCCAGTGGAGAGGAGAGTCGTGTTGCCTTGCACCGGGGTGCTTGTAGTAGGGGGTTACAAGCCAGGCGAGAGAGGGAAGAGCTCCCAGGTCTCTTGTGTGTGTGTCTAGGTGTTTACAAGTCGTTTGCTATGGGTATGTTTGTGTGGGTGAGAACTTAGAACTTCTCCCTCGTTCCCCTAAAGCTGGCCTCTGCTCTCCCTTTTATAGTCGCAAGGGAGAGGCAGGGGCAGCTACGTATTTTACAGTGAGGAGTTGCTGTTCCCCGTTTGACTATGCAGCTATTGCCTTTTCTCCGCGTCTCCGGGGCATGGCTGTCGTGGTTCGCACGTCCTTGGTGAGTTCCAAGCCGGCAGCAGTCGTCGGATTACGACGTGCCGTAGGGTCACACCTATCGGCTATCTTTCCGTACGATGTGACAAGAGGGTGAGTCACCTTAGGTCTCCCGAGGCTCGGGACTATGAAGGCGTGATGGGATTGAGCGGGGGATATCTCCCCTGGTCATATTTCCGGTCTTTGAACAGCTCTTCCCGAGGGTCAGGCGAGCCCGGATGGAAGGCGTGCTCGTCCTTTCGAGTGGACGGCGCAGTAGGCGCCTTTCCCTTTTTGCGTAGCCCGTCGTCAGGCGCTTGGACTGTCACAGTCGGAGTTGATAGGTCCCGGCGGAAAACGGGGCGGCCCACCGTAGACCATACCGTGGAGGACAGGTGGTATGGCCGTCAGGGGCGTGCGAAGCACAGTCGCGTCGAGAGTCTGTCCTGACGGGACAGTGCTTGTAAAGTGGTCAGAGAGAGTATGGCCGTCAGGAGCGTGCGAAGCACAGTCACGTCGAGAGTCTGTCCTGACGGGAGAGTGCTTGTAAAGTGGTCAGAGAGATCTCTTGTGGTCCAAGATTGCTCCGCTGACATCACCTGCGCCTTGGATGCCTTTGCGAGATTGCGCTCGAGGGGGATAGGGAAGCTCGGGCGAATCGGAGACTTGGGGCGCCGAGGATGCCGCTCTCCCGAGCTCTCCCGAGCTGGTGCCGCTCTCCCGTGCTCTCCCGAGGAGGCTCGGGCGAATCGGAGACTTGGGCGCCGAGGAGGCCGCTCTCCCGAGCTCTCCCGAGGAGGCTCGGGCGAATCGGAGGTTTGGGCGCCGAGGACGCCGCTCTCCCGAGGAGGTTCGGGCGAATCGGAGGTTTGGGCGCCGAGGAGGCCGCTCTCCCGAGGAGGCTCGGGCGAATCGGAGGTTTGGGCGCCGAGGATGCCGCTCTCCCGAGCTCTCCCGAGGAGGCTCGGGCGAATCGGAGGTTTGGGCACCGAGGACGCCGCTCGCCCGAGCTCTCCCGAGGAGGCTCGAGCGAATTGAAGACTAATCGGAGGTTTGGGCGCCGAGGATGCCGCTCTCCCGAGCTCTCCCGAGCTGGTGCCGCTCTCCCGTGCTCTCCCGAGGAGGCTCGGGCGAATCGGAGGTTTGGGCGCCGAGGACGCCGCTCTCCCGAGCTCTCCCGAGGAGGTTCGGGTGAATCGGAGGTTTGGGCGCCGAGGAGGCCGCTCCCCCGAGCTCTCCCGAGGAGGCTCGGGCGAATCGGAGGTTTGGGCGCCGAGGACGCCGCTCTCCCGAGCTCTCCCGAGGAGGCTCAGGCGAATCGGAGGTTTGGGCGCCGAGGACGCCGCTCTCCCGAGCTCTCCCGAGGAGGCTCGGGCGCTCGGGCAACTCTCCCGAGCTCTTCCCGAGGAGACTCGGGCGAGTCAGAGACTTGGGCGCCGTGGGTGCCGCTCGCCCGAGCTCTCCCGGGGAGGCTCGGGCGCTCGGGTGCTGCTCTCCCGAGCTCTCCCGAGGAAGCTCGGGCGCTCGGGTGCTCGGGTGAATCGGAGTCGTGGGCCTCTGTAGACGCGGCCTTCGTGGGCTTCCACTGGCCTTACTTGGGCCAGGCCATGTTGGGAATGACCGTTTTTGCATCGAAGTTGGGTACCCCTAACTTTGGTAACCGACAGTATGTGTGTTAGACCATCATGTTTCTGACATTAAGAACATGCCGAAAAATATTTGAAACAACATAATTCGAAGCACCAAGTCAAAAAGGAGGAAAAAACGAAGAAGATGGCACTGCACCAGCCAAACTAGCCTGGTTGGTTCCACTGCCCCCAAACCAGCTAGGACGGTTTGTTTCACCAACATCAGCATGACCCACCCCTTGGTTTGTTTCATCATCCTCTACGTGTTCTAGCAGCGATCAGGGTTGTGTGCAACCACGAGCGTACGTGCTAGCCCTTGATCCGGATATCAATTCTGCGTCAACAATAACCTTATCCATTTGACGGATGATCCGATGTGCCTATTCTCCATGGATATCAACTTGTGCAAACTTCACACATGAGTACATGACAGATGATCCGGCGACTGTTCACCCAAACCTCCAACTTGTGCAAGTCGATCACTGGTCATCACCGTATGATTCTATTGATCTTTCTTCTCTTCACCGCATTATCCATTGTTGTTCACTATGAACTCGAATACTTGATCCAGTGCTTCCCTTGACATCATTTCTTCTTGGATCTCGCCTGTGCTTCTTCCATCTCTCTTGTAATCCATTGGACCCATGTAAACAGGCCCTAAGAGACATATTAGCATAAATGTCAATTCCATTATTTGATCATGTATGTCGTTTCGACCACCAAAACCATTAACACCTACCGTGCACCTGGAGAAAGGTACCTAAAAGATACAGTACCTACCATCTTGCATGCATGGCCCTGTGTTCCATCGACGACGTTCACTTTGCTGTAAGCCTGTAACATCAGTCTCTCTTTCCTTTTCCCTGAGAACGACTTCACACCTGTATATACAGCTACGTACGTACGTGCACGCAAGTCTTTGTTTTGCTTTGCTTTCCCTGGAAAAATCTGCAGGGGGTGTTAACAACTTGTAATCATCACCCAAGGTGTGCTTCAGCAAGAATCCCATGAATAACGGTCACAGTCACACACGGCATGCATGAAGATAAAGCTGCTGCACACAGTTCCTTGGATGAAGAGGGTAGTGCCGGTGTGTGTACGTGCTAATACCTACTGTGACTGTGTCAACATATATGCATAAACGATCACCACGTACATACAGGCATCCTAAAGCAAAGTGTTCTTGCTTTTCTGGATTACTGAACATCAAGATAAGATACATACAAGATGAGTGCCAATAATGGGTGTACCGATGGATGTAACCGAGAGCTGGCCATCAAACTTTGATCTTTTTAGTTTGGACTCGCAAAATATATTTTATACTCTCTCTCACACACACACGAACACAGTCAAAAACCCTTTGGCTACCCACGTGCTAGCTAGCATCTCTCCGACCTGCGTAAAACATGGATTACGGCTCTAATTTGTTTGGGTGCACATATTACCTGAATCTACATGAGTTGAAGTAGTTGAAAGGTGGATACATGCATGTGTATCCAAACAAGCCTACCTTAAACCAAACACACAGAAAGACACACGTGGATTAATTAATATAGTACCGTTCCCTTCGCTATATAGATCATCATCCACTCGCTTGTATATATATATATATATATATATATATATATATATATATATATATATATATATATATATATATATATATATATATATATATATATATATATATATATATGCCTGCATGTACACGGGTGCGGCTGCCGTGTGCTAGTGTTGTCACACGCGCGCACCACTAGTACACAGGAGCTCTACAGTGGCGCCGGGCATCTTTTTTACTGGCGGTTTCATTCACCGGCCGCTAGTGCAAATAAAATGGAGGGCCAGAGTTAAGAACCGCCTGTACAAATCACTTAACCCTGACGGTTTTCTTAAACCAACCGCCAGTGAAAATCGCCAAGGTAGCTCAACCGCCAGTGTAAATGGTGTTTACACTGGCGGTTGGCTTAAGCCAACCGCCAGTGTTAAGTTACGATTTTCACTGGCGGTTGGCTTAAGAAAACCGACAGTGTTAATTGATTTGCACTGGCGGTTCGTTAGGCCAACCGCTAGTGTGAAATCTGCTATAAATAGCCATTCTTCTCTCCCCGACCGAACAGTTACTCACAGCCAGCCGCCATTGGAAGCATTTATGGAGGTCCGGATCTGCTAAAATACAAGGGGGGAGGTTTTCTTCTTCATTTCTTTGGAGGAGGTTGCTAAGAAAGGTTAGTTTATGCATCTTTTGCCTCTATTTAATCTACTTTGCTCAATTTAAGTCACTTTTTGGATCTAGGGTTTGCTATGAGTTAGAGAGAATGATTGCTAGGTTATTGCCTTTATTTATTCAAATTAGGTTGTTTATGATGGTTAGATAGTGCATCTCTTCTCTCCCTTTTCATAATTACTTCTCAATTTAGGTTATATTAGTTGTTTCCATGAATGGTGTGTGCTCTTGTGTATTCATGTAGGGAGAACTAGTTTTTTTTAGTTTTTTCTATTTTTTTAATTGGGTGTCTATATTCAATCCTTTGTTAGAACACATAATTCTTCTATTTTTTAATTATGTTAATAGGTTGTTAATTAGTTTTCTATTTTGTTTATTATAAATTATCTTTATTATTTGCAAAATATTCAATCTTTGACACTGAAAATGAGTCTTAACACACATTATTCTTCTAAATTTTAGTGAACTAAAGTTCGAAAGGTCTACAAATTCAAAAATTTTCGAGTGAACGGTTTTCATCTGTATTTCTTCGAACAAGGTTGCTGAAAAAAAGGTTCGTTAATTAAATAATATCTATAAACAATCATTTTTATTTTGCATTGGTCATAATAAACTCATTATATTTTTACAGTTAATGATGGAGAGGTCATTCTGGATGTATAATTTATCACGAGTTGATCCATCATACATACCTGAGGTGCAGAGGTTTATCGATGCCGCTAAGATTCATGCTTGGAGGTCAAATACGAAGCACATATATTGTCCATGCATACACTGCAAGAATGTTATCGTATTTGATGACACGAAAGCAATATTTTCTCATCTCGTGTGCTGAAGATTTATGGAGAATTACCTGATTTGGACAAAGCATGGAGAGGGTAGCTCTGCAGCTTACACAACTAGTACTCCTGTGAACATCGGTGTCGATGGTGCAGATATGCTTGCTGACGGATGTTATTTCATACACGAGAGACAAACACCTTGTCCTCAGAATGAACCTGTTGTGCCTAATGCTGATGGTCCGCCCAATGTTAGTGTTGAGGAAGATGCAAACTTCTTAGATGCAATATTGCGTAGTCATGTAGATCCATCTATCTTCTTCATGAACGGTATGGAGGAAATAAGGAAGGCAGCACAAGAGCCTTTTTTTGATGAGTCTAAGGGTTGCACGAAAGATTTCACGACGTTGCGGTCAGTGCTAAAGTTATTGATGGTAAAAGCCCGGTATGGTTTGTGCGATGCTGGCTTCGATGCGTTCTTGAGTATTCTCGCAGACATGCTTCCAAAGGAGAATAGAGTTCCTGCTAACACATACTACGCAAAGAAGCTAATCAGTCCGCTTACAATGGGTGTCGAAAAGATCCACGCATGTAGAAACCATTGTATGCTATATCGAGGTGATGAATACAAAGACTTGGATAGTTTCCTAATTGTGGTGCAAGTAGATACAAGACGAATAAAGACTATCGAGAGGAAGATTATGCCACCTCCGTGTCTACGGGAAAGAAGCGAAAGAAGACCCAACAAAAGACCCAACCCACCAGGAAAGATAAAGAAGAAGTAGACTACTACGCGCAGAAGAAAATTCCTGCTCTGGTGATGTGGTACCTTCCCGTGATTGATCGATTGAGGTGTTTGTTCGCAAATGCTGAGGATGCCCAACTTATGAGCTGGCATGATTCAGATGAGCACAAAACGATGGAAAGTTACGACATCCTGCCGATGGCAAGTAATGGCAAGATTTCAATGTCAACCATCCAGAATTTGCTAAGGAGCCAAGAAATGTTAGATTCGCTCTGAGTACGGACGGAATGAATCCATTTGCCGAGAGGAGCAGCAAGCACAGCACATAGCCGGTGATCCTCACCATCTACAACCTTCCGCCTTGGTTGATGCATAAGTGTAAATACCTTATGCTAACCATTCTTATTTCTGGACCTAAGCAACTCGGCGTTGACATAGATGTATTTTTGGAGCTGTTAATGCAGGACATGAAAATATTATGGGAAACAGGAGTTGAAATATTGGACGAGTACCGCCAAGAAACTTTCACACTGTATGCAATTATTTTTGTGACCATCAACGATTACCCTGCTCTCTTTACATTATCAGGGCAGTTCAAGGGAAAGCTTGGATGCGTAATCTGCATAGATGGAACCGCTTACGTGTTCCTTGATGCATCAAAGAAGATAGTGTACATGAGGCACAGACGGTTCTTATCGAAAGGGCACAGGTACTGCTTGCGAAAGATGGATAAGTACTTCGACAATAATGATGAACTGCATTCTACTGCTCCATCGGGTAACGGTAAAGGTCAAACAGTTTTCAGAATAGTCAGCAACATCAAATTTGTTTTTAGGAAGAAAACAAAAGATGGAAAACCAAGAAAGGATGTGAAACCAACTCCAGGGGCTACATTCTAGAAGATATCTATTTTCTTCAAGTATTTGCCATACTGGAAAGAGTTAGACATACGACACGTGATCGACGGTATGCACGTTCAGAAGAACGTCTTTGAAAGCATCATTGGCACGTTGTTTGACATAAAGAGCAAGACTAAGGATGGACTCAACTCACGTATGGACATGGTAAATTTGGGCATAAAAAAGGAACTACACCCTGCTCTTCTAGAAAATGGGAAGTACCACCTCCCGGCAGCAAGCTACAACCTCAACACAGAGGAGCAACGTGCGATGTGTGTGTGGTGAAAAAAATTTGAAAGTTCCATCTGAATTCTGCTCTAGCATAAGGAGTATTGTGTCAATGAAAGACCTTACACTGACCAATTACAACTCACATGATTGTCATGTCATGCTGACTACTTTCCTCCCTGTTGCCATCAGGGCTATAAATCCGGTGTTCTTAAAGATGACAATCACCAGGTTGTGCTACTTTTTCAACAAGGTCTCACAGAAGGTTATTGACCGCGATGAGCTGTCGTCACTTCAAGAATTCATGGTGGAGACTCTGTCACAGTTTGAGATGTGTTTTCCCCCATCATTCTTTGATATAATGGTTCACCTTGTGACGCACTTGGTGCCGCAAATATAGGCATTGGGGCCCATGTATTTGCATGAGATGTGGACTTATGAGCGTTTCATGTCAGTACTGAATGGCTATGTATCAACTCGTGCTCGTCCTGAGGCGTCCATGATAGAAGGGTACTGTACCGAAGAGGCCATTGTTTCTGGTGGCCCATTCTGCAATAGTGTCCTAAAAGACTAGATTGCAATAGGTTTCCCCCCGTCACGACACGAGGGTAGGCTGCATGGAAGTGGGAGGACTGGACGGAAATCTTTTATCCCGTCAGATTACAAGGTAGTCCTCGAAGCACACTATAGCATCCTGCATCAGCTCTCGATAATGGATCCTTTGATCGAGCGTCACATGAATGATCTTCGCCAACATAATGGTGGGCACACGGACGATTGGGTCAAGCAGGAACACAAGCGTCGGTTCATCGCATGGCTAAGGGAGCAGGACATTCCAGATGGGAAAACGTTTGAGGAACAAACCATCAAGAAGTTGTCGTGTGGACCATCACGCCAGGTCACGACATGGCAAACCTACGACATCAGTGGCTTCACGTTTTGTACCAAGTTCAAGGACAAAAAGAGCATGGCACAAAACAGTGGTGTTGGATGCGAGGCCATAGATGATGCAACTGTTGAGATTAGTACATACTTTGGCTTCGTTGAGGACATATGAGAACTAGACTATGGTACATTTCAGATACCTGTGTTTCGATGCCAATGGGTTGAAGATAAACATGTCATAGTGGACAACTATGGGCTTAGAATTCTTGATCTAAATAAGGTAGGTTACAAAGATGACCCGTGGATCCTTGCTAACTGTGCCGCACAGGTCTTCTATGCTGAACAAATCCTTTCTAAAAATGAGAAGATAAGTTCTGACAAGCCGAACCATATAGTTTTCCTTAGGAAGCAACAAGCTCTAGGAGTTGATGGTGTAACTGATCTGGAGGATTTTAACCAATTCAGCGACATGTCTCTCTTTGTAGACCATCCAGTGAAGATAAGACACATTAAGCGAAGCATCCCACAAAGTTCGTTGCCATGGGTGCGCCCCGATGGATAAGGAAGAACAATAGCTGGCTAGATTCTATTTGTCATTTGTCATGTAATCCATTTTCTAGTTCAACATGTATCCTATGCTACATTTAACAGGTTTACATTTATCTATTTTAAAATGTTTATATTTCTCTATTTGAACATGTTTATATTTCTCCAATAACCCTAAACCCCTAGGTAAACCCTAAACCCTAGCTAAACCCTAACAAAACCCTAAAACCCTAGCTAACTTCTAAACCCTAAACCCTTAGGTATACCCTAAACCCTAAAAAACCTTAAACCCTAACAAAAAAATAAACCTTATCTAAACATTTCTGGATACCACCCTGGCTAAGCCCTAAACCCTAAACCCTAGGTAAACTAAAACCTTAGCTTAATAAAGCATAAAGACTCTGTATTGAAATATTAAATTTAAAAATATTTGCACTGGCGTTTCACATTAAGAACCACCAGTGTAAATGGTTTATACTGGCGGTTCTTAATGTGAACCGCCAGTGTAAATATTTTACACTGGCGGTTCTTAATGTGAACCGCCAGTGTAAATCATTTACACAGGCGGTTCCTTAGGACAACCGCCAGTACAACTCCTACCAGTATATAACACGCGCTCCCCGTCCAAAATTTGGCTAAGTTCGGAGGAGCCCGCCATTTCTTCGCCGATGCTGTCAGGCTGCCGGATTTTTCCGTGCCCTCGCCGCAGTCGGTGCGCTCGCCCCTCCGCTCGCCTCGCCGAAATTTGTGACGCACTTGGTGCCGCAGCCGTGCGCTCGCCCCACTGCGCACCTCGCCGTAGCCGTGTCGGCCGCCTTGCCCCACGACCACGCTCCCGCCGCGCCGCCATCGTCGTCATCCATCGCTGCGCCGCCGAAGGACTTCACTGGTAAGCCGCCAAGCTTCCTTTCCCTTCTCCGGTGGAACTGTGTGGTGCGCACGCGGTGGCGGTGGGCGCGCGGTGGCGGGTGAGCGCGGGCTGTGCCCTGGCGGCGGCGGCAGTTGTCTGGGTTCAGGGGGCGCAGGCGTGCGGTTGGGCCGCGTGCGCTCGCTAACGGGCCAGGCGAAGGAGAGAGGCACTAGGCCGCTCGGCCTGGGACAGGAGGAGGGCTAGTGGGCCTGCTGCGCAGTGGAGGAGAAGCGATGGGCCGGCTGCTAGCTGAGAGGGAAAGGATGAGAGAAGAGTTTAATTTTTATTAGTTAGGTTTTTCATATTGTTTAATTAGGATTTAATTTTTTAGTTAGGTTTATTTTAGGTTTTTCATATTGGAAAACAATATTGCATATACGAAGACATTCTCATATTGTTTAATTATTAGTTAGGTTTTTCATATTGTTTAAATAGTTTTAATTATCATATGTATTTCATTTTTTGTGATATATGTAATATGTGTATTTTAATTCCTCCAATTATCATGTGTATTTCAATTTTTGTGATATATGTGATATGTGATATATGTGATATATATGCCATCTCTTATTTCAGATGTAAAATGTTAAAATAAAAAATTATAAAGAGAGATGTATATATGCGATGTGATATATGTGATGTGATATATGCAAGCTCGATGAACTTTGTTTCAACACATTCATAAAATTTAGTTTAATTAGAGTTATATTTTATGTTAGATTACCGCGATGACGACTTCACCATCAGAGTCCTCTCAACATAACGAGCCGAGTGAGCAACAATATCAAAGTCCAAGTGATCCGTGTCCCCGCGTAAATAGAAAGGCTCGTCGTGAAATGGAGGCGACCCTAATTACGATCCACGAGAAGACGAGGTAACATACACGGAGTTCAACGAATCCCTTCTATCTATATATGTACTCATCCATGATTTCATATGTGCGCCCAATTTTATGAACAGGAGGTCGTGTCTCAAATGCGACACCTAGGAGAAGAAGAATTGCAACACGAAGACCAAGGGCCAGAACCTACCGATACGAGCACTGAAGAATCAAGGAAGAGGAAACTGAGTGATCGGAAACGAGATTACCGGGGATCAAACAAGTGGGATAGTAATACATATAGGGTGCTAGACGTAAGTGCAAAAGGAGAGCCCCTAACTCCACAAGAGGTGCAAGCTAAGTTTCGGAACACGATTGGTTTCTTAGTTAGGGATAATCTTGATATCACAATATCTCAGTGGAAAGATGTGTCAGATTCGGTCAAGGCAAACTTGTGGTAAAGTTGTCAAAGAAGTTTGTTTTGCCTCGGGGTTCAGAGGAACTCGTAAAGGGTTATGCAATGAGGCAGTTGGCCATCACATTTCATAACTGGAGGTCTGAATTGAACAGCAAATATGTGAAGACAGGGTTGGACCCCACCAGCAAGTACAACATTACAGAAGGTCAGTAGGCTGTTTTCAAAGAGCAGAAGACTAACCCAGAATTCTTGACCCAGAGCCAAGCGAACTCAGCACTTGCTAAGAAGAACAAGTACCACCACCACCTTGGCACAGGTGGTTACAAGCGGCAGGTTCCCAAATGGAGGGAAGAAGAGGCTGCGAAGAAGGCAGCAGGGTTGCCAGTGTTGTCTGAGGAACTTGGCGAAAGGAGCGCGAACTGGCTTCATGCTCGCAAACCAAGAGAAATATCTGAGTCAAGTGTATCCTTTTCTGATCCAATGGTTGAAGAAGCCGCGAAGAATATTTATGAGGCGGTAGCTCATGTGAAGGAAGGAAGTGCCAGGCCACAAAGGGAGCGGGACATCCTTACTCTTGGTCTTGGTAACCCCGAACACCCTGGTCGTGTACGAGGCATCTCGTCAAGGCTAGGATGGAAAGAAGGATTCGGCGAGGAGTGGGCCGGAATATACAAGAAGCGTGATCGATACAAGGAGGACTTGAAAGATTTTTTTGAGGAGTAGGCAAAGCAAGCCTTCAAAGACATGGTGACCAAATTAGTAGCATATCCTGATACCGAGCTTGCACAGCAATTATTGGGTGTCATGTCTACTGTTCAACAAAGGACGAACACCCAACAGTCTCCGCAGATGCAGCTGGTGCCGGTGACACAACCCTTGGGAGCTCAGCAGTTGATAGCACAGTCTCCAAATGCTCCAAGCAGTGTCGTGTCTACGGCAAAGGTTCGCTATCTAGTTGATGCCATTGACATGCCAACATCTTGCTCACTAGTTATAAGTTATGGCATTACCAATGTTCATACTAGGGAAATAGGCACTGGCTTCGCAATCCCTGAACAGACGTTTCATGGTGCAAACATTCCAGATGAGTACTGCAGGGTCGAAGAAGTGACCGTAGTGCAAGGACATGAGGATGATATGTTGGACATCCCTGCACCCGAGGGCATTGAAACACTGGGACAAGCCATCAAGAATTTCATCCTTTGGCCTAGGCGAGACATCAGGTTGTGTGGGCCACCACCATCTACCGAGCATAGCATTCATAATGATCCACCGCCATCGTCATCACCTAACCGGCCTCTTCCTAGCTCACCAAATTCGCCTATGCATCCAATTCCAGAACCTCTGCCACCAGCAACTTCTATCAACTATCCACCTTCCCCAGCAAGCAAAGAGAAATAACATGAGGAAACATCGACCCCAACAGGCCCACAAGACAAACAACATGAGCAAACATCGACCCCGTCAGCCCCACAAACCAAAGAAAAAATCCGCCCACCAGCAAAGAAGAGGAATGTTGTTCCCAAAATGGTCTCGCCACACCGGCCAAAGCAAAAACCTGCTGGGACCATGCTGTGGTTGTCAGGAATAGCACGCAGCCGCACAAGTCGTGTCGTTGAGTGTTCTGAGGCTGAGAAATCGGGGAAATCTTCTGTGAGGACCATACAGATCAGGAAGCCAACGAAAAAGGATTATGAAAATGTCTCTGATACATATGTGCCGGGTAGGCCGCTTCTCACTTGGGAAAAGGTAACCCAAATCCCATCTCTAATTAAAAGAATGCATGACTGGTACATGAGAGCAGCTTCTGTTGGCATCGACGCTCTGAGCGTATGTATACCACCAAGAGCTTTTATGAACGGGCGAAGTAAAGTTGTGGTCACGTTCGAGGACATGCACTTGATGATGAACCTCAAGAGACTCGACGTTCAGCTCGTAATAGTGTGGGCATTGTAAGTGTCGCTCATATACTCACTTGATTATTATTTTGATGTATTATGTTTCAGTCTATGAGATTCATTTGCACATGTGCTTTGTAGACTACAACATGACCAGAAGGAGGAGAGATTTGGTATCGATCCTTATTCACGCGCAGAAGAGAGGATTGGCTATTTCGACCCTACCGAAATATGCGAGGAGCGGCACACATTCAGGATCGGAAAGGACAATGACAAATTGAAGGGCAAGACTGAGGAAGAAGCTCAGTAGATTATTACTAAGCTAGAAAAAGAGATGGAGGACAAATACTGCCTATACTTAGGAAATTCAATGCTTCAATTTCAAGATAGGCAAGTCATAATGGCCCCATACAACTTTAGGTAAACTCGAGTTTCTTTTTGCAATTAATGTTATTATTGTCTAATCCATATATATATGTGGCCCTGACCCATGCATCACGAGAACTTGATTCGTTCAGGGACCATTGGATTTGTTTTTATATTTATCCAAGGCAGGGAAGGGTGCTTGTCTTTGACTCCGCAAATTATGATCCCACTACGTATGCGACATTCTTGACCTTCTTAGAGAGGTACGTAAGCCGAGAAATATTTGCATTCTTTTCTCGACGAGAGTTTGCATTGAGAATATATAACTTGGTGATTCTTTCGAAATCATAGGGCATATAGGTGGTATAAATTAAAAGGCGGAAAGCACGACAAAAACAAAAAAGGACCATTAACAATAAATTACAAGTGGCCGGTATGTTAGTTATTTATGACTACATATTTATCATCCATGTACAACACATAAGATAATGTTGCAACTAATTAAATATTCGCTTATCTGTTTACATATATAGTGCCACAAGCAACCACCCGGATCGGTCCACTGCGGATTCTATGTCTGTGAGTTTATGAGGGAGTCCGGACGATACATCAAGAACGTTGATAAGGTAAGTAATAGTCATTATAACCTTAAAGTTACAAATGTGCACTACTAGATTTGGACCCAATTGCCACGTGACGTCATATGCAACACAACAAATTTCGTTGCAAAAGGGGTGTGTTTTGCAACATTTTCATTTGCCGTTGCAAAAGGTGAGGTCTATAGCAACTCTTTTGTCAAAAGTGTTGCTATAGGTTCCGAATATTGCCATGATGACACTACGTTGCATTAGTACTGATTGGTGTTACAATTGTCAGGTCCTCTTGCAACCATATAAGATAGTGTTGCTATTACTTGTACCTATTGCCACATTTTTGTTGGGTTGCAAAATTTTTCACGACCATTGCAATAGGTAGACTGTGTATTGCAGCTAAATTTCTAAGTCGATGCAATAATATGGTGCTATGGCCACATTTTTGTGTCGTTGTAATATTTATGAGAACCATTGCAATAGGTAACAGTGTATTACAACTATATTTTTAAGTTGAAGCAATAGTGTGAAGATATGACCACTGCTTTGTATCGTTGCAATATTTATGAGGACCATTGCAACAGGTAGCTTTCTTTTTGCAACTAAATTTTTAAAGCGATGCAAATTTATGTTTCTATTGCCACAGTTGGGTTTCGTTGTTATTCAATCCTAGCGTTGCTACAATGTGCTGATGTAGCAAACAGGTATTTGGTGGCTCTTCGCATTGTCAATACTCAGGCCGAGGCACGGCGAGAAAGGCATGCTGTTGAGATAGAGATGCATCTTTGAAAATTCCTTCTAGCTGCCTCTTCTCCACTCTAGTTGTGTGTCGCGATTGATCCAATCCAATATACATGTAGGCAACATCTATACATGTCAGCACAATATACATGTATACATGTTGGCACAGTATACATGTAGGCAACGTCATCTGATACACATTATACGTGTAGGCACCATAAATTGCTATCTCGCTTCCATAGCTCCGGAAGATATTTATGGAGTCATGTCTAGCAACAATTCAAATATAGAAGCTAATAATTATCTAATATTCTCTAGTCTTCAATTCGGAGTTGTTCTGTGTGATGAGAAATATGGTATAAACATGGAGAAATTTACTTAGCACCGGCTTATCATCAAACATTTCTTTTAGAGGCGTTTTATTGTCTGAAAAAGAGAAGAAAAAGGCAGCCAAGGAAATATGCCAATATGGAGAACATTCACGTGGAAACAAAGGGCTGCCCAATCTGAATACCTATACTTTATTTGGTTAATTGGAAACAAAGGGCTTGCTTCTTGCGATTGTACTTGAACTTGACACTGCTTTCTAAGAGATGTATCCGTATCCGATCCTTATTACTATTTTTTTCTTGAAGCCCGAAGTTCAGTGGGAGACTGACCCTCTGCCTGTGAACCGCACCATGAGCTACTTGCTCATCCTGCCCACTGGCAAGACCTGCTCATGCTGAACGGCGCGGTGTCGAGCATAGCTCGTCGAGCGTCAGCGTGGAGCGTCTGGTGAGGGGCGGCGAGATTCACGATTGGCACATGATATGCAACTTCGGAAGAGCATACATTTGCTTGGCTGTGTGCAAGCGGGCAAGCGAACTCGTGCAAGCTGTAAGCAGGAGGCCAGGACTCTTCTACAACTCTATTTGATATTCAACTTTAATAACTCCAACCCGTAGGAAATCTCGTGGCCAAGCGGAGTTCGTTCTTGAGTCCAATTATTTTAGCAAGTCTGATTTTAGTTGGCTTCCATGAGTCCGTTTCCTTTTCCACGTTCAGTCTTTCTAGGAGTCCTAATTGTACACGTTCTCACATCCATACAAAGCCAAGACTCTAGTATAAAAAAAGGGGGGCTGCCTATCGATCCTAAAAAGGGACGATTAGCTAGCTGCTTGTCGGGCTTGCACCGTCGTCCTCCCAATCGTCCTAGCTGACAGACAACCTGACGTCCTGACCATACTCAGCGTCGCGTACAGGGTGCCTTGCAACTGGAACGGACTGGACATCACCTTCAGGGTGGACGCCGGCTCAAACGCCAATCAAGTTTAATTTCCTCGGAAGCACAAGTGGAAGAAAGCTGCTGCTAGGATTTGGATTGCATCTTGTGTAAGCCAAATCTATTTATTATTGGTACTGCTTGTTTATGTGTCCATCAATCATGCTAACCTAAAGATATCAATTCAACTTCACAATGGTTCATTTTCTACAAACATCATATATATGGAACTATGCAAGGTATACATCTGTTTAAATAAAGGTATATATATGACACATGCCCTCCTCAAAAGTAAATTGGTTCTAGCCACCAAGGAGACATGCTCACAACTGGAAATACACCTGATAAAAAGGACAATGATTAGATGACCGCCTGCTATCCAAAATTTCAATGATCAGTGTATATAGCGTCACAGTTCATGAGATTAGCTTTTTTTTAGGGCATTCATGAGATTAACTTGTGTACAAATAATCAAATATCACATACAAATAAAATGTTGATAATGCTTAACAAAGATTACATAACAGATGCATAAAATAATTTGTTCAATATCTAGTTATGTTTTGATGTTTGGTAAACCGTCTATCAATCACTTCGAAAGCAAGATGATGTAGCACAGAACTGCAACTCAACATAGGCAATAAGAGGATTGATCATCCTCCTTCCTTGATTCCATTGAACGCTAGCAATATTATATATGCAAAAATGAAGAAAATTTACTTTAAGCATTTCCTCCTCACTTTTGGATTCACCCAAATACATTACCTAATTTTTAATCTTTTCACACAAACATGGATGCAAACAAAAGGATGTATTTATAATAGATTTAATTCAAGTATAGCAGCACTTGGCTCACCTTCGAATACCCAGGATCTGCCTACACTCTGTCACACTATTCAAGAGCCTGGAAAATTAAGAGAAGCAACCATTAACCTACCATTCTTGTTACATGAACAGTACTTTTTTTGCATTATACATACGGTAGATGTCCTTAAATGAATGAATAACTACAAGCACCATGAAATAAATTAACTTGCAGCAGGTATCTATAACTTAGATATTAGTGTATTAAATATATGACAGCCTTCATAAGCAATATAATGCAAGCATAAAGATTTATACCTTTAATTTGTCAAGCGAGAAGTTCTTGCCGGACAAATATCTTCTATCAGGACCACCCGTTATGGCTTTTCTCACCTAGATCATGATAGAAGATAAATAACAAGCATCAAACTGTTCTGCATGTCATCCAGTCACATTTGTAGTAGAAGGAAAATGGAGGCCATCGACCCATCATCCTTCACCAAGATCATTGGTGAGCTTAATTTCAAGAGAATCAGCCTGCTGACCAACCAAAACAAATTAATTAATATGTTTGAGGCTGTTGGGATGCACATTCAGCATGACATCCCCTCCTACATTTGGTGATCAAGTGGGGTTTCTTTCTCCTGTGAAGAAACCTCAGCGGCACATTATTAGATGACTAAGGGTTGGACTCCTAAGCAAACGCATAGAAGTCTATCATGAAACAGACATAAAATAGGCAGTTGTGAGTTGTGCACCTGTTTCCTAACAATAGCGTGTAATCCATCTCTTCAAAGGAATGAGTCTATTTCAGACTATATATACATCGTTGTTCTGTTTTAGTTACTGAAGACCACCAGTAGGAGACTGTGCAGTTTGCCATGTAGCTTCAAATTTCTCAGGCACCTCCTCAACAGATCAGAGTACATATCTAAAATATAATAGCACGGTATAATTTATAAATTCCTAGCAGTTTAGAAAACAGATATAGAAACATTGTATTTCTGAGCAATAGTTGATAAACAGGAAATAAGCTAATTGAGCAGTTTTAAATCTACTGGCATTGTGAAAGATTGGGAGAAATTTTTGGGCACTGTAGGCGTGTTTTTATCAACATATATTTCTATTTGTGATAAATTGTAATTATGTATATTCAATTATCATGCAGAAATTTACTTGGAAAGCATATAATGTCACAACATGATGATAGGAGTTGGATGCGCATGGAGAGGACTACTGCTGTTTGGCAAGCCAAATTCTAGAAATATATGGATACCACATTTAATGGCACATCAACTGCTAAGTGTCCATGTTCTAGATGTCGATGCATGGTTTACAAAACGCGGCGTGAGGTTCACCGACATGTTCTTAGTCATAAATTTGATGAAAGTTTCATCTCTGAAGGGGAACATCAAAGTGACGAAGGTGGCCCATCTAATCTTGAAGGATCAGTAGATGATGATGATGATGATGAAGGAGGAGGCCGTAACGACGTTGATCGTGGGACTGAGATGGTTGGAACACTAATCAGGGCGTCTATACATGGAAACATCGTCCAAGGTCCAGATGAAGAGCCAAATGAGCGTGCCAAGAAGTTCTATAAATTATTAGAGGAGGCAAGACAGGAACTGTATCCAGGTTGCAAAGAGGCTACAAAGGTTTCTTTTATTGTGAGATTGTTTCAGATTAAGTGCATGCATGGTATTAGTAACACTGCGTTGAGGAGGATACTAGATCTGTTTTCACTTGTGCTACCTGAAGGCCACTGTGTCCCAAACACGCTGGAGAAAGTGCAGAGGGTAGTTCAAGATCTTGGTCTGGACTTTGAAAAGATACATGCTTGTGAGAATGATTGTGTATTGTTTTGGAAGGAGAATGAAAAACTAGATACATGTCCAGCATGTGGTGAGTCTAGGTGGAAGAAGTATGATGGTGCTGAGGGTGATGATTCTAGCACTGATGGTACGCCAAAGAAGCGTGTTCCGTGTAAGATCTTGCGGTATTTCCCACTGACTCCTCGGCTGCAGAGGTTATATATGAGGGAGACCACTTCATCAGAAATGAGATGGCACAAGGAAGGATTGGCCCGTGATGGCAAGATGCGTCATCCTGCAGACTCCCCAGCATGGAAACATGTGGATGAGAAGTACAAGTGGTTTTCATCAGATCCTCGTAATGTTCGGTTAGCTCTGGCATTTGATGGATTCAATCCATTTGGGATGATAAGTACAACATATACGACCTGGCCTGTCATCATAATCCCTTATAATTTGCCGCCTTGGTTGTGTATGAAACAACCTTATTGGATGATGTCGATGCTGATTCCAGGACCAAAATCTCCTGGAAACAATATTGATGTATACTTACGTCCGCTCATAGATGAGTTAAAGGAGCTGTGGGAAGATAGTGTTGAAACATGGGATGCCAAGGAAAAGAAGAATTTTATGCTACATGCTCTTCTACTTTGGACAATCAATGATTTTCCTACATATGCAATGTTATCTGGTTGGAGCACCAAAGGAAAGTTTGCATGTCCATATTGCAACAAGGATACAGACTTCTTGTGGCTGAAATATGGGTCCAAGCATTGCTACATGGGGCATCGCCGCTTTTTGCCATTGAAACATAGGTAAGATTTCATTAGGCCGAAATGCTTTTGTCTGTTGCATATTCAATTTATAATTAATTAATTTGTTCCCCATCCAAACATAGGTGGCGCAGGAATAAGATAAGCTTTAATAACAAAGTGGAAACGAGGGCGGCTCCTGAACCATTGACTGGTGAACAAGTAAAGGAACAGTTTGAATCTTTTGATCAAGTCATTTTTGGAAAAACTACAAGAAAAAGAAAACAACGTGAAGAAGCAGATAGATGGCACAATTAGAGGAAGAAGAGTATTTTCTTTGAATTGCCTTACTGGGAGTCATTGCTCATAAGGCATAATTTGGATGTGATGCACATTAAGAAGAACATTTGTGAGAGCATTTTGGGCACGTTGCTTGAAATTGATGGTAAATGTAAGGACAATGAGAAGGCTCGTCTTGACATGCAATGTCTTGGTATGAGGAAGGATCAACATCTTGTGATGGACAATAATAAATATACCGTGCCACCAGCATTGTACAATTTATCTAAGGATGACAAAGAAAATTTATGCAAATTTCTAAATGGATTAAAGATGCCTGATGGGTTTGCCTCCAATATAAAGAGATGCGTTGACGTCAAAGGTTGTAAGGTTGCTGGACTCAAAACTCATGACTACCATGTTATTCTACAGAAGCTGTTACCATTGATTGTATGCAGCATTTTGCCATCAGATGTTGTGATCCCTTTGATTGAGCTTAGTAGGTTCTTCAATGGAATTTGTTCAAAGGAGCTAGTGGAGTCCAATCTTGATAAGCTTAGCAGTTCAATCAAAGAGACTCTTTGTCGCCTTGAGATGATATTCCCACCTGCATTTTTTGACATAATGATGCATTTGCCGATTCATCTAGCTGAAGAAGCTAAACTTGGAGGTCCTATGAACTATAGATGGATGTACCCAGTTGAGAGGTATTTACGTACACTGAAAGGCTATGTGAGGAACAAAGCACATCCGGAAGGTTCAATAGCCGAGGGATATATCTCTGAGGAGTGCATGACCTTTTGCGCTCGTTTCTTGGAAGACATTGACACCAAGTTGACTCAAGCCGATCGTCATGAAAGCGCCGCTGTGAATGAGCCACCATCTGGGCTCAGCATATTTAGCGCAATTGATTATAGCAAGAAAGAATTTAGTTTTGAGAGAATTTGTAACGAAGAGTTACTGAAGATGAGGCACTACATCATAACTAACTGTGAGGAGGCCGCAAAATGGGTTGAGTAAGTACCAATATATATCATTATTATTTTTTTAGAAATTATTGTAGTCAATTTCTAATTATTTGAAACTGGGTTGACAATGTAGTGAGCATATGGACGAACTCAGGAAAGAAGGTACACGAAACCTTGATAAACGACACAAGGAGCAATTTGTAAACTGGTTTGAGGGCAAAGTGAGTAATTAATTAATTTTAAGTTTTTCTTAATAATGGTGACAAGACAAGCAAGCAAAATGAGGAACTTCAATTTTAATTTTTTCAGTTTTAGTTATGGAATTGTGTTTTGTAGATAAGCAAGCTAAAAGAGGAAGACATAAATGGTGAACTTTTATGTTCCCTTGCTCAAGGGCCGGACCTTCGAGCCCGTGTGTTCAATAGATGCTTTATCAATGGTTTCCTCTTCCGAACCGCTTTGATTGAGAAAAGTCTGAGCACACGAAACAGTGGCGTTTATGTGAAGGGTGATGCTAGTACTGGCAATATGGCATGGTTTGGAGTGATTAAAAAAATCATCACTCTTGATTTCCCCAAGGAAAAAGAAGTTGTATTATTTGAGTGTGACTGGTTTGATGTACCAGCTGCCACTACGAGCAAAGGCAAAGGATATAAGAAGGATGAATATGGGATTATCGAGATCAATACTAGTCGTTATCGATATTCCAGTGAACCCTATATTCTGGCATCACAAGCTGAACTTGTGTTTTATGCTGAAATCCCAAGCAAGCCAGGTTGGTGCAGTGTTGTTGCAGTGCAGCCTAGGAATTTGTTTGCCATGTCAGAAGAAACTGAAATCGATGGTGAAATTGACACTAGCTTACTGGACGTGGGAGTGCAAGACATGAATCCTGCATTACGTCTTGATTTGACAAATTGGAGGAGACCAGACATAGAAGGCTCTAGTGGTGATGCATCTATTATTAATATGGCGCTTGCCCAACCTAGTCCAGAACCAGACCATGCGGCTTTTCTTACTGCAGACGATGATGAAGACGATGACACCTACTGTGATGATGGAATTCTTGCACCAGCTACATCCATGGAAGACGAGGATGATGATTTCTTTGTTTAAGGTGTATTAATGAATAATTATTCTTTATGTGATGATTTAGGTGTACACGCATAAATGATGATTTATGTGTACAACAAACAATTTCTTATAGGGTGTTCATCTTGTCCGTAGAGAAGGCTGCACACACAGCAGCTACCACATTTTCAACCCTTTCACATGTGTGTTATTCTGCTATACTTCAGATTAATTTACTTGCAAATTAAGTAACGAACAGAAACACCTAAGCATCTGAATTGCTGGCTGCTTCACAGAATTTTGAAGCAGGCACTTGTAGATGTAGATCAAAATCAAAAGAGAGATGGACGAGAGTTTCTTCACTGCAGGTATTGCACAGAACATAATTGTAGTCATCTAGAAGCCTGTTCTTTCTTCTGAGAACATTTATTGTGCTCAGTCTGCCACCGATAAGTATCGAAAAGAAGAATTTCTATTTAATTAGAGCACTTGATTTCCAAAACCAAGATAAGAAGCAATGGCACAGTTTCATCTGACTACACAGAATTTCCATCTGCTAAATGCCATCAACACACGGCTTAAACATATATCAACAGTTCATAAGCCACACTAAGACCCTAGAAGTTCTGCTGGTTTGACTACATAAGCAGAGTGATTTTAATAAAAGACAACTTCAGGCTGTCAAATTTTGTGGCAGCAAATGATGTTCAGTTCAGCAAGTTTCCACCAATTCTATCCCTCACCCACCCTGTCAGATTTACATAAAACTATCTGCAATACTATAACTTAACAGTAACCTACGACATGTCAGCATCTAAGCATGAACGAACCAACATGGAAATGTCCAGAAACGCATGATAATAAGTAGGAGTAGGTAACGTACGGAAGAAATGCGCGAGACCGCACTTGAACCCGGCCAGGTCGGCCTCGATCTCCCTCTGAATCTGCAGCACACAACCCGGTGGAACATAGTGGAATCTCAGTAGTCAGTACCCAAGAGCACGAAGTGCGAGTATGGAGAGAGGCGCGGGGAGGTAGGGGGTGGCCATGGAGAGAGGCGCGGTGAGGTAGGGGGTGGCGCAGGGGCGATGCGGCCTGCCACGGCGCGCCCTGTCGTCGCTGCAGGAGCGCGCGAAGGCCAAGGCGCCGGTGGTGCGTGGCTACGGTGGCGTGGGCGAGACAGGCGTAGGCGGAGTAGCGTTGGCGGGCCCGTCGTGGTGCACGCCGGCGGCGTCGTCTAGGTACGGCGCAGTGGCGCCTTGCGGGCATAGTTTTTCGAACCGGACCGGAGATCAAACCGACGAGGTCGTCGGTTCAATGGTTCATTGGTCCAACCGTTTAGAACCGGTTGAACCGCCGGTTCAATTATTTTGGACTGTTAAATCGAACCGGCCACAAATACTTTGAACCGGCGTGTATATATATATATATATATATATACAATTTAATCGTATATATAATTAAATAATTGACAGATGGCACAACATCGGTAGCATTTTATTTATCAATTTAGATGTAATGGTATACAGGCAAAAACTTGTATATATGTTAAACTGGCTTCACGAGAGACATTAGCATCACTGCGTTGTATACTCATCAAACAATAAAGGCTAAAAGCTCAGGAATCAGGACATGGGGACAGTGGCTCACCACCATCGGTAGCCATGCTCTTGGAGGCTGGAGCAGAGCAGCTTCGTCGTCGTCCTCGTGGAGCAGAGTAGCAGCAGTCGTCGTCGCGCTCGCCTGCAGGCCGCAGCAGCTTCCTCGCCGTGCACTCGCCCGCAGTAGCCGCCGCCCGCCGTGTGCAAGCTTGCAGCCGCCGTCGCCGCGCCTCGTGCTCGTCTAGAGCCGCCGTAGCCGCGCCGCATGCTCGCCTGGACTGGAGCCGCCGCAGCTGCACCACGCGCACGCAGCCCGCCCGACGCCCGTCCCTTGCCGGCCTTGCCCTGCTTAACGCCGCCGGCCGGCCTCACCTGCGGCCCTGCCTACCAGATGCGCCGCCGCCGCCGCTAGGGAAAAAACGTGATTTTTCCCTCCCTCAGTCCCTCACGCGTCCCACACGGCCACACTACAGAATACAAGCCCTAGAAGTGCACGTTTCCAATAATACCCCCTCAACAGATACCCTCTTCCGAGCACATATGGGAAGTTTTGGCTAACTTAAAAAACCGCCCCGGTTCGACTGGAACCGGCCGGTTCACCGGTTCTGTAAAAACCGGCCGGTTCAACCGGTTTTTTCCGGTTCAATTGCATAGCCGATCTTTTAAGTGAACCGGACCGGTATAAGCTCTGGTTCGGTATTTTAGCGGTCGAACTGCCGGTCCGGTCCGGTCTGAAAAACTATGCTTGCGGGGCTGTGGCGCGGGACGACGGGGGCGGGCCGGCGTGGCGCATGCCGGCGGCGTCACCGAGGCATGGCGTAGTGGCGCTTTGCGGGGCCGTGTGCCGAGAGAACGGGGGGCGCGCTCCAGCTGTGGCGGCGTGCAAGCCGGTGGAGGCAGAGGCGTGCGGCTCAGTGGCGGCGGCGGATTCAGGAGCTCCTCATCGTCTCTTTTTTTTGCCCTTTTTTTTTTGGTTTTGCGATGGCGTGGTGATTTCTGTCGGAGGCAGATGGAGGAGATTTTTTTTGGTTTTGCGCCAAATATTTCGTGGTTTTCCCCTCCACGCCCTACCACCGCGCCTGGCACAACCCCCCCCCCCCCCCAAACCCAATTAACACCCCGACTTAATCTAATCTCCAGGGGACAAGGGAGCCGCCAGTTAGGGATTGAAGAGGTCGAGTATGCCGACCTCCCCGGCGGCCGAGGTGACCACAGAGACGGAGCGGCGACCTGTGTCGATGACGGCGAACCCAGGCTACACGACGCCGACGCCAGAGCCATCGTGCACGAGGGCGCCGCCAGGGCACTCGATGATGAGACGCGGGGCCACGGCGGCGCTTTTCGGCGCGGGTACGACACGGACTCCTTCGCCCTACCATGCCGGAGAGGACGGCAGTCAACGCGATAGCCAAAGACGTCATGGCTCATCTCTTGGACTAGATCTTAGTCTATCGGACCTCTCACAATGTCGGTAAGCAGTGACAGGCATCCTTGATTTATTGATGTATGCAAATAGTCTAGATTCTGGTAATGTAGTAGGCATCGATTTCATTCCCTCATCTTAATAATGCTCATGTATTATCCTGTGATTCATTTCCTAGATCTTGGTTATAGTCTGAACTTTTCAAGTTCCGTAGCACTAGTAGCAATGTTATCTGTTGGCCAGTTCTCACTTAAAGTGACTAAAGAAAGGCACACATGCAGCCTATCTTCTTGCTGATTCAGTGTTTACATTACTGTTACCTTCTTGAGGATACATTGCAAGACTATGTGGTAAACCATATGTTAATTTATGGTAAACTGAAAATAATATCTTTTTCTTTTACAATTCGAGAATAAACTAGAATGACTGATCCAAAGGGGAGTGTTCTAAAAAAATTCAGTTTTAATTCAGCTATGTCATCCAGGTTTGTATGAATGTGTTTGTCAGGGAAAATTTGACAGAGGAAGATACAGAATCTTGGACTCTATTTTTTCATCTGGTAGAACCAAGAGACGAGCAGGAAAATGTTCAAGTTGAAATGAAAAGATGTGATATCACCACTGGAAACTTAGTAACACTGAAATCACGTTTCGGGTACTATGTGAGGGACTTCTTGTACTATAAGCAACGAAGTGGTAATAATGTAGCACAACTTTGGGAAGTAGATTCAGAATTGGATGCAAGTGGAATGATAACAATGAATGATAACGAGAGAGAAGTCAGATTAGTATTGAGTCGGGATAAAATAACTGAGCGAAATGTAAACATACCACCCATCAAAGTACCTCCAGGTACAGTATTTTATGAAGACTTCACAGATGAGCCAATTGATGAATACAAGGATTGGCTTGAAGAACTGCATAAGAATGGCGTAGGACGTGGTAAGTTAAGTTACTTCATTTGTGTCCATTACTGCATCTTAATTCATTAGTACCCAATTTAATAATTTAAGCATGTTTGCAGAACTTAATGATACCTTCAGGGATGATACAGTCAAAACATACAGTGAATGGTTATGTCTGGAAGGACAACTTGATGACATTGGTAATATAATATCTCTCTTCAAGTTGTCAATCAAATTAACAGTCCTTATTATATGAATTTTAACTTATGCTCTATTATTGGCAGAGGCATATGCAGAGATCACTAGTACTCAGCCAAGTCAATCCAGCAAATCCGACACCACCAGTTCAGCGGCCAAGTCATGCTTGGCGTGAAAAAGCATTAGCCAATGATAGTAAGAATTTGTTTTGGAAAATATTATTTTAAGGTGCAATTATATTTGACAACAATAACGGGAACATTTATTCTATTCCATCTTATGTTGTTTTGAAGGACAACGTGGCAGCGAAAAGAGAAAGTTTAAAGGACGTGGACCCATGAAAGGTTTTACTGCAGCAGACAAAAGAATTAAGCATGGCAATATGAAATTGCAAGTTCAATTCTCAAGTAGATTGGGAGGACCTGTAGGTGCTAACCAACGGTCTTTTGTTGATGAAGTTGTGCTGTTTACAAAGAAAAGTGCTCCATTAATTGGAGTGAGAAAGTGGAAAAATATCAAGGATGATGTTAAGGAAAGGATAGCAGAGGATGTAATGGTAAGCTTCACATATTTTGGGTGTTTACCAATCTTAATTGTGAAATAGTGTAAAAGTTGACTCGGTTATGTATTTATTTTTCCAACAGGATAAGTGGGACCTTGAAGATAATCTAGAAAACAAGCAAAAGATATGGAACATCGCTAATGAGATTATAAAGGATGGAGATCAACATTTAGTGCCACGTATAGGGCATATGACAATTATGATGAGAGAATGAGACATAAGCCTGAAGATCTGCACATTGTTGAATGACACTATCTAGTGTAGTATTTTGGCACTGAGGAATTCCAGGTTTGATACCATTTACTCTTTTTAAGGCAATTGCACTTACAGAGATAAATGTTTTCTTTGGAGCACTTTTTTTAATACAAATAATAACATGCAGAACCTTAGCAACAAGAATTCTTGAAACCATTCATTGGCACAAACAAAGCATATGATGGGATCAAAGCCTTTTTCTCAGTGCAGCTATGAACTGGTAATGATTTGGCAACAACATATCAATATTTTCTTACAAGATGAAATATTTATTTGTTTCATTCTTACGAAATTTAGAGAGACCCACTTACTGGTGAAGAGCCAAATGTCATAGTAAGGAAGGGCAATGGACAAGCGAAGCATCTAGGGCTGTCTATGTGTGTATATAATTATTTCTACAACCCTTACTAAATTATTCATAACACTGTTCTTTGATTCCGGTTTTAGTTTAACACTTCGAGTATCTTCTTTGTGTTAGGAAACTGCTCGCACCAAAATTGCAGAGAAGGAAACAAAGTCACAAGATAGCTTTATTCCACCAGTTGAGAGAAACCTCATTTTCCAAGCAGCATACAAGCAAACTATTAGAACCAAAGCATCTAAGGTTTATGGTAATGGGTATTTGGCAAGGTATCCAAGTCAAAGGCAGCTAATGACTGAACGTTTTGAGGACCAGGCCCGTTCTGAAACGGCATCCCATATGGAAAATGAAGAATTGAGGGCTACGCTAGAGAAGGTACAAGAACAACTTTAAAGCCAAGTTGAAGAAAGGGAAGCCGAGAAGGAGGAACATAGGCGTCAGATGGAAGAATTATAGAAAGCAAGGGAGGCTGATAAAGAACAACTTAGGCACGAGTTTCTGTCAATGCTAACAGCAAAAAGGCAAGGACCATCACCACAGGTAATATATATCCTAACATTTGAACTTGCATATTAAATCAAGTTAGTTGGTTTGTTTTTTATTTTTTTTTCCTGTATTCACCACAATATGCTTGTTCAAACTGAATATAAGAAGATTAATCAATTAAGTTCTTATTTATGGGAGCTAAGTAGAATTTTAAATGTAGGTTAACCAAGCTGCCATCGAAACAGTAGCCAACGAAACAGCAGCTCGCCAAACACCCTCAAATGCTCATGAACCAATACTGAATCAAAGAGAAGAAACATCACAAGAGAATGAAGCAACATTAAATCAGGTAATTTCAGATTGAACATTGTTTACAGCCATCATGAATTAGTGCACAGATACGAGTCCTAATGGTTTTCATGTAAATTATTGATGAGTTGCAGAATAGCCTACAAGAGAATGAAAAGGCACTACATGCAGCTTCCACACACGCATGTAACAATGTGCGCACCACTAGGGGCAGTATTAGCCGAAATCAATCACAAAACAAGGAAGGGAATGGAACACAAAATTATATTACTTCAAAGCAATTGACTGATGCTGCGTCTAAGAAACGAGCATCCAAAAGGAATTGAATGTAAGCTTCATTTCCTATGCTTGTGATCATGTGGTTTGCAATGTCAATTTACTGAATATCCTATGGCAAAATTGATAATGTTATTTATTTCAGGACAAATATAGAGTTTCAGAGTTGGGATTGGTCATACGAGGCAAGCATAAGGTAAAATCTCTTTGCTAAAACAAACAGGTTGTTTCAGCTGCTCATGTTTCGTATAGGCTGGAAATTGCTGTAGCTTGGTGGTTGAAATTTGAACCTAAAACAGCCTACAAAAAAGTTCTCTGTAACGTACCATATGTTGCCTTCTCAAATGTGAATATAATACACCACAAGGGAATTACTCATTTAGTATATCCTATCATTACTCATATCATTTGGTGCTTGGTTTGGTGTTTGGTTTTGCGGATAGAGAAACTAGGAGGGAATGTGTTCAATTTTACATCATTGTCTGATTGCTGCTGTTAATTAGTCTTGTGTTTAGTTTAATTAACTACATTAATCCATCTTAAATATAGGAGGAAAGAAACAATTTAGATGGTGTTTGGTTCAGCTGATGGTAACCCAAAGAAAATAAAACCAGATACCACTGTAATGGGAGTGATTCAATCTTTATCTGAAAAAAGAAATAAGATCTGATAATACTGATTACAGAGGGTGGGAAGCAAACAAGTGTAACGGCTAACGGTAATAAATAATGGGTTGTGTTACATTTGAGGCAACCAAACAGCTCGTTAAGTACAATAACATAGTACCTCTCAGTTATGTTCTTGAATTAGTCAATTAAGTGAACGAGCAATACACTTGATGATACTATGTACTTGCTGAAGTTTACAGTTCATGTTTTTAGAAGATGAATGTCAATCTACGTGAAGGTGGCTCTAGTCAATTTTAATGGTGATGCGTGCAACCAATTTGTGTGGAGATTGCTCCATTCAATCTGCAGCTGCGCTGTGTGATGTCCTCATATGAATTTCTATATGATTCTTGTACATCTACAATATATTCAGTATATGTATTGGTGCTCTTTCATTCCTTATTTTTCTCCGAGTCCTGCCTTTGTGCCTCATATGAATTTCTTTATAATTTTTGTACATCTGAAAAGAATTAGTATATGTGTTGGTGCTCAAGGGTCATCATGATACTGAATTGGTGCCTGGCTGGAGCTAAGAAGCTTCAGGGCCTAGGCTGGCAGGGGGCAATCTAGTGGAGTAGGTATAGTTGGGTCAGGTCTTTCTTCAATACCTTAGGTTTCTCTGTTTTTTTTCTTTTGAACCCAACTCTCATATTTGGTCCCCGTACGAGGGATGGGCGTTGTATGGGGACTAACCTTTTTTCTCTCTAAAGCAATGAAACGCAGCTCTTCTGCGCTTTCAAAAAAAAATTATACTCAATTGGAACCTGTGCTTAGAAGAAGCATATTACTAGATTGTTAAACTGCAGCCAACAACTGCATTTATACCTTCAGTACTTGAACTTTGTTGCTTGAGTGATACTATATTAGAAGGTTTCACTGTCTTCATTTATATAGACATTTGCCATTGGAACTTTGATAATTTTTGCCTTATTTCTATGGTATGCTTCCTTTCTTGGTCATAGACATCGGCTAGTCCATGCTCATGTACAGTGATAACCATGTACATGGTTTTCTTACAGAGCAGTTGTGGTTTCATTAGCATTGTTGCTTATCGCTGTTGTTTTATTCTGATCATGAGATACTTGGATCCTTGCTCTGCCACTAAAACTTATTCAGATACATGTTTGTATGTTAATTCTATTTGCAAATTCAGCCTTTAATACAGAGCTAATGGCTTAATACGAAGTGTTAATGTAATGTTAGCACGGACATATATTTTATTGGTCATCCATATATGGCTTTCCAGGGCATTTAGTTTTGTGTATTTTCAGTTTCCAAATTATGCATCTCATCCACACTTGTTTGATTATTTAGCAATCAGAATGCTTAGAGCGCCTACGAGATAGCATCACGAGGTCTCTTTTTTTTCACTGCTATTGTGATGTAAATGATCGAACATGAATTGTCTAGGCAGTGGATGATTTAGCTGAGATCTGTAATAAAATACTATGTTCAGTTTAACTTCTCAAATAAAAGCTTGCTCCATTACACTTGGACGTTGTTGACATGAAATTTCTCATGTCTCTATATTCACAGCTTGTATTTCTTGGTGCCCAGGCAATGGAAGATGTGGTGGATAGAGCCAACAATGACAGGTGTAGGAGAAGAGAGCACTGGTACTGATCACAAGTGAAGCAATTATAAAATACGAAACAAGTTATGCCCAAGCACGGTCATGAAGGCGCAAGTGCTGTAGAGATGCTAGATAATTTTGTAGCTCTGCAAGTTTTGAGATTTCATGAAATTCTCAGTGTAGATACTATTTCAACAGATTATCTATTTAATGAATAAATGTCTATTTTGGCTTAATGGCTTTATCCAAATGCTTTAATGATGTAAATTGAGTTTTTAATTAATTAATAGCGTTGCAATATTGTCTGGTGACACTAAACCAAAAACGTTGTAAAAGTGGCTATTGGCAACTATTTTTTTTGGCAATATATCTTATAGCAACGACCAATCCACGTAGTAACAGAGGCTATGCCTTATAGCAATGACATGGTGACTGTAGCAATTGCACATGCTGCAACCACTTCTTGGTGTTGCAAAATAAGTCTTGTTGCCACACTAATTATGCGTAGCAATAGCAGATGCACTTAATAGCAACCAACTCTTGGGCGTGGCAATTGTACATATTGCCACCATCTCTGTATGTTGCAAGATAAGTCTTGTTGCCACGCACATTATGCGATGCAATAGAGGACGCACCTTCTAGCAACGAAACCTTGGTCGTGCCAATTACACATATTGCCACCACTTATTAGTGTTTCAATAGAATCCTTCTTGCCACACATGTTTAGCGTAGCAATACATTCTATTGCAACACACGTTTGTCGTTGTTAGTGCAACATTTGCTACGTCATGGACGTGTTGGCATTGCAAGGTCTAGCAACACCAAAGGCGTTGCATTAGTCGCACTTGCCACACCTGCAACCGTAGCAAAAGTTTAAAGTTGCAACATTCTAGGCGTTGCGTTTCCAAAATGCATTTGCAACGGTTTGCAGAAAAGCATTGTCCAAAGAAATACCCACGCAAGCGTTTGCAACGCCTCCCAACGAAAAAAATCGTTGCCATTTTTGTAATTGCAACTATTTTGGGCCTATTGCAACACATTTCAAGCGTTGCAAAAAAGTACAAATTTAGTAGTGGTGTATATGATGTTTATACATATTAATTAATATAGTTATAACTACAGTTGCGGAATTATAAAAAACTCAAGGCGCAGAACATGAGCACGGAGACTTTATACAACATAGTTGAGGACATGTGCTCATTCATCATGAAACATGTTATTCCAAGCAACGGGAATTATCACGACAATCAAGACACTTTAGGAAGTGAAGAGTTCAGAGAGCTAACGGAAATCAGCATGCTAGGGCTTACCCGAGAGGGTTATTAATTAGATGTGTAAATTTGAGATGTTATCACATGTAACTTTGATGAACATATATATATATATATATATATATATATATATATATATATATATATATATATATATTTTATGAGTACATTCCTTTGATGTATATAAATATACTGTATAATAATTAAATTTTGTTTTGCTATATTTGATCATGATCTAATACAGCTTAATATCTACAATAAATAAATAAATATATATATATGGCCGGGTAGGTGGCTGAAATTCTCTAAAAAGGACGGCAATCTGTGGAACTTGCCTCTTCCACTGGCGACACTGTGAAACGACAGTGAAAATAGCTTATTAACCGCCACTATAGAACTCGTGCACATGACGACGCGTAATTTTTTTTTCCGAATCACGACACGTAAATATCGCTTACCTTGCACACTTGTATGCACGTACGTTTGTGTCCCGTGATGATTGATTCATTTGACATGCGCACGGTACGTGTATGGCACTACAAGACAAACGATTTGTACAATCACCACTTGTTTGTTTAGAGGCAGTTCACTTAGCCAATCAACTCAAACTAGACCGCGTAGCTATGTCTCTTACGAATTGTTCCTGAAAATTTATTCTCAGCGGCGGGTCTTTTAAGATAACTACCTCTAGAAATTTAATCATTTTCAAAGAAATGTTGCCTGAGAACAATCATCCTGAAAATATTTTCAGGGGGTTCACTTAAGTGGACCACTCCTGAAATAGGGAATTTAAGTGCAGTAGGGCTTACCCTTGAAAATACACCTTTTATAAAGCCTTCCCTCCTACTCAAATTGTTAAGCCCTAATCCAACAGCCCTTCCATTGTTGAGCTCATTTAGAGGTGAAAAATTGCAAAAATAAAGTATATGTGTATATATGGTTTTTCTCTTAGAATGCTTGAAGGAGTTGGCTTTATAATAGGTAAGGTTATGTGATTCCTCATGTGTTTGTAAAGTTTGTTCATAGAACTATTGATTAATTAGGTTTTAAATTCAATCCAGAGGTAGGTATGATGGTTGATTTTCCATTTAGGCTAATTCTTTTGTCTAACTTAGTTGCATGCGGTACTTACGCTCATAGGAATCTATAGTTATTTTGTCATCAATTATTGCTTCTATAGTATTTATATGAGGGTGTATGTGAGTTTGGATGTCTCTGGACCCAGATCTAACCATGAATGGAGGGAGAGAGGTCGTTTTTCTAAACAATAAAAAAGAAAGGTTTTTTTTGAATTTTACATAAAATGTATTATACTTAATTTGTGCTGATCTTTTGGGTCCCTTACTTGCATTAAGTAGGATCACATAATTCTCTAACACTTGTCTTATACCAACATTTTTCTCTATGTTTGTTTAATTAGGAAGGCCCTTTGTTAATATTTTTTAATCCACTCATAAGAAATATTTTTCCATGTTAGATTGTGGCTTGTGTAACCAATTATTATTGAGCTATTTGAAGATAAAAAATATTTTATTTTTTATTTTAAATGGGAATAATATTTTTATGCTATTATATGTTGCTAAAGATGGGCAGATGAACACATATCAAACAAAAAAAAAGTGCTCATCAACCTATTAAATGACAATAATATTTTAATAAGTTTCAATAACCTATTGCTTCTATTTGCTAGTGTGGTTCCCAGGCCAAGCTCTGTGTCTCGCAAAACAGATCAAGCCAAAAAGCTATTTGTCAGTTGATAATGAGTGTGGAAATAACACATGCATGTATGAACCATTATACTATGTAAAGTGGGGTGTTTAAAGACTTAATGCAAAACCTAGATTGTTGTTGTGCGGTTTAAGAAGATGGCACAACTCTTGCAAAAACCCAGATTTGAAGGGCAGCTCTTGGGTCAAGCAAGACAAGTTTTCAACTTTTTGCAGGATAGAGATATTATTAATCAAAACATTATGCAGGGGCTGAGAATGTGTTGACACCTGAATGAATTGGTTGGTTACCAAAAGTAAACTTCTTCTTTAAGTATCTATCGTATTGGATGGACTAGACATATGCACCATTTCATTGATGGCATGCATGTCAATAAGAATGTGTTTCAAAGTTGCATTTGGCTCTTCAAGGACATTAAGAATAAGGTAAAGGACGTCCTAAAGTCATGGCAAGATCCAGCACATTTCAATTCAATACCAGAGCTTCACCTAGAAGATCAGGAAAAGGGAAAGTACTACTTCTCATAGCCAAATACAAATTTTTCACATGAGAAAATGCAATATGCGAGAGCTTATGGGGGCTAAAAGTGGTGACCGATTTGTCATCCAACATCAAGAGACTAGTCTTAATGAAAGACCAGTTGTTAATAGGCTTCAATGTTCATGGTCATCATAAGATATCTTTCGATGATGGAGCCATACATCCGGAAAGAGATGTTTGTGATCTGAGCAAAAAGGAAGGCCACTCAAAGTAATGGGTCATTATAAAGCATAAGCTAATTTAGCACATGGCTGGCGAATCAATACATACTAGATGGATAAATAGAGACAAAAAAAAGATTTCATAAAGGGTTGCCTCTTGGCCCATGAGCCTAAGTTACATCATGGGATGCATATGACATTAATGGATAAAAGTTCTACATAAGTTCAAAGGATAAGAAGACTGTTTCCTAAAACGTACAAATGTGATTCTTATTGAAATAACATTGGTGCATTTGTGCAGATTACGACATACTTCCTCACTGTAGGAAAAGGAAGTCGTTTTAGACAAGATTTTGGTCAAACATTGGGAATATATAAATCATGAGTAACTTTTAAATTATTGATACGAAAACTATATAAATAGATTTGTCTTCAAATATAATTTTATAAAAGTATGCGTATATATCACTTTTCAATAAATATTTTTATAGAAATATGAAGTCAAAGTCATGCTTTGAAGACCGTGTCGTTGTTCTAAACGACTTCTAAATCCTATACGGAGGGAGTACTATAGTTTCATAGAGGATAATGAGAACTCTACTATGGATTGAATGTACGTATCCTCCTACTCACACGTGTAAACTTCAACAACGTGTGGGTGCCTGTTGATTGTGTGGCATAGGTTTGCTATATGGCCGACCTTGAGACCAGATGACGCACATTATTATATCTAGGAAACTTAGGATCTTAGGAATTGACAGTGTGGAGGATGGCGATGAGTATAATTAGTACAAGGAAATGCAATTATCCAGATACTTACCAAGCAAATGGAAGCATAGATGGACAAAAATATGATGCCTTGAATGAGTTTTCAGGGGTGGAACTACATGCACCACAGACCCACGCAAAAAATAAAAAATAGTGATAAAGCTAAATGTGCGCAATATTTGCACCACACAATATTATAAATCCTTGCACCCACAAGGCAAACGCACTCCCTTGAATTTACTCTAGTTTCGCCCCTGTGAGTAACGGTGCAGAAGAGATAGTAAGGACAGAGCTGGAACTAATTAATTCGAATAGGGTATGATTTTCTTATAGGTGTGCATATATGGTAAAAAAACTGATCATAATTACTCCCTCCATTCCAAATTGTAAGTCATTTCAAGAACCTTAAAGAGTCAAAGCATCTAAAGTTTGATCAAAATTTCCGAGAGAAATACAAAAAATGATGACACTAAATAAATGCACTATGAAAGTATTTGATAAAGATTCTAATAATACTTAATTAGTTACTATTGTTAATATTATTATTATCTTATTATATAAACTTGGCCAAAGGTAAGACAGTTTAACTCTCCAAGATTCTTGAAATGACTTATAATTTGAGACAGATGGAGTATTATTTTTATTTTAGCATGGGTGTGCCGCCCACACCCTTATTACTCTCCACATATATTGCATGTTTCAATAGTGTATAGTACTATATCAGTTTTTGATTTGAAGGCACCCTCTAGAGTTCGTTTTCTACGGGTCGTTTCGGGCTTTCGGCAGTAGCGTGCATCGTGTATGTACGTCCTTTCCGATGGAGATGCATCATGCATGTCCGGCCGTATGCATGCATGCATGAGTGAGTTGTTTAACTGTTGCATGCTTATGTCGTCGCTGCTTACACTCACAAGCAAAAAGCAAAAGCTTTTTCGGTCGATCGTGACGTTTGCGTTACCTGCAAGCCATGCAAACTTCTGACTTAGGCCCTGTTTAGATCCAGTGCAAATTACAACTGCAACTAGTCACATCAACGTTGCGGCACATGCATGGAGCATTAAATGTAGACGAAATGTTTGCATGTTTGTACTTTTTGCATATACATCACGAGACGAATCTTTTAAGCCTATTTGGGTTATGATTGGACAAAAGTTATCAAATACAAACGAACGTGCTACAGTGCAGAATTGCAACTGCAACTGGGATCTAAACGGGGCCTTAATAAAGTGCTCAGGCTTCGTACGTACGTACATAGTACGTGGTATACCCTACACAAAGTACTACGACGAAATTGTTAGCACGCAATGTATACGACCAGTGTGTGCTCTCGTTTCCTTTTCCATCGATCCATTTTTTTCCAGCGTTTTTTTATTCACACGCTCGTCTTTATAATAATATATAATGATGCCCTCCACGACACCATGCATGGTAGACGACATTTAATTAGTTTCCTTTCTGATAAGTTAATACACATCTACTAGTCACTACTGGATTCGCCCTCTTTACCGACTGCTGAAACCAGTCGGCAAAGGAGGAAATGCAGTCGCTTTGCCGACTGCATTTCTTGAGGCAGTCGGCAAAGGGGAGGTGGCAAAGCCCAAGGCGGCAAAGGCCACCTTTGCCAGCGGCCATGAAAGGCAGTCGGCAAAGCCTTTGCCGACTGCCGCTCTGGCAGTCGGCAAAGCAAACGCGCACAGCCGTTAGAGTTTTCTTTGCCGACTGCTTAGGTGGCAGTCGGCAAAGAATTTTTTTTCATTTTTTTTTAATCGAGGCAAATATTTTTTTTCCTTTTTTTTAATCGAAGACCTTTGCCGACTGCCTTTATTGGCAGTCGGCAAAGATTTTTTCCATTTTTTTAAAAAAAATGTGTATATCTTTGCCAGCTGCCAATTCAGCAGTCGGCAAAGGCTTTGCCGACTGCCTTGCTTCGTGGCAGTCGGCAAAGCTGGGTATTTTGCTTTTTTTGTTCCCAGCTTTGCCAGCTGCCGTGGCAGTCGGCAAAACTGGAAACTGCAATTTTTTTTTGCTGTTTTTGCCGATTTAGCTCACGTATCGCAGCAACCAAAACACATATATGTACATATCACAGAAATCCACATATACATCACAGAGATTCACAAATAATCCATAACCACAACATCCATCAAGTCGCACGCACGAATGCAACATCCAACAAGTCGCACAAGTCCAACATCCAACAAAGTTGCAAAAGGGTCTAACATAACAAAATTACATCCATTATCCAACAACATGCACCGAGCCACTCACTCGTCCTGCGACCAGTCGCCACCACCGTGGTGTGAGGAGCTCCCTGTCGGCCACGAAGACCACCCGGACGGTCCGACCTGCGGCTGTGGAGAAGGTCCAACTGTCGGAGACGGGTTCGAAGCCGCCGACTGCAGCTGTACGGATAAGCGATCTCATTAGTACCTATGGGATGGCCGCACAAGCGAAAACAATAGATAGGCTGCCAGTAACTCACCGGAGTCCTTACAGGCGGAAGATCAGGGAGTGGAGGGAGAACAACCGGGGGTGGAGTGAACATCACTTGCAACGGAGGGGGTCTGTAGTTAGGGATCTCCAGGCCCTGAAAGTAGCTGGAAATCGAGGAGGCAAACTGCGTCATCTGTTGCTGGGACTGCTGCTGGAAAGCTAGCATCGCCTGCCGATGGGCCTCCTGTTGGGCCGCCAGCTGCTGCCGATAGGCCTCTTCTCGGGCCGCCTCTCTTGCCTGTTGGGCCGCCTGTTGGGCCCGCATCTCTTCCAGTTGGACCTGCAATATTACACAAGCGATGTTTAAACAATGCATAAACATTCGGCAACATATGTAAAACCAATGAACGACGAATAGTTACCCGAAGCGCCGCCATCATCTGTGTGGAGCTTGCCCGCCGAGGTTGTATGGGGACATCGGAGGAGGTACCGGCACTGCTATCCGAACGACGAACCTCACGAAGGGAGGGAACGGTGGCCGGGTCGATGACGCTGTGGGCAATAAGGTACCGGCCGTGCTGCTTCCCTCCTCCCGTCCTCATCAGGACGTCCGTATCGAGGGGCTCGGTCGACGGGTCGTAGTCGGCACCATGGCGCGTGCGAACCGCCTCGGTGTACTGGACCACCCTATCGTAGACGTTTTGGTTGGTGATGGCGTCGGGCCCCCTCGCCGTGTCGTAGACGTTCTCTGGATCTGTCGCCTTGCCCTGGTGAGACAGGATATAGCCCGTGAACTCGTTGATCACCTGGCCGTCATGCGACTGGGTCTGCGAGGAAAACACAAGGACGATTACACGTAATGAGAATGAATGACTCAATCAATTGAATAAATAAACAAATTGGTGTGAAGGGTACCCATGTGTCCATGTACTCTCCGAGAGAGCGGCACCCTTGGTGGTGTGACGGCCCCGCCTTCGCCTTGGCATATCCAGATTTCTTCCTGCGCATCTCGTAAGCCTCCGGTGTTCTCCACCCGTCCACAATCGCCTCCCAGCAGTCCATGTGCATTTTGCACCAATCAGCAGGATACTGCATTCATTACAACGTGCATTTAGGTGAGTAAGAAGATGAATTGGAATGAAATTAGAATTATTGTTTCCTACTTACGAGCATGTAGGCCTCCCTGGGCATGTCAGTTTCGGGCCACTGGATCATCTTCCTCGCATCCGCCTTGTCTAGCTTCTCCTTGAGTACGTTGGCGTGGTAGCTGATGAGGCACTGGACGTGTGCCTCGTAGAACATGTCCTTGAGCCTGATCTGGCAGAACCTGTCCTGCACTACCGACGCCTCATGCTCGTGCCCTGGGTCGCACGTGAAATACTCCTGCATACATATATCATTTATGAGTTGATTATTTCAAGGACATCCAACAAATGCTTAGTAGTGGCAAAGCGGTGCAATGAAGACTCACCCAGAACTCCCTCTTGATCTTGTCGGCAAGGGTGACGTCTCCGTGCACTACCTTGAAGAAGTCTGGCCAGTGCTGGGGCACTTTATCCCTCCCATCTATGGTGACTAGGCCAGGAAAATTCTTCTTAATCAGGAGGCCCAGAATGCCATTAGGATGGCGTCCACCTCTGTTTCCATCCACACGCTTCCAATTGCTGCACAAGTCATTAAGAAGAACTGTTAATCTTGAAGTTCAATTTTCAACATGGCATATGAACAAGTAAGTGAAAACATGAATGTTTACTTACCTTGGCCCGTCGGGTCGAATCACCGGACGGAAGGCTAGCGTGGGCGCGGCGCTTGGGAGGCGTGTTATCCCACGCTGGTAGGGCCTCCTCGAAGCTGTGGAAGACGAGTCCCCTGCTGTCGCCTCGCTCCCGCCCTGGTCGCCCCCGTCCTCGCCGCCGCCGCCCCCGTCCTCGCCGCCCCCGTCCTCGCCTCCCCCGTCCTCGCCGCCGACCGGGGCAAACAGGCGTCTGGTAGAGCGAGTTCTACCCTGCATCTCCTCCAAAGTCTCCTCCTCCTCCAACGCCTCCTCCTCCTCCAACGCCTCCTCCTCCTCTCTCTGGTAGAGCGAGTGGACCTTTCTCACCGGTCTCTTCTGTCGTCGTCTACTTCCGCCCGGCATTTTGTCCTATGCCTGCAATGACAAACATTAAACCAATTAGCACAAATAATCGATAAGTATTTGTAAAGAGATGCAAAATGAACGAAACATAATTGCAAAGTAATAATAATCAGAACAATATAGTATTACATGAACTAGAAACCGAAGTCCTGGTCATCACTATCACCATTGTCATCACCTCCTCCACTGTCATCACAATCACTACTGTCGTCTTCATTATCAATATTATCGAAACCTAAGTCCTCATCATCTCCATTACTCTCCTCACCACCTCTATCGTCCTCAACATTTAGGTTGCGATGAGCCCTCCATCGCTCAAGCATCATTAGGTCCTTAGCATCTTGCACCACTTCACCCTCGTCCTCGTCATCATCGATGACGTTGTCTGCTTTCATGCTCATCAGCGAAAGAATGTCTATCTCCAAACGCCCTTCTAGCCCCTCAGGTTGATAGAACTCTCCGCTATCCGCCTTTGGGTCAAAGTTGTAGTCATCATCGATTGGGACAGGCGCTTTACCGCGTGGCGATACCGATTGCACAAGGTACCAACCCGTAAGCCTCTCGTCTTTTTGGCACGTCCATGGGAGATAATAAACTTGCCTGGCCTGCTGAGCCACAATATAGATATCGTCTCCACTATAGACGGAATCCTGTCGAATTTCGACTAGCCCAATGTCATCGGCTCTTCTCATGACATGAGGATCGAACCATTGGCATTTGAACACCACTGGCTTAAGAGCTTTGGGGCCCGGGAAGTCGAGCTGGTATATTTCTTCGACTATGCCATAATAGTCGAGATCATCGTTGCCGGGCGTACAAACTCCTGTGCACGTGGTCTTTCGGCCGAGCCGACTCTCCTCGTAGCTTCTCGTGCGAAAGCGATAGCCATTCACATCATAAACGGTGAATGCATTGACCCTAGTGCTGAAGCCACATGCAACCTGTCTCAATTCAGCACTCATTTCTCTATCTGTGCGTGCCTGCAAGGTGAGGCCACGTAGATCGTTACATTACTCGCTCATACGAGCAACTCAAAGATGGAACGAGGTAAGTTGGATTGTACCTTTGTACACAACCACCCAATAAAATCGGGCCTGGCAGTTTTGAGGAAATGGTCTTCTTCTTGGTTGGTAGGAGGCGTATTCCTTTTCCAGAATTGCCTAATGAACTCCCTGAAAAAACAAGAGGTGAAAGGGGTTGGACCAATAGGTGGAGGATATTGACTACGTATGTAACAAGTTCTTTGAGAACTTACATTCGATAAGGAACCACTTCGTCAAGGTTCATCAACAGGTAGAGTGTGATGGTGCGAAACTCAGGTGGTTGCAATGTCTTAGGGGTACCTGCGCTGCCCCTTCCAAGTTGCCCTATGAAAAGGCTCAGAGTCGATAAATTCTCGTCCTCGTTGTAACGAGGGAGTGGGTTCATGTTGGGAAGGTTCTCGGTATAGTACGCCTTTGTGAAGTTCGACACCTCCTCCACTCTTGCTGCCTCCGCCACAGAAGCCTCAATTTTGGCTTTATTCTTACACTTTTTTCGAAGAATCTTTTGACACCTCTCGATTGGATAGCACCAACGGGCCTGCACAGGACCCCCCAGCCGTGCCTCACGCGGTAGGTGTAGTATCAGATGCTGCATCGGCAGGAAGAAGCCGGGTGGAAAGATCATCTCCAACTTGCAGATCAGCAGAGGTGCAAGTTTCTCCAGGTCACGAATCACTTCCCGAGATAATTCCCTGGCACAAAGCTGGCGGAAGAAATAGCTCAACTCTGCCAGAACGCGCCACACTGGCTCGGGGAGGTATCCACGGGTCATCGCAGGAAGGAGTCGCTCAATCCATATGTGGAAGTCATGACTCTTCATCCCCAAGACTTTGCCAGTCTTAGGGTTCACTCCCCTGCTCAGATTCGCCGCATACCCATCAGGGAACAATAACGTCTTCATCCACTCAAACACTTCCTTCCTGTCGGCCCTTTTCAGGATGTAATCGGCCGAGCCCCTTCTCCAAGTCTTGCCGGGCGCAGGGGTCTTCATCACTAGCTTTGGTCTGTCGCAGATCGCCTCCACATCCAGTCTAGCCTTAACGTTGTCCTTTGACTTCTATTTTATGTCCATGAGTGTTCCCCAAAGTGCCTCGGCGATATTTTTTTCTGTGTGCATCACATCGATGTTGTGTGGAAGGAGGAGGTGCTTGAAGTAGGGGAGCCTAGTCAAGCCCGATATATGTGTCCACATGTGTTGCTGACCATATCCAATAAAGCCACCCTTGTCTTTGTCGATTTTGAGAGCCTCTAACTCGGCAAGGACCTGTTCACTGCTCATAATCTGAGGAATAGGGTCAGTGACTTCAACTGGTGCTGGTACTTTCGAGGATGGGTCCATTCCACAAGCACCGCCAATTCCACCTACCTTGGCTGATGCCATTGCTGCCCTAGCTAATGCTACGGCATTGCTTGCGCAAAATCGGGATGACCGTGTTGGGCGTCGTGGCCGCCCCCATGATGAGGAAACAACTTATGTGGACTTCACAGACACCCGTCCACCGGTGTTTACCAAAGCGGATGAGCCGCTGAAAGCAGACGACTGGCTCCGTATCATGGAGCAGAAATTTGGATTGATTCGCTGCACGGAAACCCAGAAGCTGTTGTTTGCAGCACAGCAACTCCGAGGTCCCGCAAGCGCTTGGTTCGCAAACCTCCAGTCAGCACAGCCAGTAGGGCATCAACTTACTTGGGCGGAGTTCCGTGAGGCATTTCGTGCACATTACATCCCTGCGGGGGTGATGAAGATGAAATTGGATCAATTCTTGGCACTGCAACAAAAGGAGTCTACAGTCATGCAGTATGTCAGTCAGTTCAATCACCTGTCACAGTATGCCCCTGAGCATACTAACACCGATCAGAAGAAGAAGGACTGTTTTGTCAGGGGTTTGAACTTCAAGATTCAGCGAAGCCTGTCTAACCATCTCAACTGCACTTATCATGAGGCTATCAACAGTGCCATAGCTTTTGAAGAAAGTGATCGCAAACATCAAGAAGAGAAGAAAAAGAAGAAGTCTGGATCAGCTGGATCTTCTGGCCATCAAAAGCGCCAGAAAATCATATACCATCCCACTCACCACACACGTCCCCAGTATCCTCATCAGCAGGTCGTAGTTAGAACTGCTGCTACTTCTCACACTTCTAATCAACAAAGCACCACCCAGCCGAATGCTCCAGGCGTTCGCGTAACCACTCCTCAAGCAACTTACAACCAGCCTTGCTACAATTGTGGCAAGATGGGACATTGGTCCCGCAACTGCCCGTTTCCCAAACAATACAATCAGAATGCACAGAAGGCTCCTGGTGGACAACAGCAGCAGACACAGCACCGTGGCCACCAACAGCAGGCCCAGAAGGGAAAGGTTGTGAGAAAAGCAGGACAGGTCTACTACACGCAAGTTGGAGACATTCCTGAAGGTGAACCCGTCATGCTGGGTAGGTTCCCTGTCGCAAGTCATCCTTCTATCATGCTTTTCGATTCTGGTGCATCGCATTCATTCATCAATCGTACATTTGTTGTCAAGCATGAAATTCCGATTGGGCAGATAGAGGAAAGTTTCCTTATACAATCGCCCGGAGGGCGCATTAGTACTAAAGAGATGGTACATCGGGTGCCTATAGAACTTGGCGGGCATATATTCCCGACCTCGATGATAGTGCTGAAGGATCAGGATATAGATGTGATATTAGGCATGAATTGGATGTATCAGCACAGAGCTCTCATAGACGTGCTGAATAGAACCATCAGAGTAAACTTGCCTAATAGCCAAACTCAACTTCTCATTCAACTTCTCATACCTCAAAGAGCAGTTGGTAGGGTATGTGCAACCACAGTTAAAGAGGTGCGGAACATTCCGGTAGTCTGTGAATTTCCGGATGTATTCCCTGACGAGTTGCCTGGCTTACCCCCTGACCGGGATGTCGAATTTGCCATTGAGCTAAAGCCTGGAACAGCACCTATTTCCCGTAGAGCTTATAGAATGCCGCCGAAGGAGTTGGCAGAGTTGAAAATTCAGTTGCAGGATTTGTTGGACAAGGGTTTCATCAGGCCTAGCTCATCCCCGTGGGGTTGTCCTGCTATTTTTGTTAAAAAGAAGGACAGCTCCCTCAGACTCTGTGTCGATTACCGTCCCCTCAATGAGGTCACTATCAAAAATAAGTACCCGTTGCCTCGCATAGATCTACTTTTTGACCAGCTTGCGGGGGCCAGGGTATTCTCGAAAATTGACCTCAGATCGGGGTACCACCAAATAAAAATCCGTCCGGAAGATGTTCCCAAAACAGCCTTCACTACCAGATATGGTCTTTACGAGTATCTGGTTATGTCTTTCGGCCTGACCAATGCCCCTGCCTATTTCATGTATCTTATGAATTCAGTCTTCATGCCCAAACTCGACAAGTTTGTAGTCGTGTTCATCGACGACATACTGGTCTACTCCAAAAGCCCGGAAGAGCATGCCAAACACCTTCGTGTAGTCCTAACTCGGTTGCGAGAACATCAACTGTATGCCAAGTTCAGCAAGTGCGAGTTTTGGTTGGACAGAGTTCCGTTTCTTGGGCATATTCTGTCAGCCGAAGGTGTATCGGTTGACCCAAGCAAGGTGGAAGAGATCTTGAATTGGAAGCCACCAACCACAGTACATCAAGTCCGTAGTTTTATGGGAATGGCGGGATATTACCGCCGTTTTATTCCGGATTTTTTCCAAAATATCTAAGCCTATTACCAACTTATTGAAGAACGAGGTCAAGTTTGCCTGGTCACCTGAGTGTGAGCAAGCATTTCAGACTTTGAAGAAGTTGTTAACCACTGCCCCAGTCCTGGCTCAACCGGACATTGAAAAGCCATTCGACGTGTACTGCGACGCTTCGGGAACCGGCCTGGGTTGTGTCTTGATGCAAGAAGGCCGAGTCATTGCTTATGCGTCCCGACAGCTTAAGCGTCATGAAGAAAATTATCCCACTCATGATCTTGAATTGGCAGCGGTGGTCCATGCACTGAAAATTTGGCGTCATTATTTGCTGGGCAGTACTTGCAAGATCTACACCGATCACAAGAGCCTAAAATATATATTTACCCAAGAAGAGTTGAACATGAGACAACGAAGATGGCTCGAGTTGATCAAGGATTATGACATGGAAGTACATTATCACCCTGGCAAAGCAAATGTGGTTGCCGATGCGCTCAGTCACAAAATTCATTGCAGTTGTCTGGCAGTGAAGCCCCGAGACTTTTCCTTATGCTATGAACTAGAGAAGTTGGGGGTAGAAATAGTTGAACAGGGCAGTTTGAATCATGTTAGTATTAAGACCACCATCCGTGATGAGATAATCGCCGCTCAGAAAGGAAGCAAAGGCATCCAGCATATTAAGGAGAAAGTCCAAGCTGGTACTGTGGATTGTTTCAGGATTGACGAAGAAGGGGTCGTATGGTTCAAAGGGCGGCTGGTAGTTCCAAAGGTACCCGAGTTGCGACAAAAGATTTTGGACGAAGCACATTTGACTAGATTCTCCATCCACCCTGGGAGCAATAAAATGTACCAGGATTTAAGGCAAAAGTTTTGGTGGACCAAAATGAAAATAGAGATCGCTCGATATGTAGCGAAGTGTGACACTTGTCAGAAGGTGAAAGCTGTACACATGAAGCCCGGTGGAGAACTGCAACCACTGCCTGTTCCTGCATGGAAATGGGAGGACATTAGTATGGATTTTATCGTAGGTCTGCCAAAAACACCCAGAGGTTTTGACTCAGTCTGGGTTGTGGTTGATCGCCTCACTAAGCAAGCCCACTTCATCCCCGTCAAGACTATTTACACTGCTGTGAACTATGCAAAGCTGTACATCCAGAATTTGATGAAACTTCATGGTGTGCCCAAGACCATTGTCTCTGATCGAGGTTCTCAATTCATTTCCAACTTTTGAAGGGCCTTCCACAAGCCACTTGGAACAAAGCTTCTACATAGCACAGCATACCATCCGCAGACTGACGGGCAGACTGAGAGAGTCAACCAGGTGTTGGAGGACATGTTGAGAGCATGTGCACTCAATTACACCGAATCTTGGGATGAGTGTCTGGCACTGGCAGAATTTTCATACAATAACAGCTACCAAGAAAGCATCAAAATGGCTCCGTTTGAGGCGGTATATGGTCGTAGGTGTCGAACACCCCTGAATTGGTCTGAGCCTGGGGAGAGATGGTACTTCGGCGTTGACTTGGTGGAAGAGACTGAAGCAAAGGTGAGGCAAATACAAGATAACCTGAAGGTTGCACAGTCGCGACAGAAGAGTTACGCCGATCAAAGGCGTCGTCCTTTGGTATTTAAGACAAGAGATTATGTCTATCTCAAAGTCTCACCCATGAAGGGAATTAGTCGGTTTGGAGTTAAAGGCAAATTAGCTCCTCGATACATTGGACCATTTCAGATCATGGCTCGTCATGGAAAAGTAGCTTATAAGTTGAGGTTGCTAGATCATCTCTCAGCCGTACACAATGTCTTTCATGTATCACAACTCAAAAAGTGTCTTCGGGTGCCAGATCAAGTCGTGGATATTGAGGGAATAGAACTCCAACCCGACCTAACATACTCTGAGTATCCTATCCAAGTCTTGGATCGGAAGGATCGCGTCACTCGGCGAACCACTACAAGATGGTACAAGATTCAATGGAGCGAACATTCCGAGGACGAAGCCACCTGGGAGTCTGAAGACTATCTCGCCGAAAACTTCCCCGAGTTCTTTGCTACATTGTAAATGTAAAGTTTCTGGTTATAGTCGGTATGAACTTCCCTTATTATCTTATGGTAGAAACTAGAGTAGGTTTACTTGAGACATTTTCTTTTCCATTACTTAACCTTAAGGTTTATCGTCTATCAAATCTCGGGACGAGATTTATTTAAGGGGGAAGGGCTGTAATACCCCGGGTATTACGGCTAATTAATTTTGCCATGTCATCATATTTATTTTTGAGCATCTGCATATGAGTGTGATTAGGGTCTTTAGAGTGGCTTATTCATTAATGTTATGGATATTACAAATAAATCCTTGATTTGGTAATTAAAAACAATCAAAAGAAAGATTTGAATTTAAGCCCTAATCGGACCCTGAAACCCTAAACCAAAATCAACTTGGAATTTAGTGATGGTCCCTTAATAGAAGTTGTAGATCTTTTTATATAGAACAACTTCTATTTTGGGTGTTTTTGAAGTTCTTTAATAGAAATTCAAATTAAACCCTAATTACTACTTTGAAATTCAAATTTGAAATGCCAATTTAAAAACTATTGAGAATCTGACCAAACTCATTTAATGAAAGTTGTAAAGCTCTTCAAGTAGGACAACTTCTATTTTGACAGTTTTTCAAGTTGTTAAATAAATTTAAAAGTAATTTTAAAATTTCAGTTTGAAATTCAAAACCCTCTTTTACCCCCTTTTGAATAGTTTCTAAATTATTCAAAATTTGGAGTTGATCCCTTAATCAAAGTTGTTCAGAATTTGGAACTCTACAACTTTGGTGTTTACACCTTTTCATGTTGTTATACAAAATCTGGCGGTATTGGTCAAAAACCGGTTGAATGGCATTCACAAGAGCTACAGTACTCCGCCTCTGTTCTCTGTTCGCGCACAGTCGCGGCCGCCGCCGTGTCGCGCGCGCGCGCCGCCGTCCGTGCCGGCCGGGATCGTGTCCCCGGGGCTGTTTCCCGTGCTGGAGATCGCGCGCCGCCCTATGCCGCTTCTGTCCCTCCCTCTGGTCGGCTTAAAGGGCGACGACATCCCCCCCCTCGTGCCCTCATCCTTTCCCGACCACCGCCGCACCCGCCTCGGCTTCGAGCCAAAAATCGGCCGCACTCCGACCTTCTCACCCAAATTCCACTCGTCTCTAGCCTCACTGGGTTCTTGAACACGACTTGTGCCTCTGTGGTTCGGCTTCCGTGCGTCGAGGGTCCCGGAACGCTCGCCGTCGTCTTCGGGCCCGGCGGAGCACCGCCGCAGCCACCTCTCTCGCGTCGAGCTCACTGTGGTGAGCCTCTCTACCTTAGACTTCCCGTTTGCGACTCTATGAGTCATACCTTAGCTCATGCTCGCAGCGGCGTTCCATTTTGTCCCCTAGAATCACCGGAACGCGACTTCGCCGTGGAGGCCGAGCCGTTGCACGCCGCCGCCGTCGTCTTGCTCGCTGCTCCGCTCTATCTCAGCCTCGGCCAGCCGTCGGAATAGAGCCGTGGTGAGCTCCTGATCTTCCCCCGGCCTTTTTAGTCACTTCTACCGCATTCTCGCGGCCGGACCAGGGTGGCCGTGTCGCCGCGACCGCCATGGGCGAGTCTGCACTCGTCGGAGGTGCCGGTGTTTGGGCTTAGGGTACTGGGTAGTCCGCGTGGTACTGGGGAGTGGTCGGGCATGGTTGGGCTCGCCGCTAGGGTCGCCGGCGGCGAGGCCCGCGGTCGCTCGTCGCGTGCGCGCGCGTGTCGGGTCGCGGCGGGAGGTAGGGGGAGGAACTGACAGGCGGGGGCCGCCTGTCAGTGCCTCGCCATGGCGCCTGGGGCGCGGGCCGGTGCGGGAGCGGCCGAGTGGGCCGGCCTGCCTGACGTGGGCCGTCCCGGGCCAAAAGTAGTTTTCCATTTTCCCGAGGAATTTCAATTGGATTTCTATTTTAAATTACTATGAATAGTTCCTGTGTTTGTTATTTTTGTAATATTATTTCTGTTGATCTAAAAATCATGAAAATAATTGTGGATACTCTTTGGAGCATGTAGTATTTTATAAAAATATTAGATATAGGGTTTGGACATTGTCTGTGGGAACTAAAAATCAGCATATTAATTAGTAAATGTAACTTTGAGCAATTTTAATAAATTCCAGAATTATCCAAAAATCATGAAAATTTATGTGGTACTATTTTAGAGTAAGATCTAGCTGTTGGCTAAGTTTGAGCTCATTTGGAAACTGTTAGGACACTTGTTTAATAGTTGTGGGGTATTTGATTAGTAGAATTAATCTAAACAAATAATCCCTGTTGTTTGGCGTGATTTTGGATTGATTGGTTTCAAGGGTCTTTCACCATAGTGATCCTTGACAGACGTATTAGGGTCGCTTGTTAGTTGTAGTAAAGCTGTGTAGCGGCTTTCTGTGACCGTTAAAATGGTCAATAAAACAAAAGTAGGAAACATTGTTTTTACCTTCCGTAAATTGTTTACAACTTTACCGTGAAGGAAAGTTGTACTCAGGGTATTAATGGTTTACTTTCAAGCATTTCATTTGTTGCCCTCATGACATGCTAAGCATACATCATTGCATACGTGTAGTGCCCGTTCCCGAGGAGGTCCAGGTCGAGACTACTACTGAGGAGGCCACTCCAGAAGTCATCCAAGGGTTCGACATCTGCGGGACTGATCCCGACCCGACGCTGTACACGATTCAAGGCAAGCCCCGGTGCATTCAGCCCCGCCTTGTGTTTTATAAAATTATTTATCACTTGAGTCTATTATTGCATTAGGTTGTTAGGAGTTGTTTGTCTCCTATATTAATGCATTACCTGCCTTGATACATAATATCCCGGAAACCTGTTTAAAAATAAAAATGTTCAAAAATGCTTAGTCCTGCTTAATCAATTTAGATTTGCGTAAAAAGGCTATTTTGACCCATGGGAATGTGACAATTATGAATCATGAGAAAAGGAAAAAGGGGTATGAGTCCGTTCGGAAATTGTGTACTTGGGTAGCAGCCCCGATGCATCGTATCCGTCGGAAAGGGGTTTTCCGTTCGTTGGTTGCGAATTTGGGTTAGAGTCCCAATGCTTGACCATCGGCGGAAAGAGGGATTTGAAAACCGTTGGGACACTTGTATTTGGGTTAGAGTCCCAATGCAATGTCGCCGACGGAAAAAGAATTAGGGACCGTTCGTTGTAGGCCTGCTGTGATCGAGACTTTGCAACTAGCCACATACTACGGAAAGCTCTGACTCCGGTGGCTCTACTACTTGAACCGACAACCACGCACTGGGAGTGGAGAGATGGCGAGAGCAGCGTGTACCCTCGTGGCCGGCGTGCCTGGAGAGGAGAGGAGTACTGTGTTCTCGGGTGGCGCAGGACCGGTTCAGGGGTAGAAAAATCGTGGTAGCCGGAGTTGGTATATGCAAGCTTAAGTGCTACATATACAGTGTGGATAGGGATCCCCAGCTGGGTACTAATCGATTCGAATCGTCGTTGCTCCTCGGATATGGAGACTTGATCCTTTGACCTACAATTGAAAAGTGGTTCGAAACTAGGTGTTTTTGAGAATGAGTAAGAATTTTGAAGGTACAATGATATATGAAAAGGAATTTGGAATTATGGATATGATTAAAATAAGACTGAGTTAAAATATTGAAATAAGATAGTAATGCTTTTCTGCAAAACTCTTGACTCTTGCTCCAGCCTTACCTTGACTCCCCACAGCCTGCATTCCTGAGTCTCAATCCTTTTTCTTAGTCGGGTAAGTCTTGCGGAGTACCCCAGTACTCAGGGTTTGTTAACCCCATGTTGCAGGGACGCAGCAGCCGGAGGTTTGTTTCGCCCCTTGCTGTGTAACAGTGGTACAGGAGGGATGTGAGGAGGAGTAATGTCGAACCCGTGGGCAGGGTTCTTATCGTTAAATACTTAATAATGTTGTATCGTCATTCTACTGCTACTTACCTTATTTATGGTCTGTAATATTCGCACTTCAATCGTATTTGGACAAACGGTTTGTAATCTAAGTACCTTATAATCTTTTCGCATTTTCACTCTGATGTAATTTATTATGAAATGTTGTAATTCTGTAATGACTTCGCAATGGGATCCTGTTGGAGAAAATCGGGCGCTAATGTAGCCCGGCAGAACCTTCTAGATCATTTGGGACGCGGACCCGCTGTCAGAGGTCATGAGTGACAATGACAGGTGTCTGTGGGCCATGTGATTTAGGCAGTTCTGTCACATGTTGGGTGTCACGTCTCAATGCATGGTTCTCAGGCAGGAATTGACGATGTTTGTCAAACGAAGAGTACTTGCCACCCTTCTTCAGCCAGGTGAACATCACAGAATCCTTGCATACTGGGCAAGGGAACTTCCCGTGAACACACCACCCACAAAATATGCCATACGCCAGGAAGTCATGCATTGAATACTGATACCATACATGCATTGTGAAGTTCTTCTTTGTAGCTCGGTCGTACGTCCGTACCCCCTTTTCCCAAGCATGCTCCAATTCATCCCACAGTGGCTGCATGAACACACCCATATTGTTGCCCGGGTGTCCAGGTATTATCAGCGACAATAACACGTTCTTGGGTTCAAACATGACGCCGGGGGGAAGATTGAGGGGGATCACGAACACGGGCCAACAAGTGTACGGGGCCGCATGTGTTCCATACGGGTTGAACCCATCTGTTGCTATCGCTACGCGTACATTCCAAGCGTCCCTAGCTTTCTCAGGATACTGTTCGTCAAAGTACTGCCATGCCTCAGCATCCGCTGGGTGTACCATCTTGTCACTGTATCTTTTGCCATCCTTGTGCCATGTCATCTGCTTCGCCAACTCCTCTGTCATGAACATCCGTTGGAGCCTCGGTGTGAGTGGAAGGTACCGTACGACCATCTCGGGGATCTTAGACTGTTCCTTCTTGCCATCAATAACGTCCACCTCCACATACCTAGAGGCTTTGCACTTTGGACAGTGCGTTGCTGCCACTAGTTCAATGCCCCTAAATAGGACACACCCGTTACGGCAAGCATGGATCGACTCATATGGCATCTTAAGTGCACGGAGGAGCTTCACTGACTCGTACGTGCTCTTCGGCAGCGTGTGGTCATTCGGAAGCATTGTGCCGATCACTTTCAACATGAGATTGAAGCCGTCTCGGCTCAGGCTCAACTGCGACTTCAACCCTAGAAGACGTCCAATGGCATCCAGTTGGGACATTGTTGTCTTCTCATGAAGAGGCTTCTGTGCCGAAGGCATCATTTCATAGAACGCCTTTGCGGTTTCCTCTGGATCCTCCTCCACCAATCCTTCATTGCCACGTGCCTCGTTATAGTCTACCACCATGTCGACCACCCCGGCATCTCCATCAATCTCCTCGAGGCATGCTCTCACCTCCTCCTCTCTAACATTCGCTTTCGCTTCACCATGGAAGATCCACCTCTCGTAGTTTTCCACAAATCCATGCTTCACAAGATCTTTGTATACCTCCCTCTCTACTTTTCTTTTTTGGTTCTTACAGTCTTTGCAGGGACACAGCGTCCGATCGGACCCATGAGCAGCCGGGCCAAATGCTTGCTGCAGGAATTGATTGGTCCCGTGAACCCATTCAGCGCTCTTCCTCTTTTCTGTCCAGCCTGTGTACATCCACTCACGGCCAGCCATCTTCTGTCATACGCCAATGTATGTGAGTAATAAAACCAGTATTTGCATGTACAAGGCGTTCCTACCATCTAATAGGTGAAGGATAGGTCCTAATCCCACCCGAGGATGCGTAGATGAGGTTAGCTTCCATGCTCCGCTCCCGTCCGAGACGGAATTTCGGCAGCACCTCCCCGCTGTTCTCCCGATACACGTCCCGGTTTAGGGAGAGTGTGTATCCGGAGAACAACGGGGAGGTGCTGCTGAAACTCCGGCTCGGACGGGGGCGGAACATGGAAGCTAACCCATCTACGCATCCACGGGCTGTCCAAGAAACATGGACAATCCGAAAGAGATACCGTCGCAGATATGCACTGATCAGCATACCAACGACCGCGTATCCCTTTCGGACGGGAGACGCCTAACTCGGTTACGCGACCTAAGACCATAGTGCGGATAGATAGGTTATACCTAGGGGGCCGGTGCAGTCAGGCAGAACTGCGACGTCAAGGAAGACGAACGGCGTCCTCCGAGTCACCTCCCACGGGCTAGTATCTACAAAAAAAGAAAAACATAAGACTATAAGTTAAAAATTTCGGCAGAACCTCCCCTACACGGGGAGATTTCGAAAACCTGCAAAAAGAACGGCACGAAGGCCGACATGCACAAACAACAGCACGAAGGCTGGCAATCACAACGGCACGAAGGCCGATGACCAGAACGGCACGAAGGCCGACAATGAGAGCATGGTGATATACCTAGTCAAGACACGTGCGTCGACGGGGATGCCACGCGGAGAAGACGGCCGGCAAACCTCGTCCTTCCTCTCCTCCTCTTTCTTCTTCTTCCTTCCTCCTCCTTCCTCCTTCCTCCCCCTTCTCCTTCTTCTTCCTCCTCCCCTTCTTCTTCCTCCTCCCCTTCTTCTTCCTCCTTCCTCCCTTCTCCTTCTTCTTCCTCTTTCTCCTTCTTTTTCCTACTTACTCCCTCCTCCTCTCTACTGCCTGCAGCTCACCCTACTGGAGGGAGCAAGGCCGGCCGGGGGCGGTGCTGCGGCCCGGCGAGGAGGACGTCGCGGGGAGGCTGGCCCCCGCAGTCGGCGATGGGCAACGGCACGCAGCAGACGCAGCCCGCCGGCGAGGACCGGCGCTGGGGTGGTGGGGGCCGACGGGGTAGGGCCACGGACGCGGGAATGGTGAGCCGGGCTGGGGTGGAGCTGGCAGGACGGGCGGCAGCGACCAGCCGCGCGGGCGGCGGCGGCGAACAGCGACGCGGGCGGCGGCGGCGAAGACCGGCGCGGGCGGCGGCCGTGGCAGCTTCAAGCCGCGCGCGGTGCAGCAGGGTGTTCTTGCGCAGGCGCAGGCGGTGGCAACCACGGTCGCCGGCGGCGAGGCTCGCCGAAGCAGCGGCGGCGCGAGGGGATCGGGCGGCGGCGGCGTGGGCGGGATAGAGCGGCGCGGGCGGGTCAGGCGCGGATAGGGTTAGGGAGGAAACAAGATTGGGCCGGCTGGGCCGGTATTTCTCTTGAGGGCCTTTGCCGACTGCTAAACAAGGCAGTCGGCAAAGGGCTCCTTTGCCGACTGCCAGTCCAAGCAGTCGGCAAATTTTTCATTTTTTTTAATTTGGCCTTCAAACTTTTTCTGTAGCCCAAATATATTTTTTACAGGCATATGTTCCAATTTGGGACTTTTTTATAATATTTTTCTATATTTCATCTATTTATTTCTTTTCATTGATTTTTCCCGTATAATCCAAGTTTGAACTGCATGTGCGTGAAATAATGGAATTTAGCCCTTTGAAAAATGATGTTCATGTTTGAGAATGTATTTTGAGGCCGTGTCCAGAAGCTCACCCAAAAGTTTGAAGTCCTTGTCCACGGAACAGGACTTTGCAGGCGTGGTAGAGGTGCTTTTTAATTATATAAAATTCAAACGAAGTCCAAAAATCATAAAACTTGTCAAGGTATCATGTTATTGCATGTGGAGCCTATGATAAAAATTTTAAAAAATTTGAAGCATGCTGCGATATCGGATGTCCAAAACCTAGAGATATCCACATGTGATCACATATGATCACATGTGGATATGTCTAGGTTTTGGACATCCGACATCGCAATGTGCATCAAACTTTTTAAAATTTTTATCATAGGCTCCACATGCAATAACATGACACCTCAACAAGTTTCGTGATTTTTCGACTTCGTTTGGATTTTATATAATTAAAAAGCACCTCTACCACGCCTGGAAAGTCCTGTTCCGTGGACAAGGACTTCAAACTTTTGGGTGAGCTTCTGCACACGGCGTCAAAATACATTCTCAAACATGAACATCATTTTTTGAAGGGCTAAGTTCCATTATTTCATGCACATGCAGTTCAAACTTGAATTATACAGGGAAAATTCAAGGAAACAAAAGAAATCAACGGAATATATTTAAGCAAACCCTAGCCTTTGCCGACTGCCAAAGAAGGCAGTCGGCAAAGATTTTTTTTTGATTTTTTCATTTCAAAAAAAAACCTGAATACCTCTTTGCCGGCTGCCCTGTATTTAGGCAGTCGGCAAAGATTTTTAAAAAAAAAATTAAAATATTTTCCCTGCGGTGCAGAAACCCTAGGGGCCCTTCTTTGCCTACTGCCTTTATTGGCAGTCGGCAAAGGCGCCCTTTGCCGACTGCCACAAAAGGCAGTCGGCAAAGAATTTTTTTTTTAAGATTTTGATTTCAAACTTTTTTTTATAGAACAAGTATATTATTTATAATTACATGTAGCAATGTCGGCCTTTTTGAAAAAAATTTGCTATATTTCTTTCATTTTTTTCTTTTCCTTGTATTTTTCCCGCATATCTAAGTTTGAACTGCATGTGCATGAAATAATGAAACAGAGGCATTCGAAATATACTATTCATTTTCGAGAGTGTATTTTGAGGCCGTGCCCAGAAGGTCACCCAAAAGTTTGAAGTCCTTCTCCACGGAACAGGACTTTCTAGGCGGGGTAGAGGTGTTTTTTAATTATAAAAAATGCAAACGAATTCAAAAAATCACGAATTTTGTCGAGGTGTCAGGTTATCCCATGCGGAGTCTATGAAAAAAAATTCAAAAAGTTTGGAGCAAGTTGCGACGTGGGATGTTAGAAACCCTGACATCTCTGCATGTGATCGCATATGATCACATGTGGAGATGTCTGGGTTTTGGACATTCGACGCCGCAACGTGCTCCAAACTTTTTCAAATTTTATCATAGCGTTCACATGCGATAACATAACACCTCGTCAAGTTTCGTGATTTTCTGACTTTGTTTCGATTTAATATAATTAAAACACACTTCTACCGCACGTGGACGGTCATGTTTCATGGATAAGACTTTCAAACTTTTGGGTGACTTTATGGACACGGCCTCAAAATAAACTCTCCAACATGAATATCATTTTTTGAATGGCTACATTTCATTATTTCATGCACCTGCAGTTCAATTCTGCACTGTGCGGAAAAATTCAAGTAAATAAAAAAAATGAACGAAATATAGTAAACTTTTGTAAAAAGGCTCCAAATTTGAACATGTACTCTTCAACAATATATATGGGTCACAAAAAAGTTTGAAACCAAAATTCAAAAAAAAAATTAATACTTTGCCGACTGCCAGCTGGGGCACTCGGCAAAGGGCCTCTTTGCCGACTGCCGCTGATCTGGCAGTCGGCAAAGAGGCCTTCTTTGCCGACTGCCAAACAGCGTGACAGTCGGCAAAGAAGACGGAGACGGACGCCATCCCAACGCTTGCAAGGTATGCCGACTGCTTCCCTTCGCCGACTGCCGGGAGCAAGCTGGCAGTCGGCAAAGACTGTCTTTGCCGACTGCCTTTCTTTGCCAGCTGCTCAGAGCAGGCTGGCAGTCGGCAAAGATTTTCTTTGCCGACTGCCTTTCTTTGCCAACTGTTTTGACTTCTGCAGTCGGCAAAGATGCTGGCAGGCGGCAAAGACCCTGTTTCCCGTAGTGAGTGGAATACTGATTTTTTTGTCAACTTAATATTTGTTCACGCTTTGATTTGATGGTCCAACCAACAATAATGAGTCTTCTTCCCATGGAAAGAAAATCCTACGATTTTTCACTGCACGGCACCTTCGTTCTAATGTGTCTACAGAATTATAAAGCAAATACTATTCCTTTCTTTATTGATACCGAAAAAGTGTATGAAGTTTTTATTTAAAAACCTCATATAGATTATATTAGAGTAGACATATAAGGTCACCTGATGAACAGGTGATGAGCAAAGCACAAGACCAAATGAAACAACAGTGACAACACCAAATACGATGCTAAGCATGGGTTACTGCGAACGGTCTCACTGCAACATATATACTAGCAGAGGTTGAGATGGGCAACCATCACCAATAAGAAAACAGATCACCAAGGCGAAGAAAGATTGGTGATGCTTGGCGAGTTGGCATCGGTGTGGAGGAGTCGTTGATGAGAGCCACAGTGGACGTGGTCAAACTCGAGATAATGATGAAACCAAAGAAGAAAATGATCGAGTTGCACATGTTGAAGAACGCCAGCTCCTCATAATGCCGACTGTGGGAAGAGGTGTGATAGAGGTTGAGCACAGAATAGCCTAGACCGAGGGCAAGAATTGACTAGATCCAAGACTGAGGATGCCATATCCAAGGAGGAAATGGATAGATTAGTAGCAGGTGGTTGGGATTGAGTCAGAAGATGAGCTGAACCAAGCAAGCGGTGACAACGATGGAGGCGCAGATGAGGCAGAGGACAATCATTTATTAATTGGACCCCTTACCGCTGCCAATGTTTTTTTTAGAAACTGAAGGGGTTTGTACCCTACAGATGTTTTATTAAAAAAAGAAGTTTACTAGTACAAACTGAAGCTAAAAAACCTAAGAATCAGGAAACAAAAAAGGAGGAAACAAAAAAGATAAATGCTAAGATAGAAAGGGGCCACGCTAAGCTAGATGTGCTATCCATTGAGTAAGTCCTTGGATAAACTTTCTTCTAATTCTCAGTAGTAAATACTGGATTTCTGATTTGAAAACTTCCTTGGCTACTTGGAGACTTGGGTTTTCTGGGCTAAATATCATGTTGTTTCTGATCTTCTAGATTGTCCAACAGATTAAATGATGATCTCCATTAAGAATGGAACTTGGAGCTGATTTTTAATGTTTTCCAAGTTATGAAAGGGGTCGACATGTTGACCCAACTGAATATTGATCCATGATCAGCATTGGATGGAGAATGGGCATTCTAAAAAAAGATGTACCAGTGATTCATAAGTTGATTCAATGCACAAAACACAGCTATAGTCTGTCAGGATCATATTCTTCCTCCTAAGTAATTCCTTGGTGCTCAACTTGTCCTTTATTAGTAGCCAGAAGAAAACCTTATGTTTATTCTGACATGAATGTCCACTGAAAAATTGGTATACTCTTTTGACTGAATATCTGTGGGGTTGTCCACTGAAAAATTGGTATACTCTTTTGACTGAATATCTGTGGGTTTCTCCAGATGCATGTCCAAAACTTCTAGTGACCCACAAGATGATGGTGGCAACAAGGGTGAGGCTATGAGGAAGCCAAGTCGAAAAGGGTTTTTAGGACAGCTGGGACAATTGCTCCTAATAGAGTGTTGTTGTAAATGTGCACCTTGTAGCAACATTTGTCCAGCCGTCCCTAAAAAACTAACAAAAATAAATAACTACACTTCTATTTGTTATATATGGTACCATCATATTTTAACATGGTCATGATTGTAGTCTTAAGAACTAATCAACATGGGGTAGGGTATGGATCTCCATCTAGATCTAGATCCAAAGACTAAACTAACTAATACACCGTAAAAATCATGAAATAAGCACGAAAGAAGGATTCCTCTACCACATGCAATCAACTTCTATCACAGAATTGTATTCCATAAATGAAGCACCAACCATTAATGAGAGAACAAATGAAACGCGAAATAAGCAACTAAACTACCAATAAAACTTGCGAAAATGATGGAAATAGGCTATACTTATCTTCTAGAGTCTCCTTCGTAAACAAATCAAAATGAAAACCTTCTCCGTTTAGATTGTGAATTTTTGGGAGGTCGCCCAGGGTCCCCTTCCTTTTTCTTGAGCTACAGGAGTTGTCCCGAGCTCGAAGTGGAAGAAGGGGTTGAGCCTCAGGTATATACAAGAAAGCATTAGTCACCCTTACAAATCAATAAATAGAGGCGGCTGGAGACGCCAGCCGCCCCTATGCATCATAGGGACGGCTGATGTCTTCAGCCGTCTCTATAGTGGCTTCATAAGATACTGCTGCTGATGAGGGGCCACATGGATGCCACTATAGAATCGGCTACATCACTAGCCATTTCTACGCTAAATTTCTTGTGTCTGTACAAATCGTTTTTTGATGTAGTGAGATTTACTTAATTTTAGACCTAAAATAATTGTGACCTGCATTATATTATAGTTTATTCAATGGGCAGTCTTTGCTCTCCTTTTTTATGGAAATTGGTCGGTTGATGATTTAATATGAGCTTCCCTACCGCCTACAGAACTCCTGTTGCAAACAGGAACCCGAGAAAGAAAGAACTCTATTGTAGCCATAAAGCATCTTGCTACTGGCCTCAAGATTGACTAGACGTACGCCCTATTACAATCTAGTTATGAGTAGTCAGCATTTGATCTGATTTTATCTCTCCAGGACCTAAGTCCATATAAGGCTATCTGCACTCTTTATCCTATAAATTCATCCTTAAAAGGAATATTTCGTCCTAGTCATCGAGATTCTCTCCTTTATATCACTTTTTCCAGCACCCATCCATTCTCTATATCATCCTCTATTCATAGTCGAGCCCACATGTCTATAAAAAAAATTATCTAAATATATCCATGTGACAACTTATTTTGAAGTATTTATTGAAACGAATTTAATGGTGTAATCAGAATTTAATTTGAGATTTTGGTTTGTGAATTATAACATTTTGTATTTAGTTGAACATATGGGTTCCATGCCATACTCTCTCCTCTCCCACTCACGCGAGCATGCCTAGGCCCCCCGCGCGCTGCAGCTGGCTCTCTCCGCTAAACGGCCGCTGCTCCACCATATTTACCGGAGCCGCGTGCATGCAGAAGCAGTGAGTGAACAGCGTTGCAGCGGCTTATCTGGTAAATCAGTCCTCCAGGACCGTTTTGCCGGACCCGGTGTAGACGGTCTAATCCATGGGCCTGCGTGCTGGAAAAATTTGAGTAACAAAGACGTGTATTGTATATAAAGTGATTGCAACCAATATAATAAGCATAATAAATAATTTAAAAGACTTTGATTATTTAATTTTCTTCCAAATAGAATGATTTGATAAACTAACAATACATCACATCTGTTTGAGATACAGTATAAAATATATCTGATGTGGGTACACTGATGAATTATTTTAAATTTTCTGTCCTAATAAACCAAAGTGACCATGGTGTTAATTAGTACTCCACTCGTTTCAAATTATAAAACATTTTGGTATTTCTAAATTCCTAGTTTTTACTACGTAACCGAGGTGGTAGTTAGCAAAGAGGAAAATATAGCAAGGTAGCTTGCATTTAAGTAAGTCTACCGATATTTTAGTTAGTTTCCCTTCCATATGCATTATTGTGGGATCATATCTATATAATAATTGTTGGAGGCCGGGGGTCCGTGTGTTAAGCCTCTCCAACAAATGGATCGCGCTGGCAGCAAGCAACCAACGTGCATGAATATACAAGTGCATGTGAGGTGCTGCGGCGTTTGTGCACGCATTATTGATCTGGCTTGAAAGCACAACCACTATTTGTCATGGATCGCGCGCGCGCGGCTACACTCGATATCTCAATAATAGAAGTTTTTGCACGTCATCAAAGTACGTATACATTGCATGCTACAGTGCAAGTTGTGCGTATACGTACACGGATTGGTACGCAATAAAACTCTGTACTTGGTAACGTACTTTTGGCCGAATAGTTTGTCCATTAGATATATACGTACACTAGTACGTAGTAGGTGTTTATTATGAGCTAGCGGACCCAACGCTTACTACTTTTCGTAGCTGCTTCACATGGCCTAAAGGGAAGGCGAACGAAAAGGTGCGTGTGCTGGACCAAGAAGCAGGCGAACCACGACCGATCGACCGACGCCATGCAAACCGTACCTTGCTTCACATGATTAACGGGAGCGCGCGCGAGACATGCATGGCCTGCTGTACAATCGATGCCACGCTTCGCGATTATATGTGTCGATCAATCGGCTAGGCAAAGCTGCATGCACGCGTGCCGTTCCTTTGCGTTCAACCGTTTGATGATTCGACGGTGGAGCTAGATTTGTGTGGTTTTGTATTTCGTTTGGTTACCCTGATCTTCTGAGCCTGTATGAGTGGAGACGTGGAGTTGTATATCAAGCTGTTGTCTCTGATTGACTACATATAATATATTGTATTGTGTTGTACCGGGCGGTTGTAGTAGACCCTCACGCCAGTCTCACATACTAGATAGGTTTTATCCGTCCATGCTCTCATTGTTTTCCCTAATGCTCTGTAAGAGTGATAAGTTTAATCGTAAAGATGCAACTGTTATATGAATAAGCTGAGAGGTAAACTGTATTATTAGTCTTTCTTTAAGAGCAGTGCTAATGCTAGAAAATACATGTGGTTTCTATCATTGTTAATTTTTATAGACTCTACGTATAGAAACCATAGTCCCAAAAGAATTTGTACAGAATAATTTTTTATCCATTCACATATATTCTCTCTTCATTCTCCATCAATCATATCTCTTCGTGTCTTGGTTCTCATGTAGACATGGTTCCTAATTCAGACTAGGTTTTTATAATTTTTTGTTCTCTTTCTTCAATGACTCTCTTGCTACATCACCAAAACGCTTAAGTGATAGTATAATTAATTACAATAGAAACTATGATATTTTCTGCATTTAGAGTGCTTTAATATCTCTCCTATAATTAGATTTGCAAACAAAGTTAGGTACACCTAACAAAGTGTATCTCATTGAGAGAGTCAACCTTTATATACCTAGAAAAATATACACAAAATCTTTCTTCCATCAAAATCTACGACGATAAGTACAATCCGAAGTTTGTGGAAAACTCACCCACGCGCTCCTGCCTTCTCATCCGCGCACGTCCTCTCCGCACCGCAAGCACGCGCTCGGCGGCCAAGGATCGAATCCCGCCCCGACCCCAACGCCTCGTGAATATCTGATTTTCTTTTCTACCGCTCGGTAATCTTAGCCCTCTTGCCCTCTTCGTAACGCCCCGTGCCGCCGCCGCCCGTCGCAGCCGCCGCGAGGTCCTCGCCCTGCGACGCCGCCCGCGCCGCATTCCGCAACCGACTGCGAGGGTCACGACCGCCGCTGACCACGACGAGCCTGAGAGTGCCGAGGAACCACCATATGGCCGCGACGCGACGCCGCCACAGGGCGGGGGAACCGCCGTATTCTCCGACGACGTCGTGCTCTCAAATACCGTGAAGTGCCCACCGCGCAGACAAAAATCCCCAAATCCCCTCGGGAGCCCTGCAATTGTTAGCCTCCCGAACCCTGCGATTGGAGCCGGCGGTGGCGGTGGCGGCGGCAGCGGCGTCAATGGTCCCCGGCACCTTGATGTACGGCTTGCAGATGATGGGGAGGAGCAGAACGGCTCGCAGATGACAGACCTGAATCTCATGGACAGGACGATGGCCATCAGGGGAGCTAGGACCCGATTGCCTACAACACCTGGGATGTGGCAGGTAATAACCCTCGGGCACCATTGAATCACCAATTCTGTTCCCTGGTTGCTTTCGCTCAGATGCCAGATTTCCAACCTTTTTCTTGATGATTTCATTTTCATTCGCCTGGAAATGGATGCAGGAGACCACCAGTCCGTCAACCACATCCTGATCCCATGCAAGGAGGCCGTGGCCATCCTATACATGTTAAGTTAGTGCTTAGATCGGTTCCAAACAACCAAATTCAGAATTTCATAGCAAATCCCTATTTGGTGCTCATTATTGTCGTCGTCTGGTTGATGCAGCATTGTACATTGGTACGAGAGGGCGAGCAAATGGAATAAGGTTGGTGTGCATTCCTCTGTGCTGAACAGTTTGTGTTCATCTCACGTTTTCTTTCTGTAGCCTCTGATGATTTAGCTCAACATTTTGTACTCACTGAACATATGGAAAAACTATTCTAAATTGCTGCAAACAGTCAGTAGCAGATGAGCTGCCGCTCACTCTCCTGCAGATAACTGTTTCGGACAGTTTGATAACTCTGGGATTTGCTCGAATGCTTTTAGCAGCATTGAAGATTAACAGTTTGGAAGGGCGGCTCGGAGGAGATCGTCCAGTAGAGATGCGCCTCAATCCGGCCTGGTCCAGTACATCGTGGAGTATGTCGTGCTGCTGTACGCCATCCTCCTGCTAACATCAATATTATTTGCAGGTCATGCTGCTGTACGCCTCAATCTTTTCGAGTGGCATATCACAATCAAATCACTTTGAAAATTATTTGCAGGTCCAGTTTCAAATGACATTTTCCATAGGAGAAAAATCAGAAAGAAACAGTTTTTCCTTTCTACGGGAAGCCTCGTTCTGAAGACAATTTGGAAAAACCTATTGTTGTTGCCCCAAAACTGATGGGTACTGCAGGTGGTCTGGGAGCACCTGCTAAAATGCATGCTTGTATTGTTCAGTTACTTGGCACAAACAGAGAAAAAAAATCTTGATGCGTTTTCTGCTGTCAGTTCTCAGTTTCATGTTGGCTATCTTGAACAAATGCATTATGATGGGAAACAATGACAACAGCTCGATGGGCTTGTCACAAGGATAGAGCAGCTCCACGATGATGTCTCTGTTTCTTGCTAGTTTCTGTTTATATTGTAATAGCCAAGTATCTCTTTGGTAACTTGCCGGTGTTAGACAAAGAGAAGAACCGAAACAGAACATTGGCTCCTCTGAACCAGGAACATGCTGGTGCTATATCACAATCTAGCTTAGTTTGAGCAAGACTTCAGTGAGTGTTGACGCTTTCCTCATGCTCATGGCCAAGAAGCTCCCCAGTGGTCTCCTGGTATTTTCCCACCTTTCATTTGTGTGAGATCCTGATGCCTGAAATATTTATTCGCAATCACTATCCATATTTTTAGACAGGTCATTAAACTCCATCTTTTTGTTGTAGTTGCAATACTCTGAACGAATTGGCAGACACATTACAAAAGTGGTTTCCTACTGTGATTTTCACAGGTAACATTTTCTTTGTCTGCTACCATTTTGAATTCCTCTAGCTTGATTCGTTTCAAGCTTTTTGATGTGTAATAACCGACAACAGCGTCCTGAACTGTTGGCCTTTCTTAGCTAATATTACATATGCCAAAAATCAAATGAAAATTAGCTTATTGCCTGACCAATCGATTAACAAGGTTTTACTTTTAGAACTTGAGCTATAGTGAATCTTATTACCTGGAGTTTTTTTTCCTCAGGATTTCTTGCACATTGACCCGATGCATGTTGCGGTTTAGCTCAGGACATGCAAAATGGGAACCTCCACAAGCTGATGGCTAGAGCATGTTGCAGTTCAGCTATGGACTCTCAATACTTCTGCTTGGAGTCCTGAACTAGTAGGATTGTTTGTATGAGTAGTCTGCATGGGAGTATGGGACACCCTACCTCTGGTTTGTTATTTTATTTAGTTTAGCTGGGCAGCTTACTAACCTAGAATTTATTTTAGTGAGTCACTCTCAGGTATGAATTACGTTCATATGTTACAGCATTGGATGATGAATTTATTAATTTACATGCACTGATTTCTATACTTGTATGCTATGCAACGTAGCCATGTATGCAACGCATCTCTTGAGTTTGTTCTCTTCATCCCTATACTGTAGCCAGTGGTTCTTGTAAGATCAGACATAAATCAGTGTTATTGTTATATTATTGTTTCATTGTTTTTATGTGCATCACTGAAATGATGACATGGCGTTAGCACGGGAACTAATAGTATATTTCATCTATCTATATATATATATATTCATTTAAGTTGTCAAAATAAAAAAGGCTTGCTCTTCGTCGGCAGGGAATTGGGAGGAATCCTTATTTACAACTTCATGTTAACGTCATATTGTGACTTGTTATGCTTTAGTGTGCATCAGATCTTGATCTTGGTGAAGTAATATTGTTTGAGACTTAAACTTATGATTTATGATAGATATGGTCCTTTAATTTTCACGTATACCCCCTAAAATAATCTATTGTAATGCACGGATTGTATAAATGCTCAAATACAATTGTATAAAAGTTCAACTATGGATAAATAATTTGATATTTGTTTCTTTTCATGTGATTCTCTAAAATAAAACCGTGATGTTAGCACGGGTATTATACCAGTAGAAGAAAAAGAAAGTAATTATTACTATATAATAACAAGACCAGCCGGCCATTTCGATATCCAATGTCCGTGGTACGACCTAGCTAGTTAACCGTGCGTGGGTGCAGCTTGGTAGTCGCCGCCTCGCCGTAGGTAGATCGGACTGGCCGGATAGGAGCAGGAGGTAGAGTGAAAGTGCATTTTCTCCATCATGGATTGGATTTTGGTTAGTTGATAACATCTAACTTAGGGACTAATAAATTCTACTAAGACTATGCGCAGGTTTAATCTCGTGAGAGCATATTAAAAATCTATTTAGGACTAAACGGTGCCCTTTAATTCGAATTGAACTTCGACGCTTCGTCTCAAGCGGTGGTTAGAATCACTTTTATTTATTTGTTGAGTCAGAAATGCCGTACTATTAAGAGGGATACAAAACTAAGTGGTTTGATGAAGATAGAGTGCTCAGTGTAACAGAACCACCTAAATCACATGGTTCACAGGCACCTATCATTGTCACTAATGACCTCTGACAGGCGGGTCCGTATCCCAAATAATCTAGAAGGCCCTGCCGGGTTACATCAGCACCCGTTTGTCCGACAGGATCTCATTGCGAAGGTATTACAGGATTACAACATTTCATAATAAAATACATCAGAGTAAAAGTGCGGAAATTTAAATAGTACTTAGGTTATAAACCGGTTGTCCAAATAGAATTCAAGTGCAGTTATTACAGACCATAATTAAAATAGTAGCAGTAGAACAACAACATGACATAATAGATGGTAACACGAACCTTGCCCACGGGTTCAACTTCCCTCTTCCTCGCTACCGTCCTGGATGATGGTCACACAGCAAGGGGCAAGACAGACCTCCGGCTGCTGACTATCTGCAACGGGGTTAATAAACCCTGAGTACGGGGGTGCTCCGCAAGACTTACCCGACTAAGAAAAAGGAATGAGACCCAGGAATGCAGGCTGAGGGGAGTCAAGGTAAGGCTTTAGCAAGAGTCAAAGTATTTTGCGGAAAAAGCATTACTAATCCTGCTTTCAGTATTTTACTCAACATTATTAATAATCAATATCAATAGTTCATAATTCTTTCACATATATCCTTCAAACCTAATTACTTATTCATTCTCAAAAACATTCTACTTCCGAACCACTTTTCGATGTAAGTTAGTGGATCAAGTCTCCATAACCGAGGAGCAACGACGATTCGAATCGATTAGTACCCGGCTGGGGATGCCTAACCACACTGCATATGTAGCACATAAGCTTGCATATACCAACCCCATCTACCACGGCTTTTCTACCCCTGAACTGGTCCTGCGCCACCTGAGAGCACAGTACTCCCCTCGTATCCAGGCACGCCAGCCACGAGGGTACACGCTACTCTCGCCATCTCTCCACTCCCAGTGTGTGGTTGTCGGTTCAAGCAATAGAGCCACCGGAGATAGGGCTTCTTGGAGTATGTGGCTAGTTGCAAAGTCTCGATTACAGCAGGCCGACAACGAACGGTCCCTAAAACTTTTCCGTTGGAAACCATGCATTGGGACTCTAACCCAAGTACACTGGTGACCACCCAGTTTTCACATCCCTTTTCCGCTGGCGACTATAAGTTGGGATTCTAACCCAAATATACGGCCACCACACGGAAACCCATCCCTGTTGATGACAATGGACTGGCCAAGTGCACCGCCAACAACAAGGACAATACCATTCCCATTTAATGATTCATTCTTTGCATACCATCATAGTTCAAAAATAGCATTTTATGCAAACCTAAATCAATTAAGCAGGGCTAAGCATTTTTCAACACTTTAATTAAATCAGGTTATCAGGGTATAATAAGTGGTCAAGGAAAGATAATGCATCAATAGGTTATCACTCAAATCCTATTAACCTAATGCAATAGATTAACTCTTGTGATAAAACATTTTAAATACAAGGAGGGGCACAATGCACCGGGGCTTGCCTTGGATGGCGTAAAGGCATTAAAAATGGAAATGGAAAAAGGCATTGGAAAATCCCTAGTAAATGAAAAAACACATTGCGGCCCGAAGTGGCCCACGAACAGCACAGCCGGCCCACTCGGCCTGCCCCGCACCGCGTCGGACATTTTGCTAAAGGGACCCCGAATAAAAAGGAAATTAACCCGCAGTCCACATAGCACTATTCATATGAGTCGCTGACCTTGCACTTAACCCCCTGCCCTTAGTCTAATTCATGTCAGCACACCCCCACGATTCTCCCCGGTTGACCGGAGGCGCCGGTGAGGTTTGACCGGCGGTTGCCCGCCGTTCTGAGACCTCTCCGGCCACGAAGAGGACACCAACGTGTTCCCCAGACCCAGGCGCACCTAACGAACTAGATGGTTGGGCGTATAAGTGTTGGGTTCAGACCCAGCCAGGTCCGTGGCGGCTCAGCCACGTCGGCGTGCCACACGCCGGCGAGCATGAGGCGGTAGAGTTAGAAATTAGGGGTGCAAACGGGGTAGGAGCTCACCGCGACTTGAGTAAGCTAGAAGACGGGACCGGAGACGGTGCAGAGGCACGAGCGCAACGTCGACGGCGGCTGCAGCGGCATTCCCCGGCGACAGTCCTTCCGTTCCGGTGACCCTAGGATACCAAACACGAAACGGTCTAGCGCATGAGCATTAGCTGAGCACCAGAGACCCAAGACGCACAACAAGGAAGAAAGATACCCACCACAGCGAGCTGGCTACGTCAGGATCGGCCGCAGCGGAGCTCCGACCAAACCCACGGACGACAACGGTGTTCCGGGACCAGCAGGGCACCACGGCTTGCACAAGTGGTGGCAAACGATGTGCAGGTAAGCTATTTGACTGGCCACGAGGTGGAGAGGATGGAGGTGGATGGGTGAGCTGCAATTCGGTCGATGACCGAGGGGTGCCCGCTGGTGACCGAGATGGGGTGAGGGAGGAAAGAGGGGCGGTCGTCGCCTTTAAGCGGCCGGGAACGGAGTGGATATGGACGAGCGTGACTCGGGGCCCCCGAGCGACGCAAACGCGGCGGCGACAGCGCACTGCCCCGGCCGGACGGCAACAGTGCGCGCCGCGCACGCGCGCACGCACGACGGGCAACAGTAGGGGCCCGGTACTGTAGCTACCCCACCTAGATCAAATGCTATTCAGTTCAAATGATGGCCCTATGGTTTGAATCAATGAAAACGACCAATACCAAAGTTGTGCCAAATTTCCGGTAGAACATTTTTACTTTTTGGACCAAGTTCAAATTCGGCTCCAATTTGAAATCATTCAAAAGGGGGTAAAACCCAAATTTGAATTAGGTTTTGGGATCAAATTAGGGCTTAATTGCAATTTCCTTTTTGAATTAGTTGTTGATTTTCACAAAGGGGTTTAATTGCACAATCAATCATATACACAATCAAGTCACTCTTGGAGCCCTAAACACAATCACATGCAGGCAGTTAAATTAAATATGATGACATGGCAGATTAATTAAATGTAATACTAGAGGTATTACAGCCTTCCCCCCTAAAAGAAATCTCGTCCCGAGATTTGATATAAAACAAGGACCTAAGACAAAGTAATGGAAAAGAAAATGTGTCAATAAAACTTAATTCAACCTTAATCCTTAAACAAGTTGACGAGTTTACACATTACATCACTAGGAACTTTACATCTACAGGGTAGCGAAAAATTCGGGGAAATTCTCGGAAAGGTAGTCCTCTGATTCCCAGGTAGCTTCATCTTCGGAATGCTGACTCCATTGGATCTTGTACCACCTGGTTGTCGTTCTTCGGGTAACGCGATCCTTTCGATCCAAAACTCGAATCGGATACTCGGAACATGTCAGATCCGGTTCGAGTTCCACTCCTTCAACATCAACAACTTGATCGGGTACTCGAAGGCACTTCTTCAATTGCGACACGTGGAATACATTGTGCACATTAGAGAGGTGCTCTGGTAATTGCAATCTGTAAGCCATTTTTCCCACACGTTCCATAATCTGAAATGGTCCGATGTAACGTGGGGCTAATTTGCCTTTAACTCCGAAGCGGTTGACCCCTTTCATTGGTGACACCTTCAAGTAGACATAGTCTCCAACTTTGAATGCTAATGGTCGACGTCTTTGATCGGCATAACTTTTCTGACGTGACTGTGCCACTTTCAAATTCTCCTGTATCAGTCGGACCTTTTCTTCGGCTTCATTAACCAAGTCAACTCCATAGAACCATCTTTCTCCTGGTTTAGACCAATTCAATGGGGTACGACACCTACGACCGTAGATTGCTTCAAACGGAGCCATCTTGATGCTTTCTTGATAGCTGTTGTTATACGAGAACTCTGCCAGTGCTAAACACTCGTCCCACATGTTAGTGTAATTGAGTGCACAAGCCCTCAACATGTCCTCCAGTACTTGGTTGACTCTTTCAGTCTGTCCGTCAGTTTGTGGATGGTATGCTGTGCTATGCAAAAGCTTCGTCCCTAATGACTTGTGAAATGCCTTCCAAAAATTGGAGACAAACTAGGTATCTCGATCGGAGACAATGGTCTTTGGCACTCCATGCAGCTTCATCAGATTGTCCATATATAGCTTCGCATAGGTTGCAGCAGTATATGCAGTTTTCACAGGCATGAAGTGAGCTTGCTTGGTGAGACGGTCCACAACTACCCAGATGGAATCAAAACCTCGGGGTGTCTTGGGAAAACCTACAATAAAATCCATACTAATGTCTTCCCATTTCCATGCAGGAACAGGCAATGGTTGCAGTTCTCCCCCGGGTTTCATATGCACAGCTTTCACTTTTTGACACGTATCACACCTGGCAACGTATCGAGCAGTTTCTATCTTCATCTTAGTCCACCAGAATTTCTGTCTCAAGTCCTGATACATCTTGTTGCTCCCTGGATGAATGGAGAATCTTGTCAAATGCGCTTCATCGAGGATCATGCGACGTAACTCAGGAACTTTTGGGACTACAAGCCGATTCTTGAACCATACCACCCCTTCATCATCAATTCTAAAACAATCCGCCTTTCCAGTTTGTACTTTCTCCTTGATGTGCTTGATTCCTTTGCTTCCCTTTTGAGCAGCAATGATTTGCTCCCGGATAGGTGTCTCAACGCTAGTGTTGGCTAGACTGCCCCGTGAAACTATTTCTATGCCTAACTTTTCCAACTCATAGCATAAAGATAGGTCATACGGCTTTACGGTCAAATAGTTGCAGTGAACTTTTCGACTGAGTGCATCAGCAACCACATTAGCTTTACCCGGATGGTAATGTACTTCTATATCATAATCCTTTATCAATTCAAGCCATCTTCTTTGTCTCATGTTCAACTCTTCTTGGGTAAAGATGTACTTCAATCTCTTGTGGTCAGTGTAGACATTACAAGCACTACCTAGCAGGTAATGACGCCAGATCTTCAAGGCGTATACCACAGCTGCCAACTCCAAGTCATGGGTGGGGTAATTCTCTTCATGACGTTTGATCTATCACAACGCATAAGCAATAACTCGACCCTCTTGCATCAGGACACAACCAAGACCAGTGTCAGATGCATCGCAGTACACATCAAATGGCTTTTCAATATCGGGCTGAGCTAAGACTGGTGCTGTGGTCAACAATCTCTTCAAGGTCTGAAAAGCTTTCTCACACTCGGGTGACCAGACAAACTTGACCTGATTCTTCAACAACCCGGTGATAGGCTTGGCTATTCTAGAAAAATCCAGAATATAGTGGCGGCAATACCCCGCCAACCCCATGAAACTGTGGACTTGATGTACCGTGGTTGGTGGCTTCCAATTCATGATTTTATCCACCTTACTCGGATCAATGGATACGCCTTCGGCTGACAAAATATGCCCGAGAAACGGAACTCGGTCCAACCAAAACTCACACTTGCTGAACTTGGCATAGAGTTGATATTCTCTCAAGCGAGATAAGATAACACGAAGGTGGTTGGCATGTTCTTCAGGGGTTTTGGAGTAAACAAGGATGTCGTCGATGAACACGACCACAAATTTGTCGAGCTCCAGCATGAAGACGGAGTTCATTAGGTACATGAAATAGGCAGGTGCATTGGTTAGGCCGAAGAACATGACTAGGTACTCGTATAGGCCATATCTGGTGGTGAAGGCTGTTTTTGGAATGTCTTCGGGGAGGATCTTTATTTGGTGGTAGCCAGACCTAAGGTCAATTTTGGAAAACACTTTGGCTCCAGCTAATTGGTCAAAGAGTAGGTCAATACACGGCAAAGGGTATTTGTTTTTAATGGTGACCTCATTGAGTGGACGGTAATCGACACAGAGTCAGAGGAACTTGTCTTTCTTTTTCACAAAAATAGCAGGGCAACCCCATGGTGATGAGCTAGGCCTAATAAAACCCTTATCCAGCAAATCTTGCAACTGAACCTTTAGCTCTGCCAGTTCTTCGGGAGGCATCCTATAGGCTCTACGGGATATAGGTGCTGTTCCAGGCTTTAACTCAATAGCAAATTCCACATCACGATCAGGTGGCAAACCAGGCAAATCATCGGGGAACACGTCTGGAAATTCACAGACTACCGGAATATCCTGCACTTCTTTGACTGCGGTTGCACAAATCCTACCAACTGCTCTTTGAGGGATTGGAAGTTGGATAAGGAGTTGAGTTTGACTATTAGGAAAGTTTACCCTGAGAGTTCTATTCAGCACATCAATGAGAGCCTTGTGCTGATACATCCAATTCATGCCTAAAATCACATCTATGTCCTGATCTTTGAGTACTATCATGGTGGTAGGGAATATATGCCCGCCTAGTTCTATAGGTACTCGCTGCACTACCTCCTTAGTATTTATACGCCCCTGGGCGAATTTATTAGGAAATTTTCCTTTATTTCCCCAATTGGTATCTCATGCTTGACGACAAATGTGCGATTGATGAATGAATGAGATGGACCAGAATCAAAAAGCATAATAGCAGGGTGACTTGTGACAGGGAACCTACCCATCATGATGGGTTCACCTTCGGGAATCTGATCAACTTGGGTGTAGTAGACGTGGCCTGCTTTCTTGGCCACCTTTCCTTTCTGAGCATGCTGCTGATGACCACGCTGCTGAGCCTGCTGCTGCTGATGACCATGACCCTTCTGAGCATTCTGATTATACTGCTTTGGATACGGGCAGTCACGGGCCCAGTGGCCCATCTTGCCACAGTTGTAGCACGGGTGATTGTAGCTGACTTGTGGGGTGGTGACACGAACGCTAGGGGCATTCGGCTGAGTGGTGTTTTGCTGGTTGGAGGTGTGGGAAGTAGCAGCAGTATGAACAACAACTGCTGCTGAGGGTACGGTGGATGAGAGTGGTGAGTGGGATGGTAAATGAGTTTCTGACACTTCTGGCCGCCAGAAGACGCAGACTTCTTCTTCTTCTTCTTCTTCTTCTTCTTTTCCTCTTGGTGTTTGCGGTCACTTTCTGCAAAGGCAATGGCAATATTGACAGCTTCATGATAGGTGCAGTGGAGATTGTTGGACAAGCTTCCTTGAATCTTATAGTTCAGACCCCTGATGAAACAGTCATTCCTTTTCTGGTCATTGTTGGTGTGCTCAGGGGCGTACTGCGCCAGGTGATTGAACTGCCCAACCGTGACAGTAGAATCTTTCTGCTGCAGGGCCAGAAATTGGTCCAGCTTCATCTTCATCACACCCGCAGGGATGTAATGAGCACGGAAAGCTTCACGGAATTCTGCCCAGGTCATTTGGTGTCCATCGGGCTGAGCTGCCAGGAGATTTGCATACCAAGCACTGGCAGGACCTCGCAGTTGCTGTGCTACAAACATGGGCTTCTGTATCTCTGTGCAGTGGATCAGACTAAAGTTTTGCTCCATGGTGCGGAGCCAATCATCAGCTTTCAGTGGCTCATCGGCCTTGGTGAACACACATGGACGGGTATTCGTAAAGTCGAAAGTTGTCTCATCATCATCGCTGCGGCCACGACGCCCACCACGGTTGTCCCTGTTTTGCGCCATCGCATTGGCGGCATTGGCCAAGGCTGCAATAGGATCGGCTAAGGTCGGTGGAATAGGCGGTGGGTTGGGAGCAATTCTATTCTCAGAGGTACCAGCACCGGTCGAACGGGTATTGACAGGCATCTGTTTAATTGCAAACCGAATTTAGAACTAACATTACTTAACGAAGCATAGTAGCGGTTCAAACTTAAACATTACAACACTTAAACAATGCTTAAAAGACACGACTAGGACTTAATCAAAGTTCCCAAACCCAAAGCTAAGGTTCTTGGTGCACCAACATTACAACACAAATGATAACGACAAACTGACGTCCCTAGTCCTAAGACTAGTCTAGTCGTCGTCGATCACGATCATCTCCTCCTCGTCGTCATCCTCCACGATCACATCCTCTATTGGATCAACTGCCTCCTCAAGGTCATCCTCAACAACCTGTTCCTCGCCCTCCTCCTGCCCAGGTCCCTCGACCACACCAAATTCTGGCTCATCCTTCTGAGGAACAAGGACAAGGTTGAACTCATTGTGGAGCCTGTGGATCTCCTCATGCAGAGCATCATTGTATTCCTCGATGTGCTCAACATAGCTTTCCAACTCGTGGACCCTTGCCCAGGCCACGTCCTCACATGCCCAAGCCTCCTCCTTCTCGCGAGTGAGGCGGTCCACCTCACGCTGCAGCTCGGCGACCATGCGCACATCCCTGTAGTGGTCATGACGTGCCACCTTGAAGTCCTCGGTGAGCAGCTTGATCTCCTCCTTGAGCTCATTGCGGCTGCGGCGGGGACGGCTACCAGATGCCTCTTTGTCACGTGGCGCCAGCTAGGGGCACGGAACTCCCTGGGGACCAGTCATCTTGCGAGCTATGAGCTTACAGCGTGCCAGCTAGAGAAGGTAAGTTGGAATTAGCAAAGATATAATAGGCTAGCATGAATAGGTTTGATAGATCCTAACCCATATACCCACTTTTAAGGAGGAAATTGTTATCATGGTGAATTAAACATGATGCATGAATCGTACTTACGAATTTTAAATCAATGCAAGATAAATAAATGCATAAATAACTTTAACATAGGGCTAGTAATAATGCTATTCCACTTGCTACCATAACTATATTACGGAATAAGATAAGAATAAGCAATTTGGACCAAAATATCAAATTTAGATTTTTATGATCCAAAACATTTTGAAGTTTTGCAAAGTAATACCGTAATAATTTAGCAATGGAACTCTCTGATACCAACTGTAACAGAACCGCCTAAATCACATGGCCCACTGGCACCTGTCATTATCACTAATGACCTCTGACAGCCGGGTCCGTGTCCCAAATGATCTAGAAGGCCCTGCCGGGTTACATCAGCACCCGTTTCTCCGACAGGATCCCATTGCGAAGCCATTACAGGATTACAACTTTTCATAAAAAAATACATCAGAGTAAAAGTATGGAAGATCTAAATAGTACTTAGGTTACAAACCGATTGTCCAAATAGAATTCAAGTGCAGTTATTACAGACCATAATTAAAATAGTAGCAGTAGTAGTAGAACAACAACATAACATAATAGATGGTAACACGAACCCTGCCCACGGGTTCAACTTCACTCTTCCTCGCTACCGTCCTAGATGATGGTTACATAGCAAGGGCCAAGACAGACCTCCGGCTGCTGACTACCTGCAACGGGGTTAACAAACCCTGAGTACGGGGGTACTCCGCAAGACTAACCCGACTAAGAAAAAGAAATGAGACTTAGGAATGCAGGCTGAGGAGAGTCAAGGCAAGGATTTAGTAAGAGTCAAAGTATTTTGCGAAAAAAGCATTACTAGTCCTACTTTCAGTATTTTACTCGACATTATTAATAATCAATATCAGTAGTTCACAATTCTTTCACATATATCTTTCAAATCTAATTACTTATTCATTCTCAAAAACATCCTACTTTCGAACCACTTTTCGATGTAAGTCAGTGGATCAAGTCTCCATAAACGAGGAGCAACGACGATTCGAATCGATTAGTACCTAGCTAGGGATCCCTAACCACACTGCACATGTAGCACCAAAGCTTGCATATACCAACCCCGTCCACCCGAGAGCACAGTACTCCTCTCGTCTCCAGGCACGCCGGCCATGAGGGTACACGCTACTCTCGCCATCTCTCCACTCCCAGTGCGTGGTTGTCGATTCAAGCAATAGAGCCACCGGAGATAGGGCTTCCCGGAGTATGTGGCTAGTTGCAAAGTCTCGATCATAGCAGGCCGACAACGAACGGTCCCTAAAACTTTTCCGTTGGAAACCATGCATTGGGACTCTAACCCAAGTACACTGGTGACCACCCGGTTTTCACATCCCTTTTCCGCTGGCGACTATAAGTTGGGACTCTAACCCAAACATATGGCCACCACACGGAAACCCATCCCCGTTGATGGCAATGGACTGGCCAAGTGCACCACCAACAACGAGGACAATACCATTCCCATTTAATGATTCATTCTTTGCATACCATCATAGTTCAAAAATAGCATTTTATGCTAATCTAAATCAATTAAGAAGGGCTAAACATTTTTGAACACTTTAATTAAATCAGGTTATCGGGGTATAATAAGTGGTCAAGGAAAGATAATGCATCAATAGGTTATCACTCAACTCCTATTAACCGAATGCAATAGATTAACTCAAGTGATAACACATTTTAAATACAAGGAGAGGCAAATGCACCGGGGCTTGCCTTGGATGGCGTAAAGAGTAGGGTCCGGGTCGGTACCACAGATGTCGAAGCCTTGCACAATTTCAGGAGCAGTCTCCTCAGCAGTCCCCTCAGTTTTCATCTCCGAATCACCGGTCACAACACGTATGCAATAATGAATGCATGAATGCGATGCGATAAAACGGTACATGGAATAATGAATAAAACAACCTTTGAACACTATTACCATCTACAACCTATTCAAAGTAATTGTTTCTAAAAGTCTGCCCTAGGCCATAAGGGTGTTTGACCTAAGGCCACAATCAATCCAAAATTCACACCAACCCTAAATGATTAAGGTTTTCATTTATTTTATTAAGCATTTAATTAATAAATGATTAAACTATTTCTATTTGATGCCAAACTTTACTAACAGATAGCTCTCATCCTAAAACAGTACCAAATAAAGTTTCATGATTTTTGGATCAACGGGGAATTAATTAAAATTAATCAAATTTACACTTTTTAATTAATTTATTGATTTTTCATTCCTGCAGAAAGTACTCAAACCATACATTTAATATTTTTATTAAATATTACACAACACAGAGAGCATCCATAAATATTTTCATGATTTTTGGCTTAACATAAATATTCATAGAAAAATAGCAAAATAGTTTACTATTCATTAAAAATGGAAATGGAAAAAGGCATTGGAAAATCCCTAGTAAATGGAAAAACACATTGCGGCCCGAAGCGGCCCACGAACAGCACAGCCGGCCCACTCGGCCTGCCCCGCACCGCGTCGGCCATTTTGCTAAAGAGACCCCGAATAAAAAGAATATTAACCCGCAGTCCACATAGCACTATTCATATGAGTCGCTGACCTTGCACTTAACCCCCTGCCCCTAGTCTAATTCATGTCAGCACACCCCCACGATTCTCCCCAGTTGACCGGAGGTGCCGATGAGGTTTGACCGGCGGTTGCCCGCCGTTCCGAGACCTCACCGGCTACGAAGAGGACACCAACGTGTTCCCCAGACCCAGGCGCACCTAACGAACTAGATGGTTGGGCGTATAAGTGTTGGGTTCAGACCCAGCCAGGTCCGCGGCGGCTCGGCCACGTCGGCGTGCCACACGCCGGCGAGCACGAGGCGGTAGAGTTAGAAATTAGGGGTGCAAATGGGGTAGGAGCTCACCGCGACTTGAGTAAGCTAGAAGACGGGACCCGAGACGGTGCAGAGGCACGAGCGCAACATCGACGGCGGCTGCAGCGGCGTTCCCCGGCAACAGTCCTTCCGTTCCAGCGACCCTAGGATACCAAACACAAAACGGTCTAGCGCATGAGCATTAACTGAGCACCAGTGACCCGAGACGCGCAACAAGGAAGAAAGATACCCACCACAGCGAGCTGGCTACGTCAGGATCGGCCGCGGCGGAGCTCCGGCCAAACCCACGGACGACAACGGCGTTCCGGGACCAGCAGGCCACCACGGCTTGCACAAGTGGTGGAAAACGATGCGCAGGTAAGCTATTTGACTGGACACGAGGTGGAGAGGATGGAGGTGGATGGGTGAGTTGCAATTCGGCCGATGACCGAGGGGTGCCCGCCGGTGACCGAGATGGGGTGAGGGAGGAAAAATGGGCGGTCGTCGCCTTTAAGCGGCCGGGAACGGAGTGGATATGGACAAGCGCGACCCGGGGCCCCCGAGCGACGCAAACGCGGTGGCGACAGCGCATTGCCCTGGCCGGACGGCGACAGCGCGCGCCGCGCGCACGCGCACACGCACAACGGGCAATAGTAGGGGCCCGATACTGTAGCTACCCCACCTAGGTCAAATGCTATTCAGTTCAAATGATGGCCCTATGGTTTGAATCAGTGAAAATGACCAATACCAAAGTTGTGCCAAATTTCATGTAGAATATTTTTTCTTTTTGGACTAAGTTCAAATTGGGCTCCAATTTGAAATCATTCAAAAGGGGGTGAAACCAAAATTTGAATTTTAAATGCAATCCAGTTCAATTCTCCAAAAATCTCTCAACAATTTGAAATTCTATAAAAATAAAAGTTGTTCTACTTGTTGAGCTCTCTAACTTTCATTAAAGAAGTTTGGTCAGATTCCTGATAATTTTTAAATTGGTGTTTCAAATTTGAATTTCAATTCACTATTTTGAGTTTAATTTAAATTTTCCGTGCATAACATCAAAATCTCTAAAAATAAAAGTTGTTCCATTTTAAAAGATCTACAACGTTCATTAAGGCACTTTCATCAAATTCCTTATTGATTTTGAATTATGTTTTGGGATCAAATTAGGGCTTAATTGCAATTTCCTTTTTGAATTAGTTGTTGATTTTCACAAAGGGGTTTAATTGCACAATCAATCATAAACACAATCAAGTCACTCTAGGAGCCCTAAGCTGGTCATTATCACCTACTATTCATCGGCTTGGTCATTATCGCCTACTGTTCCTTGTGGATACGATATTTAAAACCTCCGGGTGAAATGTGACAGTGGTATTATATCTGTGCGCTTGCGGATAATCTGAATACAATCTTATTTAAGTAGAGTGCAGTTAATTTATGCCAACAGATATGACCATGTTAATCCCTTCAAAGATAAAGGTAAAACCATTCTATATGAGGTTTATATTTGATGGATTTTATGAATGTATGTTTCACATTGAAGTTTGTACATTTTCATTTGCAGAATTGCTTACATGGATAAGGGAAGATTGGATTGCACAAGGAAAGCGTGGAAGGTCAATGAAGTTGATTGGGGACCAAATCCATGTGCCCTGAATGTTTTGCACCAGGTCACCACGTCACTTTAGCCCATGGAAGGGAAGAGTCCAAGTCCAACGGATCTAGTACTTGCGACGGTCACCACGACTCCATACAGACTCCAATTGGGACGTTCTAGTACTTGTTGGAAAGCATATTAAGTTTGCTTTCCAATGGATCTACACTTGTTCCCATATATTATCATATGTGTCCGTAGTGGTCGTTTTAACGCCAGGACTTTCTCTGCTTATGGTGCTGCGTCACCCAATTTTGGGTTGTTGGCCCATGTATCAAGTTGGGTCTATTAGGGACGCGTCCTAGGGTTGGAGGACGACCCTAACACCCCCTTGGTCATCCTTCAATCCACATATATATCTCCGTAGCCTCCACAAACAGATTGGGTTTTCATAGATTGAAGTTTTAGCCGTTGCTACTTCGCCTGCAGTGCGTGTGTCGACTAGACCATTCATTTGCTCGCCATTGGAACCCCACCTTTGTTATCATGATTCATATCAGATCCTACTTGTATTATTTGGCAGTTGAGTGCTTGTTCTTCTTGTTCTTGCTGGTTCTTCGATTGCTTGCAGGAATTACCCTAGTGGTTTGGTTGGTCGTGATCCACAAGATCGTTAACAACTGCTGGAATTGGTGTATCGATCGCTAAGGCGCAGCATCCTTGGATGGTTGTAGTCGGGTCGTGAACGTCTCTCCAGTCCAAATCAAAATTATCCATCTCCACTAAAAGATCAGGACACCCATACCCCCTTATCAATTGGTAATCAGAGCAAGGTTTTGTCGGTGAGAGATTTCAGTTTACATTATTTTCCTATAGTCCAAAAAAGCCAGCAAAATTGTAGATTTAATTTTCCATAATCCTATAGACCTTTTGTGCCTTTTACTAGTGCTACTTAGTTCAGGTTTGTTGAGTTTGGCTTACATCGGTTGAGTCGAGTTGCTGGTCTTAGGGTTAGTCTTTTAGAGTTTCGAGTTCTTGTTATTTTTTTGGTCACTATCAATCGTTTACATCTCTGCTGCCATCACCACCACCATAAACATCTTCACTACACCATATTCATCTCACAATCTCCATCTCCATTGCAATAATTTCCATCATATGCATCTTTGCTGCATCTTACCCATCCCCGCTATTTTGTTTAACACTAGCAAAATCTGATTTTGGCATACAAAGAAAAATCTACGTTGCTAGTTCTATTCTTGTTGCTCCCTGAAAAGAAAAATTTTCTATTGTTGTGGCTTGAAACTGAAATCCACTCATGTATGCCTTGCTTCACGATAAAGAGAAGCAGAGGCAAGGGTAAGCCCTACTACAACTAATTGATACTAATTTGATGATAGGTTCCGGATTCGATCTTATTAAAATTTTTAGGCTATGCTTTCCCCGGCAACGGCGCCATAAATGCTTGTTGACACTTCTTAGCGCAACCACCAGAGACAGGGTGTTAGGCTATCTCTGATAACGGCGCCAGAAGTGCCTGGGGATATTTCTTATGTCTATTGGATAATTCCGCAAGCGCACAGAATATACCGCTGTAGCACTTCACCCGGGAGTATTCCAAGGTATCGTTATTTATTTTATCCCGAGGGAAAGCGATTGCTAGAAATATTAATAGAAGGAGATCCTGAAATCTATCTCAACTTAGCACAACTAGTGCAGAGGGGGGTAATCGAAGTATGATAGGAAGGTGATGATTCAAAGATAACAAATGAAATACTAAAAGATAACTAGTGTAGTGTAGCTAGGTGGCAGGACAACGAGTGAGAAAGGTTCCCGTGATTCGAACTTTACTCCTGTGATCTATCCTATCAAATGATCAAATTACACTAAGATTGCTACCTTACTACCGGTGTGCAGGGGGTAGTGCGAGACAATAGAGGACAAAACCTCTACCCGAAGCGCCTACACTCTTATGGGAGCCTACCTTTTAAGAACTTGCCTAAAACACGTGGAGGGACACTAAAACTAGACAGGGCTGTCACCACCTGCTAGCACCCACAAACAATCCGTGCGACAAGCAGTAATCAAAGGCAAGATTTAACCTAAGCACCACGCTTATGCTAAGTCTCACTACTCTAGTTGTGATTAGAGCAACTAGAGCACCCTATGACAGGCGATGAACTAACACACGTTGAGTTGGAACAGGATCACAAACTAATGCAACCGACCAAGTAATACGATAACTCACAACAATACTATTAGTAGAATAGTAATGCACTAAGTAAAGACTTAGTAAAGCAAAGCAGGAATATTTTATATTGAAGCAAATAAGTCTAAAATAGGAGAAAGATACAAGAGCTATACCAGACTCTCCAGCAGACGACTCCGGAGACCCTGAGCGCAGCTCGACTCAACTCTAACTCCCACACTAGTCTACAACTACAACTAAAGGTAGAACTACACTACTTCTTCACTTGTATCTTGAATGAATCATCTCTTGAAAGGGTGGAGGCAGGCTCAATTTATAGGGGAGAGCAAGGGGGTGCCACGTCAGCGATCCTTGTGCCTTTCCACCTTATCCCTTAGATGAACTGACCTTGAAACCGCCTCAGATCAACGGTGTTGGAGATTTCCTCACGTTGACGTCATGCAGGGAGGCGGTGGAAGCTAACCGTCCAGGCTGGGCACCAGGGGGTTCGGCCGAACCCCCTATGGCAGGTGGTCCCAGCCAGGGGCTTCTAGAAGGTGTCCCCACCAGTCATTGAGGCTATAGGTGGCCCGGCCCCACATCTTATGGTTCGGCCGACCCACCCCTGGTGGGTTGGGCCCACCAGCGTGGTCCCCACCTGTCATAGGTTCTCTCTTGATTCTTGTTATGTTTTGATTGCTTCGTTTCACGCCTCAATCCGTGTGCTTTTGATCTCCACCGTTGAATGGAAGCACAAGTTGATCAGATGGATGGAATGACTTGGTTGGAGTGTCACACGGATTCGGCCTCATCATCAGAGCAAGGTGGGCCCCATGAGTGGTTCGGGCGACCCCACCATGGGCCCACCCTTGGCTCTCCTCTCTTGCATTTGATGTTGTATGCAAGTTGATGGAATGTGGTGGCCTGGGGCAACCAAAAGTGGTTCGGCCAAACCACATAGGTCACCCCTAGCTGCTCACTTTTGCACTGTTTTGATCTTCCCTGCATTCACAAGCTTAAGAGTACAAGTGGAACTAGTTATTGATAAAATATGTTCATGTTATGTTTATTCTCCATTGAATCCGAGGCCTGTTGACGGTGTTTGAATGTGGAATATTATGGTATATCCACCGTCAACAGTAGCCGCCACAAACAAATTGGGTTTTGATAGATTGAAGTTTTAGCCGTTGCTACTTCACCTGCAGCGCGTGTGTCGACTAGACCATTCGTCTGCTCGCCATTGGAACCCCACCTTTGTTATCGTGATTCATATCAGATCCTACTTGTATTATTTGTTAATTTTGTGCTTGTTCTTCTTGTTCTTGCTGGTTTTAAATATCGTATCCACAAGGAATAGTAGGTGATAATGACCAAGCCGATGAACTTAACCCTACAATTATGCTAGATAATATCGAGAAAGAGGAAATAGCTAATGATTATCTAGTTCCAACTACCTATAAACTTTGAATAATATCGTTCTAACTGTGCAGTGACATGAATAAGAGGCGAAATCAGAGTTCCCTCCTACTAGACACTTATACACCTATCGATCCTATCAACGGGAAGTGGACTACAGAGGACTCAACGCAGCTGTCACCTACGCGATCTACCACTATCCGGCCAATCAGGGGACATTCACAAGTAAACCTAGCCTTGGCACCACGCCTACACTATGAAATACTACTTCAATCAAGTAATGACCAAGATCAAAGCACTCAATATGAGTTGCAAACTTAAGAACGAATAAGAACAAATGCTTACTTGAATTAGAAGTCGAATACAAAAGTACCTCAGAACGCAGCTCGGGGCGAGGAAGCTAAATCCAGAAGAATACAGCCACGAAGAAGCACCGACAGGCCGGAACTCCTCCAGAATCTCTACTCTCCTACTCTATCTCTCTAATCTCTAAACAAGACTAGATCTAGATGAACTAGTCTATCCTAACTGCTACAACTAGATGAACTAGAACTAGATGAACTAGGACTAGATCAACTAGAGGGACCCTAACCCTAATTTATATAGAGAATATGAAGCACCGGGGTGTAGAATGCCTTCTGGAGGGGTCCTGGGGCGTCCTTATATAGGCCGAGGTGGAGTAGGGGGCAAGGAACCGCCACGTCAACGATTCACGTCTCATGTTACGTGCATCGTCGGATCAAACTGACTTTAGATCGACGTAGGGGTGCGTTACTTGGGTGCCAAGGAAGCGTGGGAGGAAGATTCCAGAAGGTGGGGCCCGCAGTCTAGCAGGGGGCGCCGGCCGGCCCCACCCTAGGGCCGGCCGGTCCCACTTTGTGGGATCCGGGGCCCCGGTTGCTCGGGTGTGTTCAAGATCCTTCTAGGGTCTTCGTGATGATGTTTCCTTGACGGTTAAGTTTTGTGTCTTTTATGCTCTTTAACCCCTCTTTTACGCTTTTTTGGAATTGCCCCAGGAAAATACAGAACATGCAAAACTCGTGAAAATTATCAGTTAAAACCCTAGACTAGTGTGTATTCATGTGTCCTTTCATGTCTAAAGTTCTAATAAAAGTTGACGTTATCCACCATCAACAACTCCCCCAAGCTTACCTTTTGCCAGTCTCTTGGCAAACAACCTAAGCCGAATGACTATTATATTTGGATCAGGAGTTGCTACAATGCTTTCATGCCTTCCTAGTACACATGCTTTCAAAAATTCTCCTCCGGAATAGACAAAACTGCTCTAACTTTCAAACTTACCCATTTTACCTTTAACTACGGGGCTTTATAGCATTCGCATAAGTCTTGAGCAGTCAAAAGATAGAACAATCAAGTCAAGCACTATGTCTCAAATTCTTCACAGGACCAATATTCCGGAGTTTTGCAAGTTTTCGAAAGAAAACTCAGAGCTTAATTGTATGACACCCTCAAGTCTCTTAATATATGTGGTTGTTGACGGTGGATAAAGTTAACTATTATTAGAACTTTAGACACCAATGGATACATGAATACACACTAGTCTAGGGTTTTAACTAACAGTTTCCACGAGTTTTGCATATTCTATATTTTCCAGGGCCTATTCCAGAAAAGCATAGAGGAAGGGTTAAAGAGCATGATTACCATGTAACTTAACTGTCAAGGAAACATCATCACGAGAATACTGGAAGCATCTGGAAGACACCCGAGGCACCGGGACCCGAGACCCCCAAGGGTGGGTCCGGCCGGCGCCCCCTGCTAGGGTTTTGGCCCACCTTCTGGAGTCTTCTTCCGCCGCCTTTGTGGAGTCATCTCAACCCTTGTTTCAAGTCGGTTTGATCCTACGGCGCACGTGCATCCCACCGGGCTATAAATAAAGGGGCAGACCCCCTGGAGGAATCAACCCATCATTCATTCAAGGCATCAAGTCCTCAGGCCATCAAGAGCCTCCTAGTTCATCAAGAGCCTCTTAGTTCATAGTTCTAGCCTAGTTAGATTAGACAGTAGAGGAGTTCTAGTTCTTCGGCGGATCTGGAGCCCCGACGTCTGTCTGGAGCACGGAGTTCGGTATAATTCTAGTTCTTTCTCTATTATTGTATTCTTCATTATGATTAGGGAAACATTCATCTTAATAGTTCATATGTTCTTGATTACAATAGTCTTTGTCTACTTTGATTATATGTCTAGTATAGTTGGTTTGATCTTATTGAATTCATGTAATTGCTCATATAGCGTTTATTCATGCGTACGATGGATAGATGATGAACGATATGTAGACGTGGTGTCTAGGTAATTTGTTTATCTGTGAGTGCACCCCGATGTGCCGGGTCGTGTGGTAGGTCGCGTAGGTGACAGCTGCGTTGAGTCCTCTGTAGTCTACCCCCCGCATGTAGGCCAGCAGGCACGGTCGCGAAGTTGGATGATGACTCTGTTTCACATCCTTCCTAGATGATGCCTTTTGCATGTGATTATGATATAGGATTAGTCTAACAATGATTGCTAGATTTAATTGCACTAATTAGAGTTATTCATTGATGTAGTTATAGAATTACCTTTGATATTAATTCCTTAATTTATCTATTGGCTAGCTATTACTATGACTAGAGAAGTGCTCTGATGATTATCTTTTATTTATGATGCTTAATCATACTTATCACGTTCTTCTTTATTTACCTTGTGACCTTTGCCTGTTATGAGTAGAGTAAATGACATCGGTAATGTCACTTATCCATTGTATACCATCACTATCAATATGATAGATTAAAGTTTATCCTAGTCCTTCCCAGTGGTATAAATATAAATCAACAACCTGGTAGAACTCTCTAGGTAAAATGCTACAATGGTATAATTATCTGTCCGCTTGCAGAACTGATCTTAGTTTATATTATTTATATTTATTTCTGCCTAATCACATAGATTAATATATAAAACCTTTATTCTTAGCATTATTAATTAGGGATGACAACCTAGTTCTTGCATAAGAATGTTGGTAATAGAAAAGTGGCTAGTTGCTAATGACAAGTTACTTAATTACCATTCATCTTCTAATCTCGCCTCTCGCATTAAAAGTTATATAGTTATAGTTGGCGACGTTAGTGGATGTCAACAGTGGTATTTATGGATCTCACTGAGGCATTAATGATGTTATGCCTTCATACAACTAAGGATTATAGTGGAGCTTATAGGAGTGGCAATAACAAAGATGAGCATACTTGCAATTCATATATTGTAAAGTCAAACAATGGATCCACGGAGAGTCAAGTCATACAATCAAACCAAGATATGCATGTGTATGGAATATGGTGGATAGGTGTATATAAGGTGGCTAATCCTAATTCTACTTTTGCTCTTTAAAAATAGATCTCTCTCTTGGAACTTAGAACTTTCGCGGGAAAACATGGGCTATCTTTATTTTCTTTTTCTTCTTTTCTTTCTCTCTCTCCCTTTTTTTTCATAGGGAGGCGGGCATCTAAATACCCATTGTTTTAATTGTTGGGACACTTGTCCATCTTTTACTCCCTTTTCTCTTTTTTTACAATACTTTTGCATAGCCACATGCGTCCTTTGAATATAAATAATTAGAGAGATAATGATAAGAACTTAGGGCAATTAAACTGGAGCTGTCCTATAGGGTATATTTTTGGGTATTTACTCCCAGTGTAGGAGAAAAATATTTTTAAGGTGGATCTGGTTGGAAGTGAAAAATGATTGCGCTTACTCCCAGAGCAGGAGTAATGCATACGTGGGTGGAGTGTGTAAGTGATCTTGATTTTAAAAGCATGACAAGACTCTCATAAGATATACAACAAAGGTTGACTAAACTAAATGCAAAGCTAGCAGCATAAATGTGCAAAGGTTTTCCTATCTCTAAATGTATCATATATGGCTTTGGTAGGAATTTACACTTTGTCATACAAGAGCTCATCATATAAGATTTTAAATTTAAAATAAATCTCCAGAACTTAGTATTTCTAGGAATAAGATAAATAGCAGCTCAACCTCCATGTATCATATCAATCAATCACCTAGACTTAGCTCAAGCATATGCCTCCACAAGTTTCAGGTTCAGAGTAAATTCTTAAGCCAAAACAGTAGTATCCAAAACTCGGAAGAATTTAAGGTTGAAAACTAGACACTTGAAAGGAATTACGGCAGAGCAACTATTCATCATCTCCAAGATAAAATTTTCATGTTCTCCAGTTTTTATTTGACTTTAACCTAGACTGACAATAGACACACTCTAAGACCACTCTAATATATAGTTATGTTTTTATTTGGCTTTCAAAAGTTATCTTACTAGCTAACTCACGCGAAAAAAAACGATATAATAATAAGGTGGGAAACTTATATTTAGCTGGATTTTAAATAGATGGTGCCCTCCCCCAAGCTTGACGTTTGACAGGGTCTTTGATGTTGCAAATTGAGTGATCCTTCTGGGAGCAGGTGTTTCAACAGTGTAAGGGCGTCAGGTTGACTAGCTCTTTGATCTTGTATTTCCCTGTGAAACTCAATTGCCAACAAAAATACCAAATCTCATGGAGAGGGGTTAGGTTTAGTACCACTCCATGGTAAGTGATTGATTTTATATTCCCAGCAGAAGTTTAAGCTTCTTTACCCAATTAGGAAACTTCTCTAAGAGTGTGGACCTTCATATGTCCACATGTTTTTGGTATTTTTAGATATTCCTATGATACTATTGTGAACCTTCATGTGCTTACATATTTTTGGTATTTTATGACTTTATAAAACAGACTTGATAATCGCATAGGTATAGTTACCTGATAACTAGGGGATGCTCCTTCCCCAAGCTAGATGTTTGCAATACTTGGTGTTGATGGTCTTTAGACCAAGCTTGTCAGCAGTAGTCCTAGTGGGCTCCACTGATGAACTCACTCTCACACATAATGTTATCCTGCATAATTATACTCCAACAAGAAAACCAACACTCGAGGCTCGAATGTGATAAGGGGTTAGCGGTCAGTTAATAAGTAATTGATTATTCTTTTGAGTTGATTTCAATTGACAAATTCTAGCAGGATTCTTTTTAGGATTTTCTGATTTTCTTATGCAGAAAAGTAAATATGTATGCATGATATATATTTTATTTTTATGCCACCACGGAGAATATTTATTCTCATGGGGCTTAGGATTTTCATAATGCAAGAAAGTAAATACAGATGCTATTATCATTTTTTTATACCACCATAGTAAATACTCCTATAGGGTTACCATAAGTTTATTCACGTGGGGCTTTAATATTTTGTAATGCAGTAAATAAGACAATAAAGATTTTTCTTTTTCTTTTGATATGCATAAAGATGAATATGCTAAAGTAAAATTACTAATGTAAATTATGAATACTAATTAATTAGATAACTACCATATTACCTTATGGCAAACGTGCAGGATTTAAAGTCTACCGACAAGACTTTTTCTTCCACTTTTGTGCATCTCTCTGTCTTAGAGATGGAGGTCTTGATGATTGCACCTCTGGTGATGGTGATGTCACTTTTGTTCTTTGCTTGGCCAGCAGGATGAAGTAGAGCATTAATAGTGAAACTGGCAGTATCTTGCTCAGTGTGCATGTTCACAGGACTTCCACTTGTGAAATTTTAGGAATTAACAAAATTTGCTCGAAGTGTTGTCCTGTTTGCAAAACCAAGGTAGAGATCAAGTGCATGGGCTCTGTTGGTGAAAAAACACCAACAAAACCAAATCTATTTCTTTATTTATTCTTCTCTAGCTTTAGGTGCATTGAACAAGACGAAATTGGTGTTGCATAATTTGTTTACTTATGACATGAGTGGTAAGATCAGAAGATTAAGCATTTATGTTGCATTTAAGTTCATATGGCAGAAAAGATTTAAATTGCTTAACCAATGGAAGGGTTGTCTATCTCTACATAATATATAAATTTTCACATGAGTATGACTATCATCTTCCAAAGATAGAATACAATGTTTAGCACATTTGGTTAAGACTGAGATCAAAAGAATGGCGCCATGAACAATCTTGAAGGGCAAAGCATGTTGAGTTAATTAGATTAATCAATTAAACCTGTAACTCTAACATCTTTGCATCTTGATTTATGTGCATACCAAGATCAAGAGGAAAATAGTGACCACTTACCTTAAGATATTACCTTCATTATTGGAGCGTGATGGCACTAGGTAATGAAGTGTAGATGACTGGTGGTCCTTTCCTTCTCTTGCATCTTGAGTTGTTCGTGAGCATCTTGTCTGTTTTGTTACTTATCCTCTTTGCCATCTTTTGCTTCTTTGATCTTATAACACCTTGTCAGTCCATTCATTATTATGCCTGCAACAGATTAGTGGACAACACATACCCGAAGGAATGTATAATTTTGGAACATAGGTTGTTTGTCCAGAATCATGTTCCATATATGCTACTAAGAAGATAGGATTTATATTATGTTAGCATAGATTATGTTCTATACCGGCATGGCTTGAGTTCAAGTAACTTGCAGCAGAAAATAAAGTAAATGAATCATTAATACTCAAAGTCCTTCCATTCATGATGAATGAGTGTGTTTTCCTCTGCAGAGTTATTGAAGTTCAGCATGTGCCCTGTCTCATCTCTGATTCGAATTCACCTCATGACTTACCCAGATTAATTGTGAAAGTTTCCTGCAGGGGTTAGTCCAACAAAATATCCAATGTCTACTACAGCAATTTCTAGTTCAATAACCAAACCAAACTCCATGTCTAGTTTTAATTAAGGAAGGCGTTTTTAATCTGAGCACCACGCTCAATTTAAATGCCAATGGAAGTATTTGCAGTACTTCCAAACCAAATCTTACTATGGCAAACAAAGGTGAAATGAAAGCACTTATAAAGATTAATTCATTTAGAGATGAAAAGGCGAACAATCGAACATGGATTAGAAAGGTAGAGACAACCAATACTAGCAACATAAGATTTTCTAATTAAGCCCATTCCCCCAAGGTTGAATTTTGCAAAGCAAAGTTAAGCTTGGATGGAAATAATTCAATATTGCATGATGATTGGTTAGACATACCTTGCGTTGTTACTCTTCTACTACAAACCTGGAATGGTTAGTGACAAAAATACCCGAGGGAGTATTTTTATCATTTTAATTCTATGCTCAATTCAAAAGGGCATTATAGTAAAACTAAAGGAGCAAACTCAATTCATTTTTCAAGAGTGGTTATTTTAGGACACAAAGTCGTTCTTTGAAAACCTTCTAATTATTGTACTTTAAGTTCATGGGGTGGTTTCCTCTAGAACACCAACCTATGAGCACCTATCTCAAGATTACAATGAGATCTACAATATTTATGATAAACATATGCATCTACAACCATCCTTTCAAAAAATTTATGAACAAGTAGAATGAGGGGGTTGAAGATTGTTGTCATTTCTTAATGTCGTTACAAAAGATAGACTAAAAGTCCATCCCCGGCAACGGCGCTGGAAATGCTTGTTGGCATTTCTTAGCATTACTACTAAAGATAGACTAAAGGTCCGTCCTTAATAATAATACTTAGAAACATAAGTTGATATTCCCAACCACCATTACTTCAGAAAGGTAATCCTTGGCCCTTAGTGGCGCCAGCCTAGGTAATGCAGTCTGGTAATAGCAGTTAGAAGTGCCGGATTGGCCTTCCTAACCGCCATTACTTATGATATGCAAAACTGTGGCACGGCGCCGTGGGGTGCAACAAGAATTACAATCTTTAAGTAACGGTACTTAGATACGCCAATCGATAGCTCAGTACGGAATAAGATTACTCTGCAAGCGCACAGAACTATCATTGTAGCATTTCAACCCGTGAGTAGGGTGTCGTATTTATAATTTCCTGTAGGAGGGCAGTATGCATCAAGCGTGGTGTAAACATGATCACTTATTGAGTGCAATGGTAGGCATAGAGTAAACATGAATAAAACATAATTTCAAGATAGTGGACACACATATGGATCAACCTCAAGGATAAAAGGAAAATAAAGAATAAAAGAATATATCTAACTGAGCAGGCATTGGTCATATATAATTATGCAAAGAACTGTGAGCAAATCATCTCATTAGTAGTTCTAGTATCAGGACTAAGTCTGGGGTGATAGGGAGATCCCTGTAGCCGGTCTGCCAGCCGATAGAGACTATACGAACTCCTACTCAATATCCGAACATGGGGGAATGCTAGGGATGGACAGGGCTGTCACCACCTGTCCACATACCCCTCTACCCGTGGGATACCGACATATCCGCCGATCTCCGCATACCCAAGCTCCATGCTTGCATACTTGGCAACAACTCCTAACCCCTGCAGACCCCAACCCTTCGGATTGACAGGCTAGGTTAAGAGCAACCATGACAGCACGACAAACCGTCACCTCATTCCTAGTTCTTCCTCTATTCATACTAATTTGATGAACAATGAAGAACAATGATGAACAAGTCAAGAACATGATATATAAACTATGTTCTAGCTCATGTACTATGCTCATAGCAAGATCATAACTAGACTCTAGTTCATATGCATAATCACATAAGTATGATAAGAACTTGCTCATGGAAGAAGACCAAATTGTATTCGTACCAAGATGATCCTTTTCTTCCAAGGAGACAAGCTCTCCTTGATAGCTCTTGCCTTGCTCACAAACTACTAATCCTACTCTAAAGATACAAGTGAGAAGTGTAAGGTAGATGACTCCAAAATGATGTGTGTGTTGAAGGGGATGGAGCACCATCTATTTATAGTGGTACTATGACGGTTTGGCGCATCTAAACATGGAAGGAGGTGAAACCACCATCAGCAAACCGCCATCAGCACCGCCTCCGAAAATGGGCCCGAGAGGCCCCACCTGGGGGGCGGTTGGCCCGGGGGCGGTCGATCCCTGGGGAGCGCCATCTGGCCACCGCCTTCGGGTGGTCGGTTGCTCCCTGGGCCTGGGCCTCTCCCGTGGTTGCGGATGGGTCCAATTACGCTTTGAAAGTGGGTTTCTTTAGTATTCTTTGTTTGCGCATTTGTCGGATTCGTCATTTGACTTTGCGCTTTCTCCATGTTGATGCATATTTCCACTTGTTATGCCATAAAACCTGTAAAACATGAATGCTAGGGGTACAAGTGGAACTTGTTAGTAGTAAAGGCATATGTGCTAGAATATGATTGTTAATCCTCTTTCTAGTCTAAGTTGGTGGTATAAAATTTATCCATAAGGACCACCAACAAAGATCTCCTGTGTGATAATGTTAGAGAGACCAATTGATCCAGGAGATTTCTCATATGAGCATGGATTCGATGAGGTGTTAATGAAGTAATTCCCATGCTCATCGATATGATCTCCCTTTTCAAACTCCAAGGGTTTTTCTTCATAGATGTTTATAGGCAACAAGTTTGTCTCTATTATTTCATGTCTACGACATTCATTGGATATTTTATTTTCTAGGATTTCCCATGGATTGTGTCTCTAAGTTGGGTCTCGTTTAAGGCTTTCTCTAAACTTGAATGAGTTATGTTTACTACAGAAATTGATTTGAGCTCACCAATTGATTCTAGACCAAGTTTAGATGCTAGCACTAAGGCTTCGTCCTCTTCCATCCATTCTTTGACAATAGCGTATGTGTTTCTAGTATGTTCCATGTATTCCAGCCATTGTCGTAGCTCTTCTTGGTCATTCCAAAAATCTTCATGACTCCTATTCATGGGATGTATTAATAGGATCCTAGGGTCATTATGAGGCTTAGGAGAGAGAGCATAAGAAGGATCATCAGGGTCAAGGATGGGTTTAGAGATGGGTTCAGATGAGACATTTAATGTGGGCATAGAAGGGGAGAAGATTGAATTAATTTCTAAGTGGCTTGGCTCTCCTTCTATGGCATCACTACACATGCCATCTCTGCATTCTTCCCAATGTCTTTCAGGGGGAAAGGAAGTTGACGACATTTTTTTCAATATGCTCTTCTAAGAAGATCAGATTTACATTGATTGACGAGCATCTTAACTAATTGGAAGTCTAAATCATCAAAGTGGGGTTTCGATGGTTTAGAATTGACAGCTAAATCTTGGGATTGGAGTAGTTGTGTTTTAGCTACCAAAGCTTCCTCTTCTTGTTCGGGGTAACTCAGAATTAGCTAGAGCAATCTTGTCGATCATAGCTCTTGCTTTACTTATAGGCAAATAAGGAAAGGCTCCTCTAGAGGATAAATCAAGGGATTCCCTAGAATTCTTGGTAATACCCAAATAAAAATGTTGAATAAGTATGGGGTCTAGAAAACCAAGGTCAGGGCCAGATGTAACAAGTTCATTAAAACGATCCCATGATGTACTAAGAGATTCTTGTTCTAGTTGCCTAAAAGTTAGAACCTCTTTTCGAAGGTTAACTACTCTATGGATGGGAAAGAAATATAAACAAAATTCAGAGCATAAAGTTTCCCAATCCCCTTGCATACTTCCTACGGCTCGATTATACCAATGTTTAGCTGTGACGATCAAAGAGAACGGAAAAAGCATCCATCTTAAGGTCTTATCAGACATGCCAGCAATGTGCAAGCATGCACAGGTCTGCTCGAATTCTCGTAGGTGTATGGATTTTTGTTACCTTCTCCCGAGAAGGGTTTATCCCGAATCATATTAATTAGACATGGGCGCAGCTCATAGCCAGGTGTTGTGATAGGCTCTACAGATTTTGGTGGCCCGAAGCTTTTGCGCATGCCAAATAGATAGATAGGCGTGGAATTTAAAGCATCCATAAGGATGAACATAAAATGATGAAAAGGTAGGGAAAAAATAGAAAACATAAAAGTATAATACAAGATTAAGCTAAACTAAGTCAAAATCAGCAAACCGTTCCCCGGCAACGGCGCCAGAAATGCTTGTTGCTATAAATTAACTGCACTCTACTTAAATAAAATTGTATTCAGATTATCCGCAAGCGCATAGATATAATACCGCTGTCACATTTCACCCGGAGGTTTTAAATATCATATCCACAAGGAACAGTAGGTGATAATGACCAAGCCGATGAACTTAACCCTACAATTTGGCAAGATAATATCAAGAAAGAGGAAATAGCTAATGATTATCTAGTTCCAACTACCAGTAAACTTTAAATAATATCGTTCTAACTTGGCAGTGACATGAATAAGACGCAAAATCAGAGTTCCCTCCTACCAGACACTTATACACCTATCGATCCTATCAACGGGAAGTGGACTACAGAGGACTCAACGCAGCTGTCACCTACGCGATCTACCACTATCCGGCCAATCAGGGGACATTCACAAGTAAACCTAGCCTAGGCACCACGCCTACACTACGAAATACTACTTCAATCAAGTAATGACCAAGATCAAAGCACTCAATATAAGTTGCAAACTTAAGAACGAATAAGAACAAATGCTTACTTGAATTAGAAGTCGAATACAAAAGCACCTCAGAACGCAGCTCTGGGCGAGGAAGCTGAATCCAGAAGAATACAGCCACGAAGAAGCACCGACAGGCCGGAACTCCTCTAGAATCTCTACTCTCCTACTCTATCTCTCTAATCTCTAAACAAGACTAGATCTAGATGAACTAGTCTATCCTAACTGCTACAACTAAATGAACTAGAACTAGATGAACTAGGACTAGATCAACTAGAGGGACCCTAACCCTAATTTATGTAGAGAATATGAAGCACCGGGGTGTAGAATGCCTTCTGGAGGGGTCCTGGGGCGTCCTTATATAGGCCGAGGTGGAGTAGGAGGCAAGGAACCGCCACGTCATTGATCCGCGTCTCATGTTACGTGCATCGTTGGATCAAACCGACTTTAGATCGACGTAGGGATGCGTTACTTGGGTGCCAAGGACGCGTGGGAGGAAGATTCCAGAAGGCGGGGCCCGCAGTCCAGCAGGGGGGCACCGACCGGCCCCACCCTAGGGACGGCCGGCCCCACTTTGTGGGATCCGAGGCCCCAGTTGCTCGGGTGTGTTCTAGATCCTTCCAGGGTCTTCGTGATGATGTTTCCTTGGCGGTTAAGTTTCGTGTCTTTTATCCTCTTTAACCCCTCTTTTATGCTTTTCTGGAATTGCCCCTAGAAAATACAGAACATGCAAAACTCGTGAAAATTGTCAGTTAAAACCCTAGACTAGTGTGTATTCATGTGTCCTTTCATGTCTAAAGTTCTAATAAAAGTTGACGTTATCCACCGTTAACAATATCCAAGCCAATGATGTCCTCATCAAAGGGGACAAGACACCAACAGAGTTCACCAATGCACCCTTCGACTACAACCTATTGAACAAGACCAACCTTAACCAAATGCCACATATCAACCTTGGTAAGCCACCTCCATTTGATTGAGTCAACTATAATGATTGGGCACACAAGATGAAGATGCATCTCATTGCGGCAAGATATTGGGAGACTGTAAGTGTTGGCATTCATCCACCGAAAGTTTATGGGGAGATTACTCCTCAAGATGTTCATGATTTCCATCTCAATGCACAAGCTGCATCTTTGATCCTATCATGCCTCAAGCCCGAAGAAAGCAACAAAGTGCATGGAATTGAGAATGCCAAGGTGATTTGGAATACACTTAGGATATCTTATGAAGGTGATGAAAGTGTGAGAAAGAGCAACATTGAGCTACTAAGAACTTCTCTATCAAGAGTGGAGAAACCACCCAACAAATGTTTAATAGGTATATGACTTTGGTCAACAAGATAAGAGCTCTTGGTGATGATAGATGGGATGACAACTCGGCGGCAAGAAAAATGTTGAGAGCCTATAGAGTCAAGAACAAGACACTTGCATCAATCATCATGGAAAGACCTAACTATGAGAAGATGACACCCCATGAGATGCTTACCAGGATAAAGCATCATGAAGTCCTAGATGATGAAGCCATTGAAGATCAATCCCTAGACACAAGCAACAAGAAGCGTATTACGCTAAAGGCCAATCAAGGACATGCATCAAGTCAAGAAAGAAGAAAGAAGTGCAACCATGATAGCTCAAGTGAAGGAGATGAAGACACCGATGAAGAGACCGCACTTCTTGTCAAGAACTTCAAGAAAATCATGAGAAGGAGGATGTTCAAGAATAGTTATGGTGATGGAAGCAAAAGAAACAAGAAGAGAGTGTGTTACAAGTGTGGTGCCAATGATCACTTCATTGCCGATTGTCCTCAAAACAAAGAAAAGAACAAGTACAATAAGGATGATGACAAGAAGGGTAGAAGGAAGAGAAGAGGTGAAGCACATATTGGGCAAGAATGGTATTCAAGTGATGATGAGAAGACTAAAGGGAAGGACAAGGAGAAGGGTGCCGCCAACATTGCTATCCACAAGACATACTCTCCAAGCCTCTTCGCCAACAACTCATCATCATCCAAGCTCTTCACCAACCTCTCCTCTACAACGCGTCTATTTGAGGACCTCTCCGACGATGATGACGTCACTCCAACCCTTATGGCTAAGGGGGAGAAGGTACTATTGGCGGTCCTTAGCAACTAAAATACAACATCATTTTAATACTAAAACAAATAGAAGGTAGGGCTTTTATCTAATCCTTCCACGAGTTTTGTTGACTATATAACATACAGGATTAACACGTGGAAATGAGTAAAATCCACAAGAAAGCACACTTCCAGGAAAGGTATTCAGAGAAGGCGCAAACCAAGAGAAGAAGAAAGCACATCTTAAACAATGAACTAGATCCATTCGTAACCATAGGAGAGGCCCAGGCTCAGGGAGCATCTGACCACCCGAAGGCGGTGGCCAGAAGGCCCAGCCAGAGGACCGACCATCCCCGGGTGCGGCCGCCCCCCAGGTGGAGCCTCCCGGGCCCAGACTTCGGAGGCGGTGCTCAAGGCGGTTTCCCAAGGGCGGTTTCACCTCCTTCCAATCCTGGAGATGCCCAAACCGCCCTACTCTAGCTATAAATAGATGGTGCTCCTTCATCATTCACACACACCAACATTTGGAGCACTACATCTCACATTTCATACTTGTTCTCTAGTTTAGTAGTAGTAGAGCAAGGCAAAGCTATCAAGGAGAGCTTGTCTCCTTGGAGGAATCAAGAACACCTTGGTATGAATATAATTCAGTTCTCTTCTATGAGCAAGTTCTCATCTTATGTTTATAGCAATGCATCTGAATTAGAGTATAATCTTGTTCATATTATGATCATAACATATGAATATGAACTAGTTCATAGTCTATGTGTTATGTTCTTGATATGTTCATCAAAGTTCTTCATCGTTCATCAAATTAGTAGGAATAGAGGAAGAACTATAAATGGGATAATAGTTCGTTGTGCTGTCATGGTTGCTCCTAGCCGAGCCTGTCAATCAGAAGGGTTAGGGTCCCGGGAGGTTAGGAGTTGTTTCCAATTACGCGAGCATGGTGTTCGGGTATGCGGAGATCAACGAATATGTCGGTACCCAACGGGCAGAGGGGTAGGTGGGCAGGTGGTGACAGCCCTGTCCATCCCTAGCACTCCCCCACGTTCGGGTATTGAGTAGGAGTTCGGAAAGTCTCTATCGGCTGGCAGACTAGCTGCGGGGATCTCCCTATCATCCCAGACATAGTCCTAATTCTAGTCTTGCTAGTTAGACGTAATTGCTATTCTTTGCATAGCTGTATACAACCAAAGCCTGCTCAGTTAGTTGTATTCTTTTATTCTTTATTTTCCCCTTTTTATCCTTGAGGTTGCTCCGATGTGTGTGTCCACTATCTTATACACTTGATTTAACCCCTGCTTATGCTATGCCTACCTATGCATTCAATAAGTGATCATGTTTATACCAAAAGCTAGATGAAATCCATCATGCCCTCCTTCGGGAAATTATAAATGCGACACCCTTGAATACTCACGGGTTGAAATGCTACAATGATAGTTCTGTGCGCTTGCAGAGTAATCTTATTTCTTACTGAGCTATTGAATGGTGTACCTAAGTACCATAACTTAAGGATTGTAATTCTTGTGCACCCCACGGCGCCGTGTCACAGTTTTTCATATCGTAAGTAATGACGGTTAGGAAGGCCAATCCGGCACTTCTAACTGCTATTACCAGACTGCATTACCTAGGCTGGCGCCTTTAAGGGCCAAGGGTTACCTTTATGAAGTAATGGTGGTTGGGGATGTCAACTTTCGTTTTTAGTATTATTATTATGGGCGGACTTATAGTCTATCTTTAGTAGTGATGCTAAGAAACGCCAATAAGAATTTCTGACGCCGTTGCCGGGGATGGACCTTTAGTCTATCTTTTGTAACGACGTTAAGAAATGCCAACAGGTACCACCTAACTCTCCTACATGCTCTAGTGATGAACATATGACAATGAAAATTATGAAATGGATGAATATAAAAGAAACTTGATAATAAAATTTGGAAAAAAAGGTAGCAACAAAATAATTAAATTGCTAATGAAACTAAAAAGTCAGAATGAGAGTCTTGAAATGCAAGGTGACTTAATCTCACAAGAGAGAGAAAGAAATCTTGCACTTGAAGCCTCTCTAGCCGAAGAAAAGTTGAAAGTTGAGAAACTAACCGTGGATCTATCTCTAGCCAATGACTCAATCAAGAGATTGACCAAGGAGTGCTCCACGGCCAATGACTCAATTGCTAGTGTTAAGAACAAGTATAGCATAGCTCAAGAAAGCCTCACAAGCTTGCAAGAAAAATATCAAAAACTTGAACTAAGTTATAATACTCTTAAGACTAGCACTTCAACTTCTTCCAAAGCATCCGATGACTCTAGCACTTCCACAAGTAAAAGTTGCAAAAGATGTCATAATATTAATATAAATGCTTGTGCAACTAACCTTGTTGAGCTAGAAAAGAAGGGCAAGGAAATTCAAAGGTTGAACATGATCTTGAGAAATGGTTGTAAGTGCAAAGATCAACAACCTAGACTTACACTCAAGTCTGCAAGGCATCCATTCATCAAGGAAAGGAGTTGGCTACAGTAAGTATGATGGTAAAGCCAACGGAAGAAACATGATCAATGGAGTACCTTGTGTGAAGTTCAACAAGGGAGTTCCTCTCTTTGATCTCATCAACAAGGCAAACAAGGTTGCCCACCAACCTCAACACATGCAAATGACAAGAACAACAAGAAGAAGCAAGTGGAACAACCCATGCAACAAGTACCCATATCACGTAGCTATGCTAGTGATTACATGTGTTGTTGGGGTAAAGATGGCAAGATTGTGGTGAAGTATGTTGGTGCACTCAAGAAGAGAGAGATCATGAGGAGTGTTTGGGTGCCCAAAGCTTATCTGACTAACCCCCTAGGACCCAAATCAACTTGGGTACCTAAAACAAGAACTTGATTTGTTTTTGTAGGAATATGCCTCCGGTGGAACGAGTTGGGTGTTGGATAGTGGATGTACCAATCATATGATCGGGGCAAAGGACATGTTCACATCATTTCAACCAAACAATGATTCATGTGAAAACATTGTGTTTGGAGACAATGGCAAAGGAGAAGTACTTGGTTTTGGTAAAATTGCTATCTTAACTGACAATTCTATTTCTAATGTTTTACTTGTGCATTCGTTGAGTTACAATTTGTTATCCGTTTCTCAACTTTGTGAAATGGGCTACGATTGTCTCTTTACGGATAAGGGTGTGACCGTCTATAGAAGAAGGGATTCCTCTATTGCATTTACGGGTCATTTGAAGGGCAAGCTTTATCTAGTTGATTTCACAACTAATAAAGTAAGGCCCAAGACTTGTCTATTGGCAAAATCCAACATGGGTTGGCTATGGCATCGTCGGCTAGCACATGTTGGGATGAGGAACTTGGCCCAACTTCAAAAGGGCGAGCACATCCTTGGACTAACAAATGTTTCTTTTGAGAAAAATAGAATTTGTAGTGCATGCCAACCCAGAAAGCAAGTGGGAGCAAAGCACCCTACCAAGAATGCGTGACAACATCAGGACCATTGGAGCTTCTTCACATGAATTTATTTGGGCCCGTCGCTTACCAAAGCATTGGCTGTAACAAATATGGATTTGTAATTGTTGATGACTATTCTCGTTTCACTTGGGTATTCTCTATGATAGAGAAAAGTGAAACACAAAGCATCTACAAGAAATTTGCAAGAAGAGCACAAATTGAGTTTGAGTTGAAGATCAAGAGAGTTAGAAGTGACAATGGAACGGAGTTTAGGAACACCAACATTTAAGCCTACCTTGATGAAGAAGACATCAAGCATGAGTTTTCGATTCCTTACACTCCACAACAAAATAGTGTCGTGGAGAGGAAGAATCGAACTCTCATTGAAGCCGCAAGATCAATGTTGGATGAATACAAGACTCCACGTGATTTTTGGGTGGAGGCGGTTAACACCACATGTCATGCAATCAACCGCATATATCTTCACAAGATTAGAAACAAGACCCCATATGTGCTTCTAACCGGTAATAAACCAAAGGTGCACTACTTTAGAGTCTTTGGTTGTAAGTGTTTCATACTTAACAAGAAAACCAAAAGCTCAAATTTTGCACCTAAGGTACATGAAGGCTTTCTACTTAGTTATGGTACTAACGAACATGGATACGGTGTGTTCAATAATGTCACCGGCAATATTGAACTAACGGTAGACGTGTCTTTTGATGAATCCAACGGCTCTCAAAAGGAGCAAGTCAGTATTGACCTTGTAGGTAATGATATGTCTCCAAGTAAAGCAATCAAGAAGCTTGCAATTGGTGACGCGAGGCCCAAGGAGACTCAAGATGAAGAAGAAGATTCAATTGTGTTCTCCCCATGTAATACCCCTGGTATTACGGTTAATAAAACTGCCATGTCATCATATTTAATTTTCCATAATTGCATTATGTTTGAGCATTAGGGCTTAGATTGATTTACTTGATTGTGTTTGTAAATGATTGTACAAATAAACACTTAATCAAAATCAATTATCAAATAAAAAGAAAAATCTAATTTAGACTTTAATTTGGCCCTAAAACCCTAAATCAAAAACTATAGGGAATCTGAGGTAGGTGCCTTAATAAGAGTTGTAAATATTTTAAAATGAAGCAACTTTTATTTTGGGATAATACACTTCAAAAATTCTTGAGAA
>JAHLJS010000072.1:0-18594 GCA_038502445.1 Eremochloa ophiuroides
TACACGTGGTATCGGAGCTTGGTCTCTCAATTGCGGTCTTAACCGACCCGAGAGGATGGCGACTTATGGGCTAGATGTTGATTGTCCATACACATTTGATGGCACACACTTTGCACGTTGGAGAAATTGGATGGAATGTAATATTAAATTCATTTCTCCTCAAATGTGGTGGATCGTAGATGTAGGCTTTTCCCATGCGATTGATGAGGACAATCCTACCGAAGCGCAAGGAAAATGCTTACAACTCGATTACAATGCATTGACATGTTTTATAGAGCTTTGGATTATAGCATCTTTGGAGAGATCGTGCATTTCAAGACCGCTCATGAGATTTGGGCATATCTCAATGAGAACTATGGTAAGCTCCCCGAAGATGAAGATGATGTCAAAGACATAAAGCTTGGTGATCATGAGCACCCTCACAACTCCATGATTGTGGAGAGTTGCTCCTCCTCTTGGTCAAGATGATGTTGATGACTACCCAAGATCACTTGACAAGGGAGTTGATGAAGCCACAAGTGATGCATGATGATGCTACCCCATGCACACTTGATGATGGCTATGAGAGTGATGATCTACAACTCTTCTCCTCATCAATGCTACATCACTGGGGGCAAGGTATCATTTGGATGTGTGTTGTTGATTGTGATGACCATTTGAGCTTGTGCAAACTTAATGCTTTAGAAAATGAGATGAATAAAACAAAGAATTTGACTAATGAAAACTCTTTTCTAAAGGACACATGTGAACAACAAAAGCATTACTTTATGTCATGAGTTGTTCACATGAGGAGCTAAAATTGACTCATGAGGAGCTTAGTGTTGCTCATGAGAATTTGGTAAAAGACCATGCTTTTCTCACTAAGGAGCTTTCAATGAAAAATCTAAAACTTGTGAGAGCTCATCACTTGGGTCAAATGATCAATCACATATTGCAACTAACCCTCGTGATGTAGGCATGAAGAATGTATCCGCCTCATGTGATGATATGCCTTGTTCTTCATTTTACATACTTGTTCTACTTCTATGTCTTGTGAGACTAACCTTTTGAAGGAGAACAATGAGCTCAAAAGTCAAGTGAAGAACATGAGTGACAAATAGAAAGGTGGAACAACTCAAGTGTCACCCTCAATAACATGTTAAAGAATACAAAAATTGTCGGTGACAAGAGTGGCCTTGGGTACATCAAAAAGAAATGGGACATGACCAAAGGTGAAAGAAAGAGAGCTAGAAATGAGAAGAAGCAAGAGCGAGAAAGACTTGCTCATTTCATGTGTTTATATGCCATGAAATGGGTCATCTAGCTTTGTCATGCCCTACCAAAGAGAAGCCCAAGAAGAAAGAAGAAGAAGAGGCTCACACATCCACAATGTCCCAAGTGTAGCACTAGAAGTGATATCCCTTCTACGTGCCTATACAAGAGATTTGTGAGGCCTCAACAAAAGCCACAAGACAAGACACCCCAAGATCAAGTCAAGACCAACCATGAAGTATGCTATGGTGACTTGAAGAAGAAGAAAACAAGAAGGGGTAATGGAAGAGGAAGGCGTCAAACTCATATTCATGATGCCAAGTTGATGATGAGCAAGACTCAAGAGAAGAACAAGATGGCTCACATCAAGTGTTTCAAATGTGAAGACATGGGTCACTTTGCCTCGAAGTGTCCTAACAAGCTTGAGAAGAAGGCTCAAGCAACTCAAGAGAGGCGAGGCAATGAGAAGCACAACATGAGCAAGAAAGAGAAGGCTCAAGCAAAGCAAAAGTGCTACTCATGCGGGAAAGGGGACACATGGCTAATTCATGTCCCCTAGGTAACACTCCTAAGCCTATTTCAATTCATGCAAATAATTTGCTTAGGAAGGATGACAATGGTACCTCATCGGTTGCTATTGCAAAACATCCCGCTATCCATACTAAGGCAATGCCTAAGTATGTTGCTCCTAACTTGAGAGGACCCAAACTAGTTTGGGTACCATCAAAAAGTGGATGATTGCGTGTAGGTACCATGGCATTGGAGGCTTGATTAATTGGCATTCATATTGATCATCATATAATGAGTCAAGTCATGATTACTAGTGTAAATCCAAACCAATGCCAAGTCAAATAAAGTGAAGTCCAAGTGCTATAACATACAAGTGCAAAAGTTCAAGTTGTGGGTGGTTTTTGGATAATTATTTGATGACTTGCAAACAATTGAGTTGAAGCTTGCAAATGGATGATCATGAACTATCAAGGTATATCATTTGTTGATCAAACTTATTTGGATGCATATGAGTTGATTGAATTGGATAAATATGCATATGTTGCTTGCAATAAGAAGTTTGAATGGAATAATTGCTTAGTGATCAAATTTGAGTAGATTTGGTTGGATATGATCATAGGATGACTTTTAGTAAGTGGATTGAATGGATATATGTCTTGTGAGAGTATTCAAGCTTGTTTACCTCAAGTTTGATTCAATTTGAAGAAGTTTAGCTCAATTGATCAAAATCTGTCCAAAATTGTGAAACTGAGCTAGCTGAGAACAAAGCCATGTTTGAGTAATCAAAACTATTTGGATTGGCTTGAAAATTGAGATACATGCTCTAGACTTATGGTACAAGTTGCTGTGAAGATCTCATAAGAATTGGATAAGGATTACTTTGGTTTTGGAGTAGTAGTTCTTGTCAACTATAGTGCAGCAGTTTTTGAGCATGTAGCAGTGTAGAGAAAAATAATGGTTGGCAGTCCATACTTGGTCAAATAAAGCTCAAATTTTTATGGCTGCTAGTAGACTCAAATAAGGTCATCTCCACAAAATTTTATGGTCATTGGACAAGTACATTGGCAGTTATGATCTATTCTCTGAAGTGTACAGAATCTGTCCACAAGAGAGAATTATTGCAAATCTTTGGTATCTCTTGCATTGAAAGGCTCTCAAGTTGGAAATATAATTACAAGTGGTTGAGAGTCATTTGTTTGGTTTTGTATCATGATATTGGTACTTAAGGGAAGGTCAAGACCAAGCAAAGAAAGATGAAGCTTAAGTCCTAGTGATGATTGGAGAACAATTGGATAGAAAGAAAAGGACTTAAAGAAGTAGAAAGAAAAGGAATAAAGGAAGGAATTCAAGTTGATCATCATGTTAAGTCCTTAGATCAATCAAGCAGAGGCAATTCAAGTAAGTATTGAAGATGTTTCTTTGGAGAGAGGTCACTTCTCCCGATCGTCGGGGTGTGCCGCCTTTTGTAGGTAAACCAGTGGGTGATGCTTGGATGGCTAATATGGAAGTGGTATCCGAAGAATCATTGAGATGCTTAGTTGAAGAAATCAAAAGGATTGATCTAGAGAGCAAGCAACAAACCAAATAAGAAATCATATACAACATGGTATTATAAATCAAGTGGTATTCTCTCATGCAAGCTTGATCAAGAAAAGAAGCAAGTCAACCACAACATTGAAGCTAGCACTTGACATATGGGTGAAGAATGGAATTCATGATGATGATTGGTCTTCACCAAGCTATTCAAATGACTTCACCTTGCTATTTTGGAGATTGATTGAAAATGACTATCCTCTACTCCGAGATAGCAAAGGTATCATTGTATGGCATATGCATCCATATTTTGATAAGGACTTGATTAGAGCATATAGTCATACATAGATGAGCATTCATAAAGAAATCAAATGATTTTAAGTTCATATGATGCCACTATTGCTTGTATGTTTTGTTTGATCTAGTGGCTAAATATGACTTGTTCATGAGCATGTGAACCTAGTGTTTGATCTAGTTAAATAGCAAAAAGGATCTAATTCAACATAGGCAAGATAACCCCTAGTGGAGTGAAGAAGCTTGTCTTTGGTTCAAACCGAGTTAGATTACTTGTGCAAGTTTGCTAGTTTGAACTAATCAAGAAAGAAGCTCTTGGAAACAATCTAAGTTCAAGAAGCACAACAAAATGGATATCAAGTTATTTCTTCACGTGATTCATCTACACGTGGTATTTTCAAGTGGTATCCGACAAGATGTGCAATTGATCCTCAACTTTTAGTGATCATCAAGATGAAGACTTCCCACACCAAAAGAGCTCAAGTTCAAGTGGATGACCGATCATATGACATAGGGGAGATACTTATTCATTTGGTATCAAGAGATGCAAGGTCCACATGTGGTATCTCATTCTTTGGATGGTTTTCAAGTGGTGTCATTCCAACTCAAAATGGTGGTGTCCATCAAATGTGCAAGAATCTACCCTCAACATCCCTACCACACACCTTTGTCACAATAGAGCATTGACTTTTATGGAAATTGATGACAAAGGGGGAGAGATTTGGACAAAGATATGAAATTGTGTGATAAGGAAGAGATATTGGATTACATGATCATGGGGGAGAGATAATCAAGATGGATGGAAGTACGCAATGAACCATCATGGAGGCCGATGATGGGAGAGCAATAGGCCAACAAGAAGGATGATCCACAAGATTGAAGATTATAAGGGGATCAAAATTCTTGGACAAGAGAAGCACACAAGTAGGGGGAGCAAGCTCATGGACATGGTTGATTGCATTTGAAATGTGCATATTCATATGCTTGCTTGCATTTGCACTTAGTTTTCTACATATGGTATGTTTTTGTGTGGTGTATGCTAGTATAGGTTTGAATGATGATTTGATAACTAGCATGCATAGGTTGTTAGCTAGACTTGTGTTTTCAAGTATTTACTAGAACCTTGCTCTTAATGTTGATCTCACGGGGTATCTAGTATTCTTGCTTGTCTAGCTAATCTTGATGCTAAGGGTGAACTTAATGGTGCAACTTCAATTGACATGAAGCAATTGGTATCAAGCACGATCATTGCCAATACATGTGGTATCGAGCTTCAAAGGTTTATTCTAAACACCTTAGCATCACTTAGTAGTGTTGGCACTCCCACAAATTCCATATTTATGCATGTGTGAAAATTTGAAACCAAACCATTTGAGCACACATGTAGGGGGAGTTAACACTACCAAGTCGGGTTTTATGGAGCTTATCCAAGTCTAAAGATTTGAGCTTAAAATGGATAAGTAACATAAAATCCAACCCAAGTTAGTAATTTACACTTGTGTGAAGAGCTAACTTGGTTAATGCGCTTAATTTCCATATCTTTGTAGAGTTGTCATCAATTACCAAAAAGGGGGAGATTGAAAGGTCCTTGTTTGGTTTTGGTAATTGAGTGACAACTTAGGTGGACTAATATGTGTCTAAGTGTTGATTACACAGGTGATTAGTCCACAGGTACATGTGTGTGAGCAACTATGCCATGGAGGTGGATATGGCGTGTTGAGTGTTGCTTAGCTCACACATATGGAGATGAAGGAGCTAAACGCATGAGACATGACATGGAGTCATGTGGCTAGGTGGAGAAGATCAAGACGAGGCTTCGCGTCGACGGACCGGTTGCAAGTGTGAAGGGCAAGTCGGGTGATGGCTTGGCGCCGATGGACCAACGCAACGGTGAAGAGCAAGCAAGTCAAGGATCGATGAACCAAAAGCCACGTGATGATATGAAGTGGATCATATCATTCATGAGGTGTTGTGCATGTGTTGCATTGGCATCGATGGTGTCGGAGACGGATGAAGACGGTGATCGAAATGGAAAGCGCAAGGCAAAGGTATAACCTAGGGCATTTCCATTTCACCGGTCTAAGGTTGAGTAGAGAAGTGCTTGACCGGATTTAGGATAGATGGCCGTACTATCAAGAGGGGCAAACTTGTTTGCATATTGGTCATCTAGTGCCACTTGAGCGATCTAACTTGCATGCGTTGCTAGGATCGAGTGGCGTGGTGAAAAGAGTGAAAAATCCTTTGGAAAATGTTTGTGAAAAGCTAACACACATGCACATGAGGTGTACACTTGTTGGTGTTAGCACATTTGCAAAGGTGGTGAAGTTTGGAGTTGAAAGGAGCTCAAAAGGAGCGTCGGACGCTGGCTTGGACAAGGCGTCGGACCATTGGTGTGAAGGGTCCGACGGTCCCAGGCTCTGTGCAAATCCGTGGAAGCGTCGGACGGTCGGTTAACGAGCGTCGGACCATTGCCGCTTCGGTCCGACGGTGGCGAGCGGTGTTGGCGTGACGCGTGGCGTTCGGGAAAGCGTCGGACGCTAGAGTTTAGTCCGACGGTGAGCGTCGGACTGGAGTCCGACGGTTTTGAGCGCTCGGGGAGCTCTCTGGAAGCGTCGGACCGTGGTGATCATTGGTCCGACGGCTAACCGCGCGAGAGTCCGACGGTGGCCGAGCTGTGGCCCGTCTGTGAGAGTCGGACGGTCCGACGCCTGGAGCTGTGCGCGCGTCGGACCATCGGCTTGAGCGTCCGACGGTTGGAAAAACGGCGCGAGAAATAGCCGTTGTGATCCAACGTTCGACTTCAAACGGCTAGTGACACGTGGCGGCCATCGAGAGCGTCGGACCGTGGGCTTTGGTCCGACGGTGGCGCGCTGGTTCGGTCCGACGGTCGGTCCGACGGCTGTTTTCAGTTGGCAACGGCTCTTTTGAGCTGAGGGCTATAAATAGAGGGTTGTGGCCGGCTGTTGGAGTGGTCTTGCACCTTGGGAATGTGTCTCCCTTGTTTGTGCATGGCTTAGTGCTCTCCAACTCACTTGTGCTCATAGAATTCACATTCGAGGAGTGAGTATCGATCGATAGTGCGTTGCATTGAGAGATTGCATCGTGTGGCACTAGGTGATCGTGTTGCAAGCCGGTGGTGCTTGTTACTCTTGGAGGTTGCCACCTCCTAGACGGCTTGGTGGCTTGTGGCTCCGTGAAGCAAGCAAGAAGATTGTGCTTAGCTCCGGAGAAGCTTTGTGAGGGGTTGGAGCTCACCCCGCGGGAGATCGCAAAGAGCATCGCTAGTAGAGCGAGACGTGAAGAGCGACAAGTGGTCCGGCCGAGTCAAGTGCTAGAGCTTGTGGTAAGCACTCCACGTGGGAGAGTGTGACTTGCGGGTCACCACTAGCAAGAGGACCGGCGGCAACCTTGGAGCTTGTCTCAACGGAGGACGTAGCTTGTGGCGACAAGTGAACCTCCGGGAAATAAATCACCGCGTCAACATCTTCCTATCCTTCGCGGTGGTTTGCTCCCTTCTACACAAGTTATTTATATTGTGCATTACTTTATTTGTGTAGTTGTAGTTGCTCTTGTGAGACCGGTTAGCTTGTGTAGCTTGCCACTCACCTTCTTAGCTTGTGTAGCTTAGAAGTAGTTCTCACTTAGTTTGTGTAGCTAAAGTGAGTTGCGCTCTTTGATTTGGATTGTGTATCCTTGTCATTGAGCAAGTAGTGAGCTTAGGTGCTTAGTGCGTTTTTGCTTGCTAGTTAATAGGAGTTTCCCTGGTGATTAAAGTACTAGCGCTTAGGTTTGTGTGATCTTGCGCTAGAACGGTTTAGGGAAGCTCAAGCTAGACTTGCACCTTTGCTTCTCGTAGGATCTTTGGCAAGGTGTTTAGAGTCGTAGTTAGAGGGGTGAATTGTCGCTAGAACCGATTAGGTTTTATTCCGCTGCGATTAGTTGTTATAAAGGACTATTCACCCCCCCTCTAGTCCGCCATCTCGACCCTACACGTGGTATCGGAGCTTGGTCTCTCAATTGCGGTCTTAACCGACCCGAGAGGATGGCGACTTATGGGCTAGATGTTGATTGTCCATACACATTTGATGGCACACACTTTGCACGTTGGAGAAATTGGATGGAATGTAATATTAAATTCATTTCTCCTCAAATGTGGTGGATCGTAGATGTAGGCTTTTCCCATGCGATTGATGAGGACAATCCTACCGAAGCGCAAGGAAAATGCTTACAACTCGATTACAATGCCATTGACATGTTTTATAGAGCTTTGGATTATAGCATCTTTGGAGAGATCGTGCATTTCAAGACCGCTCATGAGATTTGGGCATATCTCAATGAGAACTATGGTAAGCTCCCCGAAGATGAAGATGATGTCAAAGACATAAAGCTTGGTGATCATGAGCACCCTCACAACTCCATGATTGTGGAGAGTTGTCCTCCTCTTGTCAAGTGATGATGTGATGCTACCCCAAGATCACTTGACAAGGGAGTTGATAAGCCACAAGTGATGACATGATGATCTACCCAAGCTCACTTGATGATGGCTATGAGAGTGATGATCCAACTCTTCACCTCATCGCATGCTACATCACTAAGGGGCAAGGTATCATTGGATGTGGTTGTTTGATTGTGATGATCCAAATTTGAGCTTGTGCGCAAACTCTAATGCTTTAGAAAATGAGATGAATAAAACAAAGAATTTGACTAATGAAAACTCTTTTCTAAAGGACACATGTGAACAACAAAAGCATCTTTTATGTCATGAGTTGTTCACATGAGGAGCTAAAATTGACTCATGAGGAGCTTAGTGTTGCTCATGAGAATTTGGTAAAAGACCATGCTTTTCTCACTAAGGAGCTTTCAATGAAAAATCTAAAACTTGTGAGAGCTCATCACTTGGGTCAAATGATCAATCACATATTGCAACTAACCCTCGTGATGTAGGCATGAAGAATGTATCCGCCTCATGTGATGATATGCCTTGTTCTTCATTTTACATACTTGTTCTACTTCTATGTCTTGTGAGACTAACCTTTTGAAGGAGAACAATGAGCTCAAAAGTCAAGTGAAGAACATGAGTGACAAAATAGAAAGGTGGAACAACTCAAGTGTCACCCTCAATAACATGTTAAAGAATACAAAAATTGTCGGTGACAAGAGTGGCCTTGGGTACATCAAAAGAAATGGGACATGACCAAAGGTGAAAGAAAGAGAGCTAGAAATGAGAAGAAGCAAGAGCGAGAAAGACTTGCTCATTTCATGTGTTTTATATGCCATGAAATGGGTCATCTAGCTTTGTCATGCCCTACCAAAGAGAAGCCCAAGAAGAAAGAAGAATGAGGCTCACACATCCACAATGTCCCAAGTGTAGCACTAGAAGTGATATCCCTTCTACGTGCCTATACAAGAGATTTGTGAGGCCTCAACAAAAGCCACAAGACAAGACACCCCAAGATCAAGTCAAGACCAACCATGAAGTATGCTATGGTGACTTGAAGAAGAAGAAAACAAGAAGGGGTAATGGAAGAGGAAGGCGTCAAACTCATATTCATGATGCCAAGTTGATGATGAGCAAGACTCAAGAGAAGAACAAGATGGCTCACATCAAGTGTTTCAAATGTGAAGACATGGGTCACTTTGCCTCGAAGTGTCCTAACAAGCTTGAGAAGAAGGCTCAAGCAACTCAAGAGAGGCGAGGCAATGAGAAGCACAACATGAGCAAGAAAGAGAAGGCTCAAGCAAAGCAAAAGTGCTACTCATGCCGGGAAAGGGGACACATGGCTAATTCATGTCCCCTAGGTAACACTCCTAAGCCTATTTCAATTCATGCAAATAATTTGCTTAGGAAGGATGACAATGGTACCTCATCGGTTGCTATTGCAAAACATCCCGCTATCCATACTAAGGCAATGCCTAAGTATGTTGCTCCTAACTTGAGAGGACCCAAACTAGTTTGGGTACCATCAAAAAGTGGATGATTGCGTGTAGGTACCATGGCATTGGAGGCTTGATTTAATTGGCATTCATATGATCATCATATAATGAGTCAAGTCATGATTACTAGTGTAAATCCAAACCAATGCCAAGTCAAATAAAGTGAAGTCCAAGTGCTATAACATACAAGTGCAAAAGTTCAAGTTGTGGGTGGTTCTTTGGATAATTATTTGATGACTTGCAAACAATTGAGTTGAAGCTTGCAAATGGATGATCATGAACTATCAAGGTATATCATTTGTTGATCAAACTTATTTGGATGCATATGAGTTGATTGAATTGGATAAATATGCATATGTTGCTTGCAATAAGAAGTTTAATGGAATAATTGCTTAGTGATCAAATTTGAGTAGATTTGGTTGGATATGATCATAGGATGACTTTTAGTAAGTGGATTGAATGGATATATGTCTTGTGAGAGTATTCAAGCTTGTTTACCTCAAGTTTGATTCAATTTGAAGAAGTTTAGCTCAATTGATCAAAATCTGTCCAAAATTGTGAAACTGAGCTAGCTGAGAACAAAGCCATGTTTGAGTAATCAAAACTATTTGGATTGGCTTGAAAATTGATATACATGCTCTAGACTTATGGTACAAGTTGCTGTGAAGATCTCATAAGAATTGGATAAGGATTACTTTGGTTTTGGAGTAGTTCTTGTCAACTATAGTGCAGCAGTTTTTGAGCATGTAGCAGTGTAGAGAAAAATAATGGTTGGCAGTCCATACTTGGTCAAATAAAGCTCAAATTTTTATGGCTGCTAGTAGACTCAAATAAGGTCATCTCCACAAAATTTTATGGTCATTGGACAAGTACATTGGCAGTTATGATCTATTCTCTGAAGTGTACAGAATCTGTCCACAAGAGAGAATTATTGCAAATCTTTGGTATCTCTTGCATTGAAAGGCTCTCAAGTTGGAAATATAATTACAAGTGGTTGAGAGTCATTTGTTTGGTTTTGTATCATGGATATTGGTACTTAAGGGAAGGTCAAGACCAAGCAAAGAGAAGATGAAGCTTAAGTCCTAGTGATGATTGGAGAACAATTGGATAGAAAGAAAAGGACTTAAAGAAGTAGAAAGAAAAGGACTTAAAGAAGGAATTCATGTTGATCATCATGTTAAGTCCTTAGATCAATCAAGCAGAGGCAATTCAAGTAAGTATTGAAGATGTTTCTTTGGAGAGAGTCACTTCTCCCGATCGTCGGGGTGTGCCGCCTTTGTAGGTAAACCAAGTGGGTGATGCTTGGATGGCTAATATGGAAGTGATCCGAGAATCATTGAGATGCTTAGTTGAAGAAATCAAAAGGATTGATCTAGAGAGCAAGCAACAAACCAAATAAGAAAATTCATATACAACATGGTATTATAAATCAAGTGGTATTCTCTCATGCAAGCTTGATCAAGAAAAGAAGCAAGTCAACCACAACATTGAAGCTAGCACTTGACATATGGGTGAAGAATGGAATTCATGATGATGATTGGTCTTCACCAAGCTATTCAAATGACTTCACTTGCTATTTTGGAGATTGATTGAAAATGACTATCCTCTACTCCGAGATAGCAAAGGTATCATTGTATGGCATATGCATCCATATTTTGATAAGGACTTGATTAGAGCATATAGTCATACATAGATGAGCATTCATAAAGAAATCAAATGATTTTAAGTTCATATGATGCCACTATTGCTTGTATGTTTTGTTTCTAGTGGCTAAATATGACTTGTTCATGAGCATGTGAACCTAGTGTTTGATCTAGTTAAATAAGCAAAAAGGATCTAATTCAACATAGGCAAGATAACCCCTAGTGGAGTGAAGAAGCTTGTCTTTGGTTCAAACCGAGTTAGATTACTTGTGCAAGTTTGCTAGTTTGAACTAATCAAGAAAGAAGCTCTTGGAAACAATCTAAGTTCAAGAAGCACAATAAAAATGGATATCAAGTTATTTCTTCACGTGATATTCATCTACACGTGGTATTTTCAAGTGGTATCCGACAAGATGTGCAATTGATCCTCAACTTTTAGTGATCATCAAGATGAAGACTTCCCACACCAAAAGAGCTCAAGTTCAAGTGGATGACCGATCATATGACATAGGGGAGATACTTATTCATTTGGTATCAAGAGATGCAAGGTCCTACATGTGGTATCTCATTCTTTGGATGGTTTTCAAGTGGTGTCATTCCAACTCAAAATGGTGGTGTCCATCAAATGTGCAAGAATCTACCCTCAACATCCCTACCACACACCTTTGTCACAATAGAGCATTGACTTTTATGGAAATTGATGACAAAGGGGGAGAGATTTGGACAAAGATATGAAATTGTGTGATAAGGAAGAGATATTGGATTACATGATCATGGGGGAGAGATAATCAAGATGGATGGAAGTACGCAATGAACCATCATGGAGGCCGATGATGGGAGAGCAATAGGCCAACAAGAAGGATGATCCACAAGATTGAAGATTATAAGGGGATCAAAATTCTTGGACAAGAGAAGCACACAAGTAGGGGGAGCAAGCTCATGGACATGGTTGATTGCATTTGAAATGTGCATATTCATATGCTTGCTTGCATTTGCACTTAGTTTTCTACATGGTATTTCTTTGTGTGGTGTATGCTAGTATAGGTTTGAATGATGATTTGATAACTAGCATGCATAGGTTGTTAGCTAGACTTGTGTTTTCAAGTATTTACTAGAACCTTGCTCTTAATGTTGATCTCACGGGGTATCTAGTATTTTGCTTGTCTAGCTAATCTGATGCTAAGGGTGACTTAATGGTGCAACTTCAATTGACATGAAGCAATTGGTATCAAGCACGATCATTGCCAATCTACATGTGGTATCGAGCTTCAAAGGTTTATTCTAAACACCTTAGCATCACTTAGTAGTGTTGGCACTCCCACAAATTCCATATTTATGCATGTGTGAAAATTTGAAACCAAACCATTTGAGCACACATGTAGGGGGAGTTAACACTACCAAGTCGGGTTTTATGGAGCTTATCCAAGTCTAAAGATTTGAGCTTAAAGATGGATAAGTAACATAAAATCCAACCCAAGTTAGTAATTTACACTTGTGTGAAGAGCTAACTTGGTTAATGCGCTTAATTTCCATATCTTTGTAGAGTTGTCATCAATTACCAAAAAGGGGGAGATTGAAAGGTCCTTGTTTGGTTTTGGTAATTGAGTGACAACTTAGGTGGACTAATATGTGTCTAAGTGTTGATTACACAGGTGATTAGTCCACAGGTACATGTGTGTGAGCAACTATGCCATGGAGGTGGATATGGCGTGTTGAGTGTTGCTTAGCTCACACATATGGAGATGAAGGAGCTAAACGCATGAGACATGACATGGAGTCATGTGGCTAGGTGGAGAAGATCAAGACGAGGCTTCGCGTCGACGGACCGGTTGCAAGTGTGAAGGGCAAGTCGGGTGATGGCTTGGCGCCGATGGACCAACGCAACGGTGAAGAGCAAGCAAGTCAAGGATCGATGAACCAAAAGCCACGTGATGATATGAAGTGGATCATATCATTCATGAGGTGTTGGTGCATGTGTTGCATTGGCATCGATGGTGTCGGAGACGGTGATGAAGACGGTGATCGAAATGGAAAGCGCAAGGCAAAGGTATAACCTAGGGCATTTCCATTTCACCGGTCTAAGGTTGAGTAGAGAAGTGCTTGACCGGATTTAGGATAGATGGCCGTACTATCAAGAGGGGCAAACTTGTTTGCATATTGGTCATCTAGTGCCACTTGAGCGATCTAACTTGCATGCGTTGCTAGGATCGAGTGGCGTGGTGAAAAGAGTGAAAAATCCTTTGGAAAATGTTTGTGAAAAGCTAACACACATGCACATGAGGTGTACACTTGTTGGTGTTAGCACATTTGCAAAGGTGGTGAAGTTTGGAGTTGAAAGGAGCTCAAAAGGAGCGTCGGACGCTGGCTTGGACAAGGCGTCGGACCATTGGTGTGAAGGGTCCGACGGTCCCAGGCTCTGTGCAAATCCGTGGAAGCGTCGGACGGTCGGTTAACGAGCGTCGGACCATTGCCGCTTCGGTCCGACGGTGGCGAGCGGTGTCGGCGTGACGCGTGGCGTTCGGGAAAGCGTCGGACGCTAGAGTTTAGTCCGACGGTGAGCGTCGGACTGGAGTCCGACGGTTTTGAGCGCTCGGGGAGCTCTCTGGAAGCGTCGGACCGTGGTGATCATTGGTCCGACGGCTAACCGCGCGAGAGTCCGACGGTGGCCGAGCTGTGGCCCGTCTGTGAGAGTCGGACGGTCCGACGCCTGGAGCTGTGCGCGCGTCGGACCATCGGCTTGAGCGTCCGACGGTTGGAAAAACGGCGCGAGAAATAGCCGTTGTGATCCAACGTTCGACTTCAAACGGCTAGTGACACGTGGCGGCCATCGAGAGCGTCGGACCGTGGGCTTTGGTCCGACGGTGGCGCGCTGGTTCGGTCCGACGGTCGGTCCGACGGCTGTTTTCAGTTGGCAACGGCTCTTTTGAGCTGAGGGCTATAAATAGAGGGTTGTGGCCGGCTGTTGGAGTGGTCTTGCACCTTGGGAATGTGTCTCCCTTGTTTGTGCATGGCTTAGTGCTCTCCAACTCACTTGTGCTCATAGAATTCACATTCGAGGAGTGAGTAATCGATCGATAGTGCGTTGCATTGAGAGATTGCATCGTGTGGCACTAGGTGATCGTGTTGCAAGCCGGTGGTGCTTGTTACTCTTGGAGGTTGCCACCTCCTAGACGGCTTGGTGGCTTGTGGCTCCGTGAAGCAAGCAAGAAGATTGTGCTTAGCTCCGGAGAAGCTTTGTGAGGGGTTGGAGCTCACCCCGCGGGAGATCGCAAAGAGCATCGCTAGTAGAGCGAGACGTGAAGAGCGACAAGTGGTCCGGCCGAGTCAAGTGCTAGAGCTTGTGGTAAGCACTCCACGTGGGAGAGTGTGACTTGCGGGTCACCACTAGCAAGAGGACCGGCGGCAACCTTGGAGCTTGTCTCAACGGAGGACGTAGCTTGTGGCGACAAGTGAACCTCCGGGAAATAAATCACCGCGTCAACATCTTCCTATCCTTCGCGGTGGTTTGCTCCCTTCTACACAAGTTATTTATATTGTGCATTACTTTATTTGTGTAGTTGTAGTTGCTCTTGTGAGACCGGTTAGCTTGTGTAGCTTGCCACTCACCTTCTTAGCTTGTGTAGCTTAGAAGTAGTTCTCACTTAGTTTGTGTAGCTAAAGTGAGTTGCGCTCTTTGATTTGGATTGTGTATCCTTGTCATTGAGCAAGTAGTGAGCTTAGGTGCTTAGTGCGTTTTTGCTTGCTAGTTAATAGGAGTTTCCCTGGTGCTTAAAGTACTAGCGCTTAGGTTTGTGTGATCTTGCGCTAGAACGGTTTAGGGAAGCTCAAGCTAGACTTGCACCTTTGCTTCTCGTTAGGATCTTTGGCAAGGTGTTTAGAGTCGTAGTTAGAGGGGTGAATTGTCGCTAGAACCGATTAGGTTTTATTCCGCTGCGATTAGTTGTTATAAAGGACTATTCACCCCCCCTCTAGTCCGCCATCTCGACCCTACACTCCCTCGGGCGCACCCCACGGGTTCGCCCAGCCCTGCCGACGTCAGCAGGGCAAACTTGACGGCCAAGGGACCTTCCCTGGCCACTTTATAAGCACGGTCCCATCGGGTGGGCCCCGTGACACAACTGCACCCCGAACGCGCACGTTCACCGTACCAACTATCACATCTCCTCTGGCAGGCGATCTGATGGTCCTACTTCTCTCACACCGCTACCGGGACGGTCAACCGTACGGCTCCCAGGTCTGACGAGGAGATTTGCCAGCTACGACGGCGACTGCCATGCCCCGCCGCACTGTGACACCAGGAAAAGGGGAATGACAGTCGTTCGGCCAACCTGGGGGAATGGGCAAGCCTTACGTTCAGTCTTGCCTACCCTCTGGAAAGTACCTCACGAGGAAAAGGAAGCACCCGAGGGAGGACACTCCTACTGCTCCGTCCCATCACGCCCCCGACGGCACCAAATCTCCCGAGCCTCGAGAGCTCGTATTCAAAGGTCAACCTATCTACTCGTTGCACTGTGCAGGGTCGGACGCGACGGCGTGACGTAGTGCCACGCAGCCAACAATGTCCAGCACTGTGGAACGCCTTGGAACTCACCAATGGAACAGTGGTGGATCAACCGAATGACTAATGCCATACCTTCGAGGCGCCAAGATGAGGGCGTGGCTGACGATAGCCACCGGTCACCACTGACTCCGTCATGCCGAGCACTGTAACCACAGGGCAACACATGTAACTCTAGCCTCTCCCTTGTAACTATAAAAGGAAGGGCAGAGGCCAATCACAGGCAGATTCACCACGAGCACTCCAAACAACTCACTACAATCAACAACACAAGAACACACACTCAAACACTCGTATCACAAGAGACTTGGGAGCCCCTCCCTCTCTCGACTAAGTTTGTAACCCCTACTGCAAGTACTCTGGTGCAAGGCAACACGACTCGATCTCACACTGGATGTAGGGCATTCATTGCCTGAACCAATATAAACCCTGCGTTCCTCTTTGCACACCATCCATGATGTCATCCGCAATCTCTAAATTTATTAGCCGGTGCTAACACTCGCTAATCCAAGCACCGACACAAGTTAAGGTAATTAATGTGTATCATGGAAGAATCTCCATCTAATGACAGGGAAAAGAAAATTACAGCACTACTTCCATATCAAATGCACTGATAACTGTCTATGAGGACACAAATGACACGTTTCCACCAATAAAAATATCTTCAATTACCTAGCTCTTGCGCTTCACATGTACAGATTTTGTCTTCCTTTCATGTAACTCTTCCTCTTTTTCTTTAACAAAAATAAATTGTGCAGTAGATGTTTGCCTACTGTATTTCCCCTAAAATAAAGGTTCTGTAAACAGCGCTGTCAAGCAGTGAATGAGATGATCAGCTTAGACTCTGGCCACCGGGTCCATGGCTGAAAATAAAACTGGCTTTGACTGATAAGCTGAAGCTATAACAGGTTAATGACAAGAAATTTGACTTAAATTTGTACAAAATACAAAATTACTTAATAATTATTAAAGTATCTTTAATGATAAAACAAATCATAATAAGATAAATGATATTTATACAAAATTTTCAAATAAGACGAATGGTCAAACGTGATATCTGAAAAGTCTAAAACGGCAGTCTTTCTGGGACGGAGGGAGTAATGGCCATGGTTGGGAAAAAGACAGGAGCTCAAGTTCCACAGCCCTGCTCAAGTTCCACTCAGATTCTACCTTCTCCTTTACAACAAATTAAGGTGACAGCAGACCCAAGTTCAATCGGACACCGGCAAACTACATGAAATTCTAGCAAAGCCGGCCAAAGTCCAAACCTCCCATGTCCGACACCAAAGAATGATGCATCTCAACCAACTATCCATTGAACTATAGACAGCAGCTCAGCATCCTGCACATCTAGGTGGGCTGCGAGGCACGAGCCCGTGCAGCCGCTCTCTCCAAGGCCTTGAGCCTGTTGGCCTCCATGCGCGCCTTCTGCTCCTCAGTGAGCTCAATCTTCGCCCCTTAGGCCCGTCGCTGGCTGCTCCATCCTGGGGTTCCTGCGCCACCGTGTTGACTTCTTTAGGAGCTGACGGCTCTGGGATCTCTTTGTTGGTTCCCTCACCAACCGGGATCCAGGGTTCCTATTGCACATCAACAGCAGTTCACAAGTTTAGGCAAGTCCGAGTGCATTGTATATAGTAGCTTATGGCTGTCATGGATGAAAATGAAATAATTAGAGTAGAGGGCATACACTTACATCAGCTGCTTTTTCATAGATTTCATTAAGCAAATCTTCTTCCATGGGATCCACATCGTTGGTCTCCATCGGTGGATCTGCATGTTCTTGCACTGGGTCAGTGTCATGGTTGTCTGACAGCGGGGCTTCAGTGCCGAAAATTGGGTCTTCAGGTGCAGTTCCATCTGCAACAGGCATTACACAATCACTATAGCGGGTGCAGACATTAAAGGAAATGCAGTTCTGGTGGAAGTTTACGCTTTATCCATGGAAGTTGTTAACAGAAACAAAGAGCTCGTACCAGGTTCACCTTCTGGCATGTCTTCATAAGCTGGCGGTTCATGCAGAAGTGTAGGATCACCGCCTCTGGCAACCCTGTCCCTCAGTTCAGAAACACATCTCTAATGAACAATGCAAAAGAACACACATGTCAGAAATAACAGGTCACGGCAATGTCCAACGAGAAAGAAAATGTTGATCGTGTGTGCAAACAGAAGAATATCGCTTTGCAAACCAATTTTGGCTTATCAAGTTCAAGAGTAGCAAATCAATGACGCGTGAGCTGACATTTCTAAAGCCATGTCATGGCAAGGAGTATAACATGTGCTCTTCATTTAACTATTTATTAAGGCGCAGACCTCCAGTCCTCCACATCCACATCAATGTGCTGAAGCTCGAGCTGTCTTAGAGAGACTTTTGGTTGGAAGGGGTTTCCCAGTTCTTTCACGGATTGCATGGAGAAACGGCTACCTAGGATGAGGATTAAGTATAGCTTAGGTGTTTTTATAACTGCAGGTCTGTTTTGGGCAACATGGAAGACTAGGAACAGGATGGCCATTGAAAAGAAATTCCCTCCTACTGAGGTAATCTTTGCTAGCTTATCTTTGACGCAGAAGTGGTCAGTGCTGCACAAAGAGTATACAAAGGAACAAATCCTTAAGATGACAAACAAATCAAGATATGGATGTTGAATCTAAAACCTTGGAGCTTCATGAGTTCTCTGATGTTGTTGAGTTTCTTTTGCTCAGTCTTGTAAGCTGGAACCCCCATCATTGTATCGAGCTAATTGGTTTCTCGAAAGCAGATGATATTCTGGTTAAGATTTATAATTGGTTGACAAGAAAATGCAGGTAGCAAATAATAAAGTAGCTGAGCTAAATACTACAGCAACTTCAGGTTTAGTTCACTCTAGTCTGTTA